>JAOTQR010000079.1:15658086-15678970 GCA_025774065.1 Solanum ossicruentum
TCCCAAAAGGCCTCATACTAATGGGATTGGTTCAACCTATTTAAGTTGGTCATTTTGACCTTCCACCACCAATGTGGAAGGAAGAGTTTGCATTATCCCAACACAATCTCAATGTCCCATCCTCTTTGCCACTTAACTCATGGTCAAGGATTTTAAACGTGGCTAATTTTCTTACAAAAGTTATTTTTACAATTCTTAAATTTCAATGTTCCATAATATGATATGTGGGATAAATACATGTCGATACACAAGTATAGAGAATCATCTCAATACATACACAAAATATCAAAGTGCTCAAAACCCAATAATTTATGATAAACATCCTTATTTACAAAATTAAAATAAGTTCCTTTTGAACTACACAATCACCATTTGAAAACTAATTTATTATTCAAAATAAGTCAGAATTCACCACTCAATCCGCAAGCATTTTATTACGCAAAGTATGATATAATCTATAACTTATCCCCTCTCTCGAGTATCACAAGGGCAAGAGTGACACAAACTCCTATCACAATCAATCTAAGAAATATATTTATACACTCACAAAATAAAAATAGCAAATAAAACCCCTACACAAGAAACACAATATAACCAACAATCCTAAATTATGATAGAACTCATTCTACAGTCTATGACATAATAATAATCAATTAATCAATCCCAATCTCAATGAAGGATAGCCAAATCTAATTTGAATCCTTAAAACCCCACCCAAACACTCTACGAAGAATAACCCTCAGATATCTACTCCAAATGACTTTGAATTATCATGAATGAAAAGAGTTCATAAAAAAATCTAACGATACCCATATTGTAAGATTTTAATAGGGATAAAATCATTTAAAAATCAATTCAAGACTGATAAGGATAAAACTGAAATTTTATTAAAAAATCATATTCTATAACAAAGAGAACTTCATGGTTAAAAATTCTATCAAAAGTGAGAAAAAAATGGATTCAAAATTGTAATTACCCTCGAGGTCATTTTTGTGGTTCTATAAATATTTTATCAGTTTGAACACTTGCATAATGATCGCAAGTTATTTGTGACTTATTGAGACTAATTGTTTAGTCGTTGGGTGAATCATTTAACATTTATGTGATGTTTTGAGTTAAACAAGAGAATATAACCGTAAAATAAATTTTTAGGTAAGTCCTAGTAAATAGCCTCAAAGCTGAATTATGATGGTTCCATTAGCTCCAGAATAGCCATATTAGGCTAGGAGCATGTTTAGTACAATTATATCGAGTTTTTAAAATTTAGCCTACGAAATGGGTGAATAGTTAACTTTAGTCAACATCCTTGGGAAATGTGCCTAAAATGAAAATTTAGACCACACTGCTGGATTCAAAACGTCGAGTTTGATCTAGGAAGAACTTTCATTCAATTCCCAGGGCTTTCGGGTGTATTTTGGTCCTTTTAGTAGATTTTAATATTGGGAAATGGGACCCAAATTGGAAAGAAAAGACCTCCAATGAGAATTTTAACTACACCGTTGAATCCAAAATGCCATTTTTGATTAGATTTCACATATGGATTATATTTTTTCAACTCCGGATGAGGTCGAAGCATTGAAATTAAGTTTGAGCAGTGCTGAAAAATAAAAGATGGCATTGACGTGGCCCATTGGGAGCCTGACACATGGAAGGTGGTGCAAAAATTTCAAAAAAGAAGAACATATGGATATAAATCTGGAAAAGATTATAGAAACGCGGACAGCTTCACGCACTGTTTTCGAATAGCGATTTCTCCCTCATTTTTGGTCTAATTTCAGTGATTCAAAAGCCTAACTTGTGCGTGTTTCTAAGAGTAACATCATGCTAGTGTCGAGAACTAATTTTGGCATGCTGTTTGAGGCAAAACTGGATGTTTTACGGCTGTTTTTTTAATGTGTTATCAAAAATTTGACATGTGATTTCTTATCCGATTTGACTCCGATTTTGATCACATTTGGGTCTATGTTGTGTATTTTTGTGAGGCACACGCTGTGGTAATGTCCAAATTAATTGATAGAGCTTCTTGTTGTTATATCTCGATAGTTTCTTATCGAAATTAAGTAAAATTTAGGTATAAATTGTACTGCTTTTTGAGACCTATGCTATGGTATACTCAGTCTCTGCTAATTTGGCTTTATTTTTGCATAATCTGAAGAAAGAGCTATATAATATGTATAATTTATAAGTAATGTCACTCCATTTTTGGGTTGTTTCTTATTTTTCTAGGCCTCATTTTGAGCTCAATTTCTGGTTATAGACTCAGGGTGGTGTAAGGATT
Organism: Solanum ossicruentum; assembly: GCA_025774065.1. Lineage (NCBI taxonomy): Eukaryota > Viridiplantae > Streptophyta > Magnoliopsida > Solanales > Solanaceae > Solanum > Solanum ossicruentum. The sequence goes on from JAOTQR010000079.1 coordinate 15,660,365, forward strand.
ATTTTACGGCGGGGTGGTTTGATATTTCGAGCATGGGCTCCATTTTTCCTCATTTTAGTTGCAGTTAATGTATCTTTCCCCGATTCTTGAGATATTATAGCCAAACCAGTTGTATTAATGAGGTGATTCATGTTTTGACAGCTGAATGATACTTGGAGGACACCAGGAAGGGAAAATCTCATATGGATTGATCTAAAATGCGTGGAGTTGCCTTCCAGGTAGGCTAGGCTTTCCTCACCTCTAGACTGAGCTGAAATAAATATATATTGGGAGCCTGTTTGTGGTTGGAAGTCCTGGTAAGATATGTATTTATGTCGTGAGGCTGATTGTTAGTTGCATTTCCTATTATGTATTTAAGCATTATTGTCATTATTTATTTATACCTAGTTTCCTGGATAGTAGTTGTACTTAGCGTATAGGGCAACTATGGTTATTTTGGGATACTTGTGGTTGTTTTAGATAGTACTAGTTGTGATCACTATAGTAGGTGAGTGCTGGCACGTTGAACCACGAATAGTCCTAGTAAAGGCTCGATATGGCCTAATGCCTTGAGACAGGTGTATTCTAGCTTAACTCCTATCTATATGAATGTGTGTAGTCTAATGTTACTGAGCTATAATGGCTGTGAGGCTATTTGTTGATTCTATGTTATATTGTGGATTGATTCTAATATAGATATAACTCTATTGGACTTGGTTGTTGTGGATACCTTTGATATACCTGTCGATTGCTCGTGGGTCAGGATCTACTTGATTATTTTTGGGTTTGAGGTCTTTTTAATTTTCCTTGGGTTTGAGGCCTAGTTGAGTTTCCTTGGGTTTGAGGTCCAATTGATGTTCCTTGGGTTTGAGGCCCTATTGGTTTTGTTAGGGGGATTCTTTCTCCCACAGGGGATACATCCTATTGGAGGCTAGGTCGAGAAGGGGTTTGAGGCCTCATTTGATATTATAGAGGTTCAATGCCCCATGTGATAGTGGTTACTATATGGGTCGAGGACCCGTTTGATTACCTATGGATCCACACACCTTGATTATGCGTGGGTGAACCCTCTGGGCTTATGGGGGCTCGGGGGCATCCAGACTTAGACACTAGGGTCTTACACCTATGTACAATTGACCCCTAGATCATGTGATATTGGGAGTTGGGTTCTATGGTGGTTCCATGATTCTTCAGTAAGATTATGTGTGGATGTACCTTATGGTCTTATGAGGGCTTAATTGGTATAGAAGCATAGATATTGGGGCCTTGCATTGCATACAACACTATTCTTAGTATGGTGACAGTTGTGATTTGGGCCTACTTGTGTTTTGTCAATTGGTATCGTTGCCCACCACTTGGGTTGGTTCATTTGGAATTTGGTAATTCTCCAGACATGTATAGTCCTTGATCAGAGTTCTGAATTGCTACATTTGTTGTATATTTACAGTACTTCACTCGATCAACTGATGATGCCTACTGGGTGCCTGTTACTGGTTCTCACCCCTGCATTCTGCATTTACTCGTGGTACAGGTCTAGGTATGAGTTGTAACCCTTGATCTGGGGCGTCGTGGACTTCAAGAGACTTTTGGTGAACACCAGCAGCTTTTTGGGACTTTCTACAGTCTCCTTTTATTATTTGGCAATCTTTTGTATTCAGATTTGGCATTGTCCATGTCTAGTTTGGCTTGTATTGTATTGCACTATTCTGGATATGTATATATTTTAATTTCTTAGCCCATAGTGATGTCTCCCAAGCTACACCTCTTTTTTAGGCTAAACAGTTGTTGTCAAGATATATAACCTAATCGAGGTTAGGGTCAATCCCACTGGGAGTATGGTAGACTTAGAAGAATTCAAGCAATTTGGGTTGATTAATCTACTTATCTCCCTAAAGGGGGAAGGGATTTGTAACAACTATGAAAATAATCCTAAACTAAGACAAGAGTGAAATCAGTATGAAGAGTAACTAGGGTACTCTTTTACCCATGATTCCCTAACTCGGTATTACCAAATAATCGAATTCTTTTCTAGTGTGTAGCATGTAGAACAACTAAGTTAACTTTACCAAACTCATTCATCCAAGCGAGATTTAACTTTACTGTGTGATTTGATCCATCCCCGTAGTTTGACATTACTAACCCTTACCTCTTGTTCCAATACAACATTTCCTTTGTCCCAGTTTGGTTGATTAGACGAGAAACATCAATGGAATCTTATTAATTAATCTTTTTGTCCTATTCATTTACTACCTTGATCCAGTCTATAACACTAGGAGAGTTCTAACATTGGTCACCATTCAAAAGTATTCATAATAAAGAGAATTAATTAATACATGCTTATACACTTTTCAAGAATTACGAATTATCCGATTTTACCTTGTTAGTTCTCCATGGTTCTCACAACCCTAGCTGCAGATTTAACTACTCATGATCAGTGTAGATGCAAGAATCATGAATTTGAATAATATAATTGAGCATTTACACAGTAGAATCAAGAACAATAAATCTAAACCCTTCACCAAGAATCACAAGATTGAAATTAAAAGACAAAATAAAGTCTTACAAGTATTTCTTGCAAGCTCTTTGCTATTCTCTATTGTTCTATCACGTTCTCTTGTTGTTCCTTATGAAAAATAACCTTAAAAACCTACTTACAGTATTTAAAATAAAAAAATCACAATGGATTAGGAGAACTAGGTCGGCAGACTCTATGAGCACTTCTACGGGCCATATAATGTTTTACGGTCCATAATCGGGCTTTCATGGATTGCATCTTCAATTCTGTGGTTAAATTCTATGAAACTCTTCTATAGCTGATATAATGTTTTATGATCCGTAGGGGGTTTCATCTGATGACCTTTTAGCAACTCCCTACTTTCTAATCCTCCGGGCACGACACCAAGTCTACGGCTCGTAAAATTTTCTATGCCTCATCTGTATGTTGATAGACTTAACTTCAGAAAATCACCCTTCACTGGAATTTTGTATGAAACTAGATCCATGGCCCATAGAATTCTCTACGACCCGTAAAAGGTCTCTGAAACCTCATCTTCAGCAAAATCTGCACATTTAGCCAAAAATTGTATCAACCCTGTAATCCTGTAAAACAAACATAAAAACACATCAAATCTACTAACATCACTCTAAGAACAAATAGAATTCCATATTTTTAAGCATCAAATGTGTTGTATTTTGACAGCACATCAACACCCACAACTTAAAATTGTTGTTTGTCTTCAAGCAACAGACTCGGTCTACATAAGCAGCATAGTAACACATAGACCTCCATCTAATAGCATACATCAAATCAAACTCAAGCACTGATACCCACACCACTTTAAATAAAACACATTAGAACAATATATGTGACAGTGCAACTCTGACAAGCAAGACAATTATCAATAAGCAATAATCACTGAGTTAGTTCAATGTTAACAATGTAATTCAAGTTCCCTCACAGAAAGAAGTTTCATATCCCTCTCATGATGATATTTTCAGATTCAATGCTTGGGAGTATGCAAAATCACTCACTCTCACAAAAGACATTCAAATACCATGGTCAATACCATATGCTTTCTCTTATACTCATGACTATGACCTTTGACTACTTAGACTAGGATCACTTTAGGATTTATTGACTTGTAATGTAGGCTCAGGGGGCTTTGGTATGATGTTTTAGGAATATAGTGACTAAAGTTTTACCCTGCCAACACTGTTATTCTTCACCTCATTCTGCCTTTCTCCAATTTCGAGCTTTTTTGGGTGCCTTATTCTCATTTATCAGCTTTTTGCCTTCTATTTTCACATCATTTTTCTTTTTAGCTCATTGATTAGGCATCACTCATTTTTCTTGCACCCAGAACATATTTTTATCTTCTTTTTCATGTATCACTAGTTTTCCACCCTCATTTTGTATTTACCCTTACACCAGCCACCCTCAACTCAGAATTTTGGCTTGAGTCGAGGTGCACAATATCCAACTTAGGAACCAGGGCCACTTTTGTTAGCCACCCTCAACTTAGGCTTTTTGTCTCAATCAAGGTGCACAATGTTCAAGGAAAGACCAAGTCAAGTTTAGGATTTTACATTTAATAAGGCTACTGACTTTGGTTTTTACAAAGAAAAGGGTACATGTAAGGCTCAAATATTAGGATCGAGGGAATTTCACACATTTGGTTGGTTATTTAGGCTAAGTGGACTATTATGAATAATGGTCTAAGATCCTTTCCTAACCAACTAACCTATAATCTAAATCAGAGTAACAGGGTAAGTTCTAAATTGAAACACAGTATATGAATTTAGCAAAGAAACCTCACATTCACATGACACTGACTACACTATCAACACAGACTCTCAGATCATATTTTTCATCATCACTTATCAGAACAAGCATTGTCCTCGATCAAACACATATGGTTGCTATCTAGACTAACTAAGAAATTTTAGTGGATATCATTTTTCACATAAAAACAAACGTATGCAATAGATATTAGTACTATATGCTACCAATACTACCTACACATCATAAATATGTCGATTTTTTCAACAGAAATTAAATATCCACAGGGAAAAGAAACAGGGGGAAGAAAACCCCTAGGATTCAAAAGTTGGGATAGTTATAGGCCAATGTTACTCAGTCTTTACTAAGGCTTATAACTACCCACACCCCATCAAAAAGAGTTGTATTGTCCCCAATGCAAAAAAATAGAATATAAAGCACATGGCTCAAAAAAGAACATACCTGGGTAGCTAAGCGTCGGTCTCTAGCTGAGTCTAGTCACTCTCAACCTACCTGGTGGCCTCCTTAGTGATAAAAGCATGTCTGGAGGGACCAGCACCCCTTACCTTCTTAAGCTCATGAGCCTGTCGCAGCTCCTCATCTTGTCTAGAGCGCATCATGGCTATCTCTAGCCCCTGCTCCTCTATCATCCCCTCCTGCAGTCTGACTCTATCTAGATCATCATCACTGTGGGGCCTCTTCTCAAGGAAATTCTGTGATGGCTCCTCAGGAGAAAACAAATCTACCACCGGCATTGGAGGCCCAATCTATGGTAATGCTACCGGTGTGGCCAAAGCTGCTATCATGTCGGCATGAAGCTGCTAGATCTCCATTTGTAGGGTTATCATATCTTCTAGTCGTGTGCTAAGGATCTGGTAGACCCGCATCTCAAAAGCATTTATGCAGGCATCCAACATTGTAAGTCTGTCTTGGATATTAACAACTGTGAATGCTTGCATGCATCCCTCAGACTCTGAAATAGCCTGGCAGACCCAGGGCCTGATCTACTGAAGTAATTGAGTCAACTGGGACTCAATGTAGGTGAGTCATTGCACCATGGCCTGAATTGATGTCGCTAACACATAGACCATGCTTGCGGGTGTTGTCGGTGTAGGAATGGCCTATGGGGCTGAAGTAATGGTAATGGGCCCCCTCTCCACATCTATCTCAGTCTGTGGGGGCCTCTTCTAGGTAGTAGAAGCAATAGTGGTAGTGGATGGAGTTTCAGAAAGTGGCTCTATCGCGAACATCTGAGGCATCTAAGCTGGCTAGTGTAGTGCTTGCCGTACGGCCACCGGTTTATCTTCAGCCTGGATCAGGCTAGCATCCAAAGTACGCTACACCCCAATCAATGAGTCTAGATGATGTAGGCTCTCCACCCCCGACTTTATACAGAGTCTATAGATCAAGCAAGGAAAAGGGATGGAGGTAGACCTCTATGTGGGTTGATTTGTGGGACTTTCCCCCCACAAAGCTCAAGTATTTTCCTTTATCTCTTTGGTTTTCAAGTTATGAACATTACATGAAATTGCATGAAATTCTTCTAAATGGTAGTATTATGTAATATTTTATGCCTTTGGGACTATGCATGTTATAACACTATGAAATATTATGATAATGGATGATTTAATAGATGATTTCATGATGCTAACCAGGGTCTTTTCTTATGTCTGTGGTGGGTTGTTTTGAATGATTTTAAATGGTCATAATCTATCTTATTTATGTATGTTGCTCTTCAATTTCATGATTTTAAGTCTGTATGCATGAACCCACCTTATTTTTAACTAAAGTTGCATGATGGAGTTTGATGAAAGGTGTTACCTTATGAAATATAAGTTCATGAGTATTATGAATGTTGAGGGCTATCAAGTATGCTATGATTTTATGGAAATATTGTGAATATTATGCAAGATTATGAAGTGCTTCTTATGATAACTATGGATTTAAAGAGTTATTCTTGTCATGATATTATGATTATGAGCTTATGCATGTTAAAACTATGTCTATATTTATGTATCCCGTGGGACTGACTTGGCACCGAGAGGACCTTGGTAGATTTCTATTGTCCCTTAACTACGTGCCACCATAGCATTTATGTAGCGGCTAGTGATCCACATATAGCTCCATATTTATGTTTAACCACCAAAATGAGTATGGTCCTATAAGGTTCATGTAAAGCACTCTCCGGAATGGGCAAGATCCTGTAAGGTGAGGTATAGTCTATCTTGACAAGTAGACGTAGAATACTCCTTTTCTGATGTGGAGGCAACATCAAAATTTCATGTAGTAGCTCGCATGGTCTTAGGTGTCAGTTAAGGTCTCCTCCTACATATGTATATGCTATGTTATGAAATTATGTTTACCCTCCATGCATGTTTCAATTAAGGCATTGATCATTCATGTCATATTGAGTTTATCACCTTTATTACAATTATGCAACTTGCCTATTATGGTTTATGATTTCTTTGTTGCATAGCACCCGCATACTTGGTATACTCAAAGTATTATCACATACTTTTTACCTACACGACCTAACCATGTAGGGACAGAAGCTCTTCCCCATCCACCTCCTCGTGGCTAGTATAGTTCGTAAAAACTTTGCTTATGGTGAGTCCTCTATTTCAAAGGCAACAACCAATTTCTATCTACCTTTTGTATGATTAAGACATTTCTACTTTTGTTACTTACATTTGAGGATGAGCCCAGAATATGTCTTAGCCTCTATCCCATCTATGATTAGAGGTATTGTTGGATGACATGTTATTTATGAGCTATATGTTGCTTATGTAGACTTTCCCCTAATCCCTATCCAATGAATTTGTTACTTATGATGTTATTGGCTAGACGATGAAATTCCTAAGACCATGCTCCCTATAAAGGGCGTCCCATGCCCCCTTCCCATAGATTTACTTGTTACAATTGTATGATGGTAACCTATGTTCCCTTGTCCTATAGTGGGCATCCCAAGTCCTTAATCCCCTTAGTATTGCTTGATGATGGTTAAATCACTCTTCTTAACCGAGGATGTGCTTATGTATGCTATGAGGCTTGTTTGGGGGCACTTTTTAGTTTTCATTTGCCATGTCACACCTAGGCTCTAGGCTTGGGTCATGACAGTAGAATAGGATCATGCCGTTGATTCAGGCAACTCCTCACTTGTCCTAAAAGAGGACTTTTAATATGGATCTAGTGACGTTGCGTCCCTTATCCTGAAAAGATAATGGATGGTTATGACAACGATAATATGTCTTATTGCTAGTTCATACGTGATGGTTATCGGTTAGAGAAACTCTCCAAAAGTAAATAACATTATTTAGCTGAGTTGCATTTATTTGAGCATATTTGTGAAGCATTATTTTATTCTTAACCTTGGATGTTTCATTTTTAAGTTGAGTGTTCATGTATTTGAGTAATGTTCCGAAAATGTTTACTTTCAGCTATTTTACGTACCATACATTCAACATACTGGTATCTTTCGATGTTGTATTATTTCATGATACAGATACAAGTGCTAGAGATCCTCAACAGGTGTTTCATTAAAGATCACTTTTTCCAGATTTTTAGTGAAACCTCCCTACTTTAGGAAGAACCCTTCATTTTATTTGCTTTTTTTCCTTCTTAGTAGTTCTTTTGAGGGTAGTCGTGGAGTGTCTTAGCATCTTTTTATGAGTTTTTAGAGCCTTTGTCGACAGAATTAGAGTGGAGCCAAATCGACATCTTCAATGTTATTTTCAAAGATCATTTCCATTGAGTTATTAATTTCTTGATGACATTATATCTAAAGTATTATGCATATTACTTATAAATTTGAGATTGATAACTTTGACTACTCACTTGAGATAATTTTTAAATGCTTTGAGTCTTCCACTAAGTGAGTTAGCCAAGCCAATGAGTTTGCTAGAAATCAATCTTGGTTTTCGAGTGCAGATCATGCCTAGGGTGTATGCTCAAGACGTGATAGTAGGGTACCATTGATATTAATTTTTTTTTAATCAAAAACAATCTTGAAGATGTAACAATTCGCTTGCAGCTCCAGTATGTAGACTCTTACGTTAAATAATAAAGCTATATTTTGTAGCTATTCTGCTCTATTTCACTTGGCATGGTTTCATTAACCGCAAAATGTACTTGTAATGCTCATTTCTGGTTATTATTTACACAGATAGACTTGTTTTAAGCTACACTAGATATTCTTCTGTTGCTGTCATTCTTCTTTGTTCCCTGCTGCAGTTTTCAGTCCATTTCTTTTTCACTTTTAGGGTGATCGATATAAAAAAGATGAAGTGAAATTTGCAGCCTCTATTTCGAAAAATAGCTGCTGCATTACAAGGGATGGAGAAGCTATCATCGACAAGGAAAGTTACACTACAAGGGTTAAGTAAAAAAGAAACTTAAATTAGAAACCAATACACATCAAATTGATAAGCTTGTATACTAACTGCTAAGTTTATGTACAAATGAAGGATTCCTACTCATTGAGCGTTAGGATAAAATACAAGCAAGAAAGATACTCATACAAAAGCGTACACCTGGAGAACTCTTTTCACAAATGATAGAGACAAGAGAATTAGATACTAAACATTAGCAGCCCAATCGCCACTCATTCTAACTCTTAGAGTAAGATAAATGAGTATGATTGTCCCCATGCACGACCTGAAAAAGGAAGAGAATTTAGTCAATTGCTAGCTACATAGAAGCGATAACTCAAAAATAGCAACAGAATCCAGAAGAAATCTGTACAATATGGAGCAAAAGAGGTCATGTAAATAAAGTTGCAGGAATATCTTCAACATACTAGCTCACAGCTAATTTGAAAAGGTTAATATCGCTGCCGAATAGCCAAAATGTAAAAACCATCAATTGTGTAGGGATGGATGAGTTGTATTGACAAGACTGCCAATATAACGATGCCTACTTATATGATGTCCCTTTTCCCTATTCCAGTATTCCTGATAATTGATTGAATAGATGCTCGCAGAAGGAACTTCCTGTGAAAAGGTAACAGTGAGAAAGAAATTTCCCTGTTTGGATTAGCTTTTTAGAAGTGACTTATATAAGCTAAAGACCAAAAGCCATAAGTTGGGAGATCCAAATTTTGGCTTTTAACTTTACTTTTTCAGTCTAAATAAAGTGCTTTTAAGCACTAAAAACACTTTATGCTGTTCCCAAATACTACCAAAGTTGAAAAATAACTTAGACCAAAAGTCACTTAAAACAAGTCAATTCAAACATACGCAACATGGAAAGCCTCGATTGGGAATATTAAACAAGTTAGAGGTCTATGTGTGAGAAACTTGAAGAATCAGAATCAATGTCTACCGACAAAATGGCTCTAGAGGCTAGCCTCCAATGGACAAGCATTTTGGAAATAGGTAATTCAGGCAAAATATGAAATGGAAGATCACTGGTCAACTAACATGGTGACCAACACTCAAAATCAAGTTTCCAGTCTTCATGACTATAACACAATTATCTAAGCATATCAAATTATAATAGCTTAGTATCTCATTCCATGTTCATGTGCATCATTCAACCACTTATCTTCTTTCAGACATTATGCACCATACCACATTCACTTTTGGGAACTGGATTTTAACTTATAACAATAAAACCATATATATATTTTTCACAAGCAAATAAATTTAAAATTATTAAATTAAATCAAAATCAATTCAATTCGACTCTATAATGAACTACAATAATATGACTAATTAACTAATACTAATTTAAAATTAGTACTCACGTAAAGAATTATTTTTATGTGGTTTATTTCTTCTCAATCGATAGGCAATTTACAAAAATACTTGAAATAAAAACTCTGTAGCAGCATCAAGTTGAATGAACTTAATCTGATTATCAAAAAACTATGCCCATAATTATGTTATTTGTGCAAATAATTTTGCAAACATCAAGTTGTGAGATAATAATAGAAACACAAGAGATCAGCTGGAAAAAACAACTAATAGGACCATAAGTATCTAAACAACCCACTAGGTGGGTGAATAACTCCCCAAATATACAGTCCAAGAATGCAGGGGACTCAATCTCAAAGAAATCTCAACTTTCGCTAATGATGGTCTCACAATTAACTTGCCTTGAAATAAGCAGTAAAACAAAACTCACCATTTAAAAGAATTTTTAGGTTTTTTAATGGGTGTTCATTTGAATTTTCTATAATTTATCATAATGATGTCCCAAACGATCATGACAAAGTACGAAAATATTGAAAATAATAAATTTTTAATTTATTATAAGATGTGCTTCAATTGCATTAGTTCTTGTCGAATGCATGTCTATCCAAGGACGTTCTTAGTGATACCAAAATATTCAAGATTCTAAACATAGCAGAATTGTACTCATAAATAGATTCCTTAGTTTTCAAAATTTCATCAAGATGATGTCACAAGAATATCATAGCTTTAATACAGATCATTTGATACTTTATTTTCATCTTTAATACTGTCTCCAAGATTTATATCATCTATATGGATTTCAACATCCAAGATTCATGAAGGGCAGTTCTTGCCCGAACCACGAAGGGCAACAAACTCAAATTTCATAAGATTGACCATATTAAAAGGAAGAAAAACAAATAAAATGTCTTATATTTTAAGCTTAACATTCACTCTTTAAGACGGTAGAGTATAACAAGAAGAAAAAAAATTTTTTATATTTATTGAAGGAAATTTAGAGTGATTGAGGGATATTCACATACCAACTACTGAAAACTCTTTATTTAGAGCCTTATAGGGGAAAATTGATCTGATCCCTAAAAGTTAGATTCCTAACTTTTCTCCAATGAGATCTCCAAAATAGACATTCACTATTATACAAATGTGTTTATAACAAAAACTTTGCTTTTTGGTGCCTTCTTCAAAATTTCAAGCATTGCAACAACCCTTCATTATAATAAAACAACACAATACTATTTCAATATCATTGTATCAACTTACCAAATTTTTAATTTTATATTATATTTTCTAAGACATGATAGTAGGATGAAGAGAGGGAGGGCAATCGGATCCAACGAGATTCTGGTAGATTTTTGGAAGAATATGGTCAAGGAGGGCATAGAGTGGTTGATTAGACTGTTTAATGCTATTATGAATACTGCCAAGATGCCTGATGAATGAAGGAGTACAATGGTTCCATTGTACAAGAACAAGAGGGATATTCAAAACTGTAACAACTATAGGGTTATCAAGTTGTTAAGTCACACTATAAAGGTCTGGGAGAGAGTGGTAGAGATGAGGGTGAGAAGAATAGTGTCTATTTTGAAGAATCGGTTTAGATTAATGCCGGGGCGGTCGACTACTGAAGCAATTCATCTTGTTAGGAGATTAGTGAAGAAATATACGGAACGAAAGAAGAACCTCCATATAGTGTTCATTGATCTCGAGAAGGCTTATGACAAAGTTCCAAGAGATGTCCTATGGAGGTGTCGAGAGGTGAAAGGTATCCCAATGTCATATATCAGGGCGATAAAGGGCATGTATGATGAAGCCAAAACTCGAGTAAAGACGGTGGGAGGAGACTCGAAGTATTTTCCGATTGAGATGGGACTCCATCAAGGATCAGTATTGAGCCCTTTCCTGTTTGCCTTGGTGATGAATGAACTGACGCGATCTATCAGGAGAAGGTTCCATGGTGTATGCTATTTGCAAATGACATAGTATTGATTGATGAGACTCGGACTAAAGTTAATGATAGGTTGGAGGCTCGGAGACACGCCTTGGAGTCCAAAGGATTCAAACTGAGCAGGACCAAAACTGAGTACTTGGAGTGCAAATTCAGTGTTCCGAGGAATGAAGCAGACATTGATGTGAGGCTTGCCACTCACCCTATCCCCAAGAGAGAAAACTTTAAGTATCTAGGGTCCATCATTCAGAGTAGTGGCGATATCAATGATGATGTCACACATCGTATACTAAATGGAGGCTTGCCTTTAGAGTATTGCGTGACAAGAAGATACCATCTAAACTCAAAGGTAAGTTTTACAAAGTGATAGTTAGACCATCTTTGTTGTATGGGGTGGTATGTTGGCCAATAAAAAATGCACATGTTCAGAAGATGCATATCGCAGAGATGAGGATGTTGAGATGGATGTATGGTCACATCAGGAGTGATAAGATTTAGGAATAAGACTATTCGGGAGAAGTTGGAGGTGGCCCCTGTGGCTGATAAGATGAGGGAAGCGAGACTGCGATAGCTTGGACATGTGTAGAGAAGGAGTATCGATGCACCTGTTAGGAGGTGTGAGAGGTTGGTTTTAGGAGTTACACGGAGGGGCAAAGGTAGACCGAAGAAGTATTGGGGGGAAGGTGATTAGACAAGATATGGCGAAACTTGATCACACCAAGGACATGACCCTAGATAGAAAGGAGTGGAGATCGAAAATTAAAGTAATAGGCTGATTGGTTGGTAGGGTTAGGTGGTGTCTAGCCATAGAGTATAGTAAGGTAGCGGGAATAGTCGTGTTTTATATCATGTGTTGTCTTTATCTATCATATATGTGTTACTTCTATCGCATTTACATGTTGTCATGTGCTTTTCGTTATTAGACGCTCTTCTTGTTCCCTTTCCTTTCCTTTCCTTTTTGTCATATCTAGTTTATTCTGCTTATGGGTTTTGAGATGAGGGTTCTCAGGAAACAGTCACTCTACTTCGAGGTAGTGGTAAGGTATGCATACATTCTACCCTCCCCAGACCCCACTTGTGGGATTCCATTAGGTATGTTGTTGTAATATATTACATTTTCTACTAAAACTTTTCGTTGCCGATATTCTTGCTTCATAAATATGTATATTCTTGTTTTAGTTATTTGAATCTATTCAATTTAAATGTCAACTCAAAAACTATGACTTGACATCTAAATTAAAAAACTAGAAAATTTCATATTTAAAATTATTTTAGGCCCTCTTTGTAAGTTTGGCTTTAGGCCCCACTTTTGTTGAGCCAGCCCTGTTTACTCACAAACTATATTGACTTAACAGATTAGAGAAATGAATATAATAATGTTTTCAGCACCAAACAGGAAAGAAGCATGACATGAAAAGTACGGTTTCAAGGATTAAACTTACAGGAATGAGAAAAGGAGAACAACTCTTCTTGAATTAAAAGATGCAGAGCGCTTGTATTTTCTCAATCTGTTGTTAGGTGTATCATATACCTTGTCGGTCAAACATTTATCTGCCATTTAAAGAAGAAACACTTATTAACTTTTCATCTTATTGTATAATTAAGCTCAAATTATACAATAGGTAGCTCCAAGGTTCAGGGTTGAAATCAGAGACTAATCTGGTCCCGATATGAGGTGAAGGGACCACCTTTTATTACAAGGAAACTATCAACTACTTAACTGCAATAGAAGACTAGATGACTAGTGATATCTACTGATGCTGACTAAAAAAAGTAATTGCAACTTACGAAGGCAAACTTTAGTATCAAGTATATTTAATAATTTTCTTTGATCAGAAGGTGCATCTGATAATACACCATGGTAAAACATATATTTTGATTAATAGCCTAGAAATAAGTTGGTTTAGGAACAAAATCAAACATTTTCATCTGCAGAGAACTCTTAAGGATATGAAAAGAACAGACATGGGGAGCACTTAATGCACATGCTAAGCCGATTGCATTTCACTTTTGGGATATTGAAACCGTAATGTAATTAATTGGGTGACAAGGTTTTACAATTTTCTCCCCATACAACTGCAAAAAGAACTTTAGTGACTGGATTTCAAAGTACGAACAAGTTGATAACACGGGAAAGGGAAAAAACTAATTGTTTAAGTACAGATTTGGAAATAGGTTAGTGTGGCATGTTTCAGCTCTCACATCACTGAACCGGAATATCATTGACACTAGAAGACAGCACAGTTACATGTCATTATGTACTTCGTGACGTTACTTGTGATGTTATAATAAAAAAATAAGAAAAGAGGTTTGATAGTTGGATACTGAAGAAAATTAATCACAGGAGTAATCCACAAGTATGTCGTAAAGCCGTTTAGAATGCATTAATATTTAGAAAATTCTTCTACTTTTTAAACTAGTATGTGGATATAATCACGAGAATTGGAGACTGTTAAATGACTCAGTTATTTCACCAAAGAGCAACCAGATCTGACAACCTACCCTGAAGAAATAGTTTCTGTATTTGAATATTTCTGACACATTAGTCAAATATAAATACATGAATGAAAATATAGGAAGATTCAAAGTCATGATTCAAGCTCATTAGAAGCATCCAATTGACTTTAGTAAATTTGATTAAATGTATTTCAGAACATGATAAAGAAAACTACAGAAGAAAAAGAACAGGTATCATCTAAAACAAAATTTATTTGGAAAATGCACAGCAGAGTGATTGAATGCAGAATAGTGTCTACCTTTACAAGCAAATTTGGGCAACTCAAAGTTGTTATTCATGAGGAGTTGCATGAGCTTTCCTCCCATCAGTGATGAAATTTCTCTCTGAAACATACTCTGAAATGCAATTAATTTGTTGATGTTTCAGCATTACATTGACAAAATCTTAATAAGAGAACAAACAAATACCAGATAAGAAAAAGCACCATAAGAACCCTCTAGAAATGAAAACTGTTAATGATATTAAAATTATTAAATTCAAAAACGGCACTTACAGATATACAATCATCGGTCTTAACATTCCCACTCATTTCCTGAGTGGACTTAGGTGCTTCAAATTTTCCTTTGTCAATATCTATGGTCAAACAATATGAGCCATAAGCATCTGCACTATCATTCTTCAGGTTGGTGCGGTTTCCACCATTCAATTGGGCATCCATTGAAATTGGTGCTTTCACAAGTTTTAGATTTGATTGGTTCACCATATCTAAAAGTGATTCACACAGAGGACCTGTAGTTCCTTCTTCGGGTAATTTAACAACATTCAAGGAATCTTGGCTTTGCTGAAACAGAAATAGTTGAAGTTACTTCAACACCCTAAATTGAAGAATTTGAAGAGAAAATCAAATGAATAGAGAAGACCATATGATGATTAACCAGCACATGAATGAGTACTCATTATTTGGGTAAAAAAAGGAGATTGGAGGAAATTTTCTAAATAGTTAAGTTTGGTGATTAGGGAAGTGCACATTGCCGAAAGTAAAATTATAGTAGCACATAACATATGGTAGCAATGTGCTACAGCTACAAGAAGTTCAAGATGCATTCTGCTTTAAGTTTTCTCCATTAAATGATATAACCTAGTACTTCTCGTTGTTTGGACAAGGGACATTATAAAATGATATCGCAGTATCTTAAAAGATTTAAGCTGCATGTAAGCCAGGACAATTTATCCTTGTCACATTAAAAAATTTACCTTACACTGACCTAGTTGGAAGTTGATACACATTAAAAAGTTTACCTTACACTGACCTAGTTGGAAGTTGATACACCTCAAGTCATAGAGAGAAAATGTGACAGCAAACATCATACTTCTAAATGATATGCGTAACAAGGTCATCATATGAACTCTCGAAAGCAAAAGGAGACACAGTTTCCAATTGTTATGCAAAAACTAGATGAGATCTTAATAATTGAACCATCACAAAGAGGCCTTTAATTGTGGTTATAGATCAAATCTATAATATTTTTACTAATCTCACTTCCAACACCAATAAGAAACAAAATCGACATTCAACGTCCAACTAGAAAATATGGGGAATTACAAAGTAGACAGTTGTTAAGAAACAGATTGTTGTGTTATGTCTGCTGCTATCTGTGTTCATATCTTAGAATGAAAATCAAGAACACACTCTATTATAAGCACAAGATACAAAACAAATAAACACTTTCACACCACATTAAACAAATTTGCCAATCAAATAATTGGTTCAGTGTTCCCTAGTTTCAGCAATGACAAATGCATCAGAATGTAGGACTTGCATTTCAACTTGATCGCCAGTTCGCATAAATGGTGACAGAATATAAAATAAAGAATATCTAAGAGACAGTGACCAAGAGTTTAACTTTTTTCAGAACTCAATTGGTGCAAGAAAACCATCCTATCCTAGATAAAATACTAAAAGCTGAATAACCCTAGATGGTGCCCAAGCTGAATAATCCTTGATAGTGCCCAAAGTGTCGTTGATGTTTTAATGCTGTCTAACGAATAGTAACTAGCCTCAACTTATGACCACCACTTTGCTGATAAAACAAGAGAAAAAAAACAGTACCTCTTTCTGACTGGAAAATAAAGGTTTCTTTTAAAAGACACATCTACTCAAAATGCAATTGCACGACATTTATGAGTTAACCACCAACACTTGCTCCATTATTAAAAGCTTTCATATCTCCAACTGTATCTCAATAACTTTCTTTGGAGTAAAATAAAATATGCAACCACAATGGATTTCACTGGGTATGTTGTTATTGGTGTTGTATGTATGCAATCACAATGACCATGAAGAACCTTTAGGCACTACATGCACATAGAAGTTAAATTTAATAAAAACGCATTGAAGTGAACTCAATCTAAAAAATCAATTAATGAGTAAAATGATTTACAGGGCATTACTTGCCAAAACTCATATCTTCATAATTTGTACAGAAATAACAGGTATAAGCATTTAACCCATTGTTCAAACAGAAAATTCAAGGACCGCAATGAACTTACCTTTTGCGTTTACAAGCAGATTAACTGCATCAGGGAAATCAAAATTCCTTATTAATAAATCAGTCATACCACAAAACACCGTTCTCACTCTTATCTTCGTAATTTCTACAGAAAATGACAGCTAACTGTCCGCAAATCATCAAAATTCCAACAATAATCAAACTCCAAGCCAGACAACAAGGAGAAAATGCAGCCTACCTAACTGAACAAAAAACCTCACGGAAAGTTCAATCGACTCAAATATGGCAACCAATCTCACTCTTATCTTCATAATTTCTACTGAAATGTCAGTTCAATTTCTGCAACTGGACTCAGATTACACATTTCATACAGATAAATTGCATAAAATTCCAACAATAATCAAAATCTGAGCCAGAAAACATCAAGAAGAGCACAATGCAGCCTACCCAACTGTACAAAAACCTCGAGCAAACTTGAAATAAGACATAGCGTACAGTTTAAGAAAAGTCAATTTGATTCCAATAAAGCATGATATCTTCCACCGAAAACCTCACCTCTTGGCTGGAGTTCACCGCCATCGTTACAACCAAACAAGAGATTCCGAGAGGTCTATTTCCCCAACTGCATTACGGTATGTGTATGTATGTATAAATCCGGAGAGAGAGAAGGGGGTAGTTCGTTCGGGGGTGGGTGCGGTGAATATGGAACGTTACAGGAAGTAGAGGGGGTGGGGTAATATGCCAGGAAAGCTCCTGATCACGACATTGATGATCACGACAAACATCTATGCCAGTTTGGATTTGGACGGAATTGCCCTTCTGACATGCATTAATGACAATTCTATATAACTCTGTATTCATTTGTCTGTTGACGATTATAAACTTGGAATTATTTTTCTCTTCTAGGCTGTATTTTTGCTTTTTATATTACTCCTTATTAGTATGTTTTCTTCAATATCCTTTTCTTTTTACTTGCACTTGAATAAAAAAAAATTCTAGAAAATAGTTTTTCTGGATTCATCGGGCAGTGAGGCTTAGGTAATCTTCATTGTTGTTATTGTTAAAATGACGCGTGAAAAATTAAAATTATTGAAGATATAAGTTTCATATCTAAATTATTATTCATTATTTTTTATCACACGCTTTTGATGATGATCTGCTATATTTTTCTTATTTAAAAAATTAAGATAATATTCCTCATCAAAATATTATACTTTGAAAAAAAATTAAATAAATTATTAATATTAGTTAAAATGAACAGTATTATTGTTCAAAAAGAATATTTTTTAAAAAAAATTAAAATATTTATTTTCCCCCATTCCACCACCCTCTTACCACACCCCAGCCCCCCTTACCCCTACGAACAACAACACTTTCCCACGCCTCTCCAATTTTTTTAATTTCTTTTATTAAAAAGATTTTAGAAAAATGCTTAGTTCAATCCTTCCCCCACAGTCCCTCTCCTTTAAAAATTTTTTAGATGTTATTCTTATTTATTTAGAAAAACAATCCATCCCTATTCGACCTAGCCTCTTGCTTTTGAAAATATATATATATTAAATATCTTTTAGAAAAAAAAAATTTACTGGTCATAATTTTTTTTAAAATGAAGTTTTATTTCAGCTATATTCAGTAAGCAAATTAAAAAGATATTTTTCTAAAATATATTTATATATAACACAAAATAAAAAGAATAGAGTGAGGATTAAATGGTGTGGGATTTTTTAAAAAAATAATATCTA
>JAOTQR010000079.1:15679070-15709665 GCA_025774065.1 Solanum ossicruentum
AACATCATACAGGGATATATTAGGATTTAGAAAAAATCTCAAGAACACAATTATAGGGGACTCAATTACTCTCAACTTGTCAAGTCAAAGTTAGTAGGGCATATGAAAGAACTAAAATTCATGCTTTAAGTAGCCTTACGTATCTAGAAATTGAAGGACAATTGAAACTCAGAGGGTCACAGTCAGATGCGTGGAACTCTAGCTTCCGCTTCTCCAATCCTTGCTCTTAAAAGTCTAAGTATTTTCTAAAAGAAAATACACCTAGAAAACTATTAAGGGTCCTTATAATCCCAACACGATGTGAATTATGTTTGGGAAAGATGGGAATACTACCCTTTATCAAAGTTGTCGTATTAGACCACAAAACTTCGTTTACGGGTCGTATTCTAGTCTACGAGCTGTAAGTGGCCCTTCATAGATTGGGATTCTAATACCTAGTTACGTGTGACATGGGTTTACAATCACCTTTTATGGTCCATAACCCATATATGAGCTCATCCTATCAGTTCGTAGTTTAAGATTCAGAAACCCAAAATTTGAACTTAGAACCACGAGGATCATTCTACAGGCCATCGTTAGAACTACAGGTCGTAGACCCCCTTATACATGAGTCCCACACTTAGAAAAATTTTCTAGGCTTTAAGGCTGGGGTTCTAGGAACCTCTTTTTTATGGCTCGTGGAAGCAAGTACAAGTCATAAATAGGCTTGTACAAGTATCTTCAAGAAGTCCGATTTCCCCAAGTGTTGGGGGTAACCACAAGCCTCATCTATGAGCTATAGAACTATCTGTGGATTTTGAATAATCTCTTGTGGTAATTAATAGTAATTTTTTTCAGACATTTCTCAATCCTTTTTTAGGACTTTCAGGGTCATGCAAATATGAAATAATTTAGAGGATGTTATAATATCTCCCCTTGGTATCATTTATCCTCTAATGAAGATGAAACTAGGAAACATTGAGCATGAATAACAATTAAGACTCAATCAAATAACCAATCAATCAATCAATCAAACTCTGTAAACAATCAATTATTCAACCCAAGAATAGACAAATCAATTCAAGTAAAAAATAAGGACATTACCTTCAATATCCTCATCATTGGGCACGAATAAATGTGGATATTTGACTTTAATATCTTCCTCAACTTTCTATGTGGCTTCCTCAAAAAGTTGATTCCTTTACAAGACTTTGACTAAGGCTATCTCCTTGGTCCAAGGCTATCTCCTTGGTCCTCAATTTGCAAACCTTCCAGTTAAGAATTTGGACCGAAATCTCTTTGTAGACCATGCATATTTATATGTTATATTTATAAATGATGGCATTACAATTTCATACATACATTACATCTCACATACTTAGAACATTTCAACGTACTAAGGTATATTTTTCCTGCATGATTTAACTATATAGGGATAAGTACTCCTCCACCGGCTTGTGGCTACTACTCAGCGTTCAAGACTAGCATTGTTATTTATGGTAAGCCCTTAGTTTGGGACTCTACCATTTTTCCACTCTATCTTGTGTTTATTTTTGAGACAGTGTATTTGTGATCTTTTTGAGGCGTTTACTTTCTATGTTGCACGATTATGGATTCTTTTCTATTAGATGGAATTCGATTGTTACCGGTTTCGTCCATTGATGTAGTAGTTGGTATGCTTATGGACAATGAATCTTAGTTATTTTTACCATTTTTTTTAATGTTGATTCATTGCTTAAATGACCCATAGTCCCTTTTTCCTTATTTTTTTGCAAATGTTTTCATTAAATGCCTATGAATGCTTAAGATGGCTTGGGTGAGGTGCCTTCGAGTATCTTATTTGTTGTGTGATGACTAGGCCTCTAGGTCGAGTTGTTACAAAAAATCTCCTCGACTAATCAAATATGTAGTAAGCACATCCTTATTGCTTTATCTTAAAAATCCATTTGTCGTTGTGGTAAAGGTGATATAACTCCTATCAAAACACATTTTAAGAGTTAAAGGTGCAAAGTCATACTTCCTCAAAATAGTAGGAAAAATAAATGCATTCATTAGAATCGTACCACAAAATATGTGAAAGTGAGTACTAATGCAATGCATTCGATTACCAACATCTAAACAACTAAACATACAAAGTTACATAACAAAAAATACCTAGCTCCTAGAACATAGAGACATCTGGAGTCCAATTGGTCCTCAACCAAGGCCTCAAGCCCAATAATATTACCAACATGCTAAAAAAATAATAACATAATATGATCACCACAACTCGAAAAATGAAGGAAAGCTTGAAGAATCAAACAATTGAAAGAGTAAATCAACAATCTCAACCTTTATTTGAAGTTAGTACTTTAGTGAACTCTAAATATAACTAATGTCAATTTATGACTATAACAAGTTACATAGGATAATCAAAAATAGGGATCAAAATAATGTCCAATAGGTCAATGCCAAAGTAAACCAAAAGTCCACACAATAGCAAATAGTACTATTAATCTATAGTAATATCTACAAGGAGAAACTTTATTAACTAAAGGATCACTAAAACTCATTCTAAGGCACTTAGATCACCACACTACCCTAAGGCCTCAAACATCAACTCTGAAAAAGCTAATCCATACCAAGCTAAGTCATAAGTAAGAAATTCCAGCCTAAGCTAAGGATTTCACAACACAAAGCTAGCTTGACGCTCATGTGGAAATCAAGAAAATAGAAATAAATATGTAATTCTACTAGTTATATACATCCTCTAACCCAGATGCAATCTATACCAGGCATTATTTCATGAAGCACTATCCAAAAGAAAGTAGATCATAATGCAAAACTCAAATTATCTATGAGTTGCTCATCACTTCTTTATATCTTTTATATGTCATGATATAATCAATATTTCAAATTATGTGTCACTAGAAGAAAAATAACACTCATATTACTATGATATTTTTCAAATCCAAAAGCGGGTTAAAAAAAGGCCCGTGGGACATGTTAAAAAAAATAAAATAAAACCCATTACTAGATCCTTAATAACTCAAGAAACTTGTGCTACAAAATTCAGCACAATTTGGACTCAAGAACTCATCCAAATCAGCTCCACAATTTAAGGTTCAAGAATATCATTTAAAGAGGATTCAACGAAGGATAATAGAATATTATCGATCCATAATACTCTCCCAAGCAATCCATGAATAAATTCTAACAATGCATGCTTGATTCTTCTCAAAATAAGCTTACAAAGTCTATAATGGAGCAAAAAGCTTTGAGAAACGGCTGAAAAATCGCAAGGGTTCTTATTTAAAGGGTTGAAAAAGTATTCATCTTTACTATGAACCCAAGGTTTTAAGTCTATTTAGATAACCCCCAAAAGTGTATGGACAAAAATACCCTAAAAAACCAAAAAATGGTGAAATTTGGCCCACTTGCGACTGGGTCCGTGTCATAGAGAGGAAGTAAATCTGATAATTCTAGTTAAAGCGATTGGTGAATCAGTCACAATCTTTTACTCTAAACTTGCAAAATATGCCAGGGGTTGATAAACAACTAGTGTCATTAGAAAAAAACTTATAGACCTTCAATTTGGTGGGTCATGGGTCACCTAACTTCCCATATTCCAAGAGATATAATCATTTGAAATTGATCCTTGAATGAACTCAGAAAAAAACTTAGCCAGTAGAAATGCTTTAAACTTAACTTGGTACTAGAGGTCCCTTATAACCCTAAACCACATCTGATACGCTGCTCACACTTAAGAATGGATCTTGACAGACATGTATGAGTAGGATATCACCCGGTCCAATTTGATACACCCACAAGGAATGATTCAACTCCTTATCATAGAACTTGTGAGATATTATAGTTGTTAGTTTTTATGGCCCATGTATGATGATTTGATGGATCACATTAATATTGATCTTAGTTTAATATTTAATTACTAACTAAATTTAAATTAGATAATATTGGTGGAAGTTATTAAACCACCCACTACTTATGTTGGTGGAAGTAACTACAACTTCCCACCACTCACTATGTTGGTGGAAGTTACTATAACCTCCCACCACTACCCATTATGATTGGTGGAAGTTATTATAACTTCCCACCACCCTTATCCTAACTTTCCACCACCACCCACTACCTATGTTAGTGGAAAGTTGTGACTATACTAGTGGAAAGTTATGGGTGTGATAATGGGATGTTAAGGGCATGACAATGGAAAGTTATGAGATTTACTATGTTAGTGGGAAGTTGTGGCTATATTAGTGAAAAGTTATGGGTGTGATAATGTGATGTTAAGGGCATGACAATGGGAAGTTATGAGATTTATTATGGTTATAACTTCTCCTACTCATGATGATGGAAAGTGGGACTGAAAATAATTGGTCCTCTCTCTGCCTATAAATACTGAAGAATCCTATACTTTTCATCAACAGTTATTCTGCAAGAAATGAAAAGCAAAGAGAGAGAAAACTAATATCTTATCAAGAACAAAAAAAGGACTTCTGCTCAAGTGATCAAGTCAAGATCTCGTGGTCTAATTTCTGAATGATTAATTCCAAAATAATGATTAACTTAAATTCAATTATCCATTATTTTGATGTTTATAGCTGATATAACACTTATATGGATATATGGATAAATTGAAGTTTTTGGTTATAAGATATTTATGGATCACCCAAGAGTTGATAATTTGTTCATATAACCATTAACATTAAAGAGTTAATTTAGATATATTGTTAATGATATTTATTTATCCAAAGATAATGAATATTGTTAATTGATATGTCAAAATTATAGAATAATGTTAATATTTATACTTAAACATCATTATGTGTAAAGTTGTATTTTGATGTTCGCCCAAAGGACATCAATATATATTTAAGAGTTTATAAACCATCTCTTAATCTAATAGTATAACTCAAAGCATTACTAATGAGCATAACATATTTGCAGCATTTGTTCTTCATTCGCACTCTGCCTCTGTTAGGAACTTTAACGGACTTAACTTTTTAGAATGGTGTGAACAGATCAAGTTCTATTTCAGAGTTTTATATCTGAATGTTGCACTTTACACTGAGAAATCAACTGCTATTACTGAAACTAGTAATGCTGACGAAAGATCATATTATAAGCACTAGGATCGGTATAACAGGTTAGACCTAATGTTCATGTGAATGAATATTGATGGCAATATTAAGACTACTCTTCCCAAGATCGAAAATGTAAGTAAATGTTTGAAATTTATGGAAGAATCCTCTCAAACTGCTGATAAGCCTCTTGCCAGGACACTAATGAGTACTTTGACCACCATGAAGTTTGATGATTCATGTACTATGCATGAGCATGTCATTGAGATAATAAACATAGCAACAAGACTTAAGTCTTTGGGGATGGAAGTGGAACAAAATTTTCTTGTACAATTCATCATCAACTCATTACCGTCTGAGTATAGCCCATTCCAAATGAACTACAACACCATGAAAGACAAATGAAATATGCATAAATTGCACAGAATGTTGGTTTAAGAGGAAATAAGGCTCAAAAATCAAGGAACGCACTCCATCAACTATGTTAGTTATCAAGGAGCTGAAAACAAAGGAAAGAAACATGTTAAGGAAAAATAAAACCAACTTAATGTTAATGAATCATCATCTTAAGTAAATAAAAAGAGACATAAGGATGATAAGTGTTGTTTCAATGAAAAACTTGGACACTTTCAGAAAGATTGCCTGAAATATAATGCATGGTTCGAGAAGAAAGGTAGGTCTTATGCTTTTATATATCTCGAATCAAACTTAATCGAAGTTCCTTATAACACTAAGTGAATTGACTCTAGTTGTACTGTTCATATTTCTAATATGATACAGGAATTTCTTACAACACGTATCATAAATCAAAATGAAAGATTTGTGTATATGGAAATTAGAGTGAAGGCTCCAGTTGAAGCTATCAGGACTTACCATTTGATTCTCAATACTAGGCATCACTTAGATTTGTTAGAAACTTTTTATGTACCTTCTCTTTTGAGAAGTTTAGTTTCTTTGTCTAAGTTAGATAAGACTGGATACTCCTTTGATTTCGATAATGAATGTTTTAATTTATTTAAGTATAATTGTCTCATTGTTCTGGTACTCTTTGTGATAGCTTATACAAACTGAATCTTGATAATCTATTTGTTGAATCGCTCTTAACTTTTTATCATAATATTGGTACTAAATGAAATTTAGTGAATGACCAATCTGCTTACTTGTGGTATAAACATTTAGATCATATATCCAAGGAAAGACTGGAAAGATTAGTTAAGAAAGAAATCCTTCCAGATTTAGATTTTACTGACCTTAATATTTGTGTGGATTGTTTAAAGGAAAACAAACAAAACATATAAAGAAAGGAGCCACAAGAAGCTCACAGCCTCTTGAAATTATACACAGTGATATTTGTGGTCCTTTTGATATTGCATCTTTCAGTAAGAAAAAATACTTTATCACTTTCATTGATGATTTTTCAAATTATGGATATGTCTATTTGTTTTATGAAAAACTCAAGCGATTAATGCCTTAGAGGTATTTATTATTGATGTTGAAAGATAACTAAACATAAAAGTGAAAATAATCAGATCAGATAGAGGTAGTAAGCTTTATGGAAGATATGATAAAACTGGACAACACCCTGGCTCATTTGCTAAATTCCTTGAAAAGTATGATATATGTGCTCAATACACAATGCCAAACACACTACAATAAAATAATGTGGTAGAAAGGTGTAATCGTACATTAATGGATATGGTTAGGAGTATGTTGAATAATTCATCTCTACCTCTTTCTGTGTGGATGTATGCTTTAAAGACTGTCGCTTACTTACCTAATAGGGGTCTTAGTAAAGTAGTTCCAAAGATACCTTTTGAATTGTGGACTGGTAGGAAATTCCAGTTTGAGGCACCTGCATACTTGGGGTTGCTCGATAGAAATTAGAATTTATAATCCACAAAAAAAACTGGATTCAAAAACAATCAGTGATTTCTTCATTGGTTATCCAGAAAAATCAAAGGGGTGTAGATTTTATTGTCCTAATCATAGTACAAGAATTGTTGAAATTGAAAATGCTAGGTTTATTGAGAATGGTAAAGTTAGTGGGAGTGAGGAACCACGCAATGTGAAAATTAAATAAGTTGAGGTTCAAATATCTCCACCCTATACTTCTTCTAAAGTTGTTTTTCCTAAAGTTATTGTACAATCTAATAGTCAACAAGAACAACAAATTGATGCTCCTATTAATCATAATGAAGCCATAATTAATGAACATGCAATAGATGAACGACAAGAAATAGCATTAAAAAGGTCTCAAAGACAAAAGAGATCTACTATTTTTGATGATTATTTGGTATATCTACACGAGTCAGAAATTGACTTGAGAATTGATAATGATCTAGTCTCATTTTCGGAAGTCATTAAAAATAAAAATTCTAATAAATGGATAGAAGCCATGAAAGATGAGTTGAAGTCTATGTAACATAATGATGTTTGAGACCTTATTGAATTACCTAAAGGTTGCAAAAGAGTTGGGTGTAAATGCATCTTTAAGACCAAACGAGACTCAATTGGCAATATTGAATGTCACAAGGACAAACTTGTTGCCAAAGGTTTCACTCAGAAAGATGACATCGATTATAGGGAGATTTTTTCACCTGTCACTACAAAAGTTTCACTCAGAATTATAATGACTTTTGTGGCTCATTCTGACTTAGAGCTGCATCAAATGAATGTGAAAACAACCTTTCTGAAAGAAAATTTAGAGGAAGAAGTTTATATGAATCAACCTGAGGGATTTTCTGTCAAAGGAAAGGAACACATAGTGTGTAAACTTAAGAAGTCAATATACTGACTTAAACAAGCTTCCCGACAATGGTATCTTAAGTTTAATGAAACTATTATCACCTTTGGATTTAAGGAGAATACCATTGATCAGTGTATCTCCACTTGTGGAATTCCACTGAATATATTATTTGTATCATTGATCGGTGTATATATCTAAAGGTCAGTGGGAGTTTATTATGTTAGTTATGTATGTTGATGACATCTTGCTTGCTACTAATGATCTTGGCTTGTTACACAGTACCAAGAAGTATCTCTCTGACAATTTTGAAATGAAAGATATGGGAAAGGCATCCTATGTGATTGACATAGAAATATTTCGGGATAGATCACAAGGATTGTTGGGACTGTCTCGGAAAGCTTATATTATTAAAGTTTTTGAGAGATTTAGAATGGAAAATTGCTCCATCCGATCCTTTTCCAATTCAAAAAGGAGATAGATTTAGTCTTAATCAATGTACAAAGAATGAACTAGAACGTAATCAAATGAAGATATTCCTTATGCATCAATCGTTTGGAGCCTAATGTATGTCCAGACATGTACCAGACCGGGCATAAGTTTTTCTATTGGGATGTTGGGGCATTATCGAAGTAATCCAGGAATAGATCACTGGCAGGCTGCAAAGAAAGTGTTAAGATACTTGCAAGGAAAAAAAGATCATATGCTCACTTACAGCAAAATCTGATCATCTCAACATAGTTGGATATTCAGATTCAGATTAAGCTGGTTATGTAGATACACGAAAATCTACATTTGGATATTTGTTCCTATTAGTAGGAGCAGAAATTTCATGGAAGAGTGTGAAGCAGTCTGTTATAGCTGCATTCAATACGGAAGCTGAGTTTGTGGCATGCTTTGAGGCCATAGTTCAAGCTAATTGGTTGTGGGACTTTATTTAAGGACTTAAGCTAGTCGACAATATTTTCAGCTGCTGAAATTTTACTGTGATAACACTGCAACAATCTTCTTCTCTAAAAATGATAAGTATTCAAAGGGTGCTAAGCATATCTAATTGAAATACTTTTCAGTTAAGAAAAAAATTTAAAAACATAAAGTGACAATTGAACATATAAGCATTAAACTTATGATTATTGATCCTTTGACAAAAGGATTACCACCCAAAACGTTTGTTCAACATGTTGAAAGAATGGGTCTTATGGTTAGTAATGAATGACTTTTGTAAGGATCTTATTTTGTTTATGCCATTGACACTTTGAGCTCAACTATATATGTTTTTGTTATTATTACCTATTTTCTCTTATATACATTATGTTGAGAATGATATTAACAGATTCTAGTTTAGATAAAGATATTCTAAACATTATTGGACTATAATGGATTTAAAGGTTGTGCTGAGTAATACAATAATATTGTAGTACATGAAAGGAATTCTGTCAAATAATGGATATACGATCACCATGACTCGTATTATTTGACTTATTCAAAACGACAAATGATATTGCATTTAGTAACGTGCACATAATAATTGAAATGTTTATTAAACCATTAAGTTATTGATGTTACGTATACCAAGTGAGAGAATGTTAGTTTTTATGGCCCACATATGATGATTTGATGGCTCATGTTAATATTAATCTTAGTTTATTATTTAGTTACTAACTAAATTCAAATTGGATAATATTGGTGGAAGTTATTACTGCCCACTACTCATGTTGATGGAAGTTACTGCAACTTTCCACCATCCACTATATTGGTGGAAGTTACTGTAATTTCCCACCACTATCCATTATGATTGGTGTAAGTTATTATAACTTCCCACCACCCTTATCTTAACTTCCCACCACTACCACCTATGTTAGTGGGAAATTGTGGGTATGTTACTGGAAAGTTATTTGTGTGATAATAGGAAGTTAAGAAAATGATAGTGGGAAGTTATGAGGTTTATTATGATTATAATTTTTCATACCCATGATGATGGAAAGTGGGACTAAGAGTAACTGGTCTACCTATAAATACTGAAACAAGAAAAAGACTTCCGCTTAAGTGATCAAGTCAAGATTTCATAGGCGATTCTGGCATGTTTTCTTGACTAAACTAATGTATTAAGATGATTTATGTGAAAATCATATAGTTCTACGATCTTGAATTCATGATAGTACTTACATGTTAGATTGTTTATGTTTGACAATCTGTATTATAGTAAATTCTTACATCAATTTGCATCATAAATATAATCTCATTGCAGACTAATCCATCACAGTGCGTGTCGAATTTTAGAGAAGTCTTTATTACTATTGATGATTATAAAAAGTATACACAAAATATACTTCAAACATTATTTGTTCATGAAAATCTCTACCACTAATATTTGAGCCAAACGACACCAAAATATAACACATCACACGTAAATGAAAAAAGACCGGAACTTGCACAGCATGGAAAGAGAGCCAAGAAAAATCCGCAAGGCGATGGAAGCAAAGCAGTGGAATAAGCATTCTTTATATCTATTCCTTTCTTTCTTCTCTTTTAAATCCCCATTTCTTCTACCAGTTTTGCTCCATAGAACTCCAAAAATGAAGCATTAATCAGTAATTTTTTTTAAAAAAAAATGGGTGATTTGGAGATTTGCTTGAAAGATTTGATTCAATTGGAATCAAAATCAAATGAGGTTCGGTGTTTGAGTTTGAGAAGTAGTGATTTGTGTTTGAATTCGATTAGTTTTTGTGGTAACAATGGAGGGTTACTCCTCGAGGATTCGGCCACAGTTTCTATGGAAAATTGTTTTCCGTCGGAGTGTATGTTACGTGCACGGAGGAGTAGCCGGAGAGAGATTGAAATGAATGTTAGGAGAGAAAAGAGGAGGTTTTTGTCTGTGACACTTTCAGATTCTAATGAGATTTTGGAGCAGAATGGAGAAGCTGCTTTGGCGAAGAGTGAAGTTAAAGTGTGTCAGGAAGTTGAACAGGAAGAGAAGGGGAAGCTGCATGGTGGAGCTGGAGGTGGAGGTGCATTGAACACGAGTAAACATCTCTGGGCTGGAGCTGTTGCTGCAATGGTGTCCAGGTAAAGGGGGATGCCTTTTTCATTCTTATGCGTTTCCATAAAATCTTACTCCCTCTGTTTCAATTTATTTGTATTATCTTGACTCTTATTCATTCCGTATAATCGTACTCCCGATGTTTCAATTTGTTTCCATTAGTTTGACTCTTATGCATTCCATAAAATCATACTCCCTCTGTTTCGTTTTGTTTGTATTAGTTTGATTTGGCACGAGTTTAAGAAAATAAAGGAACTTTTGAGTCCACGTCTTAAACTAATGATGTGTGCAATATAAAATGCCCTTTGAATATTGTGCTCTTAGATATGCTATGTAGTATGTTGGGTGTAAAGAATAGAAAATAACAGTCAAACAAACTGCAACTGAGGGAATGGCATTCTTGCTGCCACTAGTGTTATGGCAAAGGTAGTCCAGTGCGGATAGGTGGTATGCCCACATTCACGGGGTTAGAATCTTGGATGGTGGACCAAGTCTGGTATTTAAGTTCAGAATAGTAGAGGTGTGTGCAGTTCAGGCCTTTTATCATTTGAATTTCAAAATGGTGAATTTTCCCCAAAAAAAACTGTTACTTTTGTTTGTCAATGGAACAATAGTAAATGTCTTTTTGTGGTAAGGTGCAGTTTCTAGGAACAAAAAAAAGTTAGCTTCAACTAATCAACCAACTAGACCTCGATCCCGAATTCATTGGTGGTAAGCTTCTTTCATCCTCTATGTGCATTCTCCTCTAAGGAAAAGCATTTTCGAATATTTACATTGCTTAAGAGTTTAGACCAATAGATTTTTACTTGCTTTGGCTTACTGATGGTGGTTTTTTGTCATTTGAGTCGGGATGACCAATAGCTACTCCCTCTCTTTCAATTTGTTTCTTACATTTTTTAGTGATTAAAAAAGAATGTATCCTTTCTAGTTTGGAAATTCCTTAAATTTTGGTTTGGGCTTGGGACTTCCATGTTGGAGGTTTCTAGTTCAAAACCCCTTGCCAGCGAAAGCAAGGGGTTTTCCTTCTCGGTCGAGCTCATTGCATCGGACTTGCCTAGTGCAGATGACCTCCTGTGTGGTTTGCGAGCTATTGCATAGAAGCAGGAGTTTACCATGTGTGCATCCAAAGGTTAGCGACTGTGGGTTCCCCTTGTCATAAAAAAAAAATTCCTTAATTTCAACATCCCACATGTCATTTTTAAGATAACGACATTTTGATACGTTCTACATATAAACCAGTCTACAAGATTCAAAAAGTCTTCTTTACTTATTTAAACTCCATGCCAAGTCAATCTAAGACGAACAAATTGAAAAGGAGGGAGTAATATTTATACCATGATATACACACTCAGTAGTTTGCTCTATATTTTTTGTATTATTGGGATATCAAGGCACTTGGTTTAAGATGAAAAAGTATAGATGTTGATCGTAAAATTTTGAAGCTGTTTGACACGGTTGAGGAATGTTTAAATGCATAGAGATGGAAATCCTAATCCAATCTCTTCTTTGTCGGGTAACACATTTGGTGTGACAGTCAATGTTACCTGGTGTAGGAGTATTAACTAGTAGTGAACAATAGAAGTGTGAGAAATGGCAAACAAAAACTGATTTTGAGGATGGGCCAACCCTTCACTATACATGAATATGGACCCTTTTCTCATTAACATAGTTATACTGGTGTCTTCTGCAGTGCCTTGTCTATTTTGCATAAAGAGAAGGATCCTTATTCTCTCTTGTAGTTTGGCTCTTTTTTTTTTCTTTTTTCCCTTTGAGGAAATCATTTTGTGTATGTCAGTGTTTCATACAGAAAGTAAGAAATCCAACCTGCTAAAAGCACCAAGTGCCCCTGATTAAGGTTTAAATTTGAAATATCATCTCTTATTAGCATATTAAAAAGAACAAGATTAGCATCTATTTTTAAGTAGAATTTAACCATAGAAGTTGAAATTGGGGCCTGTGACCAATTCTTGTTAGGTGTGATTGTTCTGCCCCATTGTTGATAATGGATCTTTACGTATCCGCGCCTGATCCGGAACAAATTTTATGTATTTTGGGATGATTTTATCTTTCACATATCAAATGCTGCTTGTGAGTTCAGGGTTGTGCCACTGACTAGTACTGCATAAAAACCCAAGTATTTCTTATGTTGGAGCTTTGTACTCTTGTAGCGTTGAAATGGAACCGTATATACAACAATAACAACAACATACCCACTGAAATCTCACAAAGTAAAGTCTGGAGGGTAGAGTGTGCACAAACCTTTCCACTATCTCACGGAGATAGCGAGGCTGTTCTCGGAAGACCCTCATCTCAAATGTATGAGCCCCAAGTAAAAGGAGAAAATAATAGATATAGAATAACAGCTAAAATGAAGAGCAATGTCAATTTTACAAGAAAACAATGGAGATCATCAAGATCTTTTGTTAATGTAACCGTACATGTAATATGCAATTTGTTTATTCTTTGTTTATTTTATGACCTTTGTCTATGTATTAATATCTGAACTGCTATTGTTTCAGAACTTTTGTTGCTCCACTGGAGAGACTAAAGCTGGAATATATAGTTCGTGGTGAACAGAAGAATATTCTTGAGCTCATCAAGACAATTGCAGTTACTCAAGGGATCAGGGGATTTTGGAAGGGGAATTTTGTGAATATTCTACGAACAGCTCCATTTAAGGCTATCAACTTCTACTCTTATGAAAAATACAGGGATCATCTGCTCAAAATAACTGGCAATGAGGAGGTAACTAATATTGAAAGGTTTGTTGCTGGTGCAGCTGCAGGAATCACAGCTACTGTGCTCTGTATACCTATGGACACTGTGAGTGATGGATTCTTCAGGATTTTCTGTTTTGCTTTCTTGATCCATTGCAGTAAGTATGTCAATTCTAGGATAAGTTTCTTTGTATAATAATGCCTAGTAAACAAACTGGAGGGATGTAAGTGGAAGCTATCAAGTCGGTACTACAGAGAAAACTTACTTTCGTGGTCCCTGTTATATGTATGCCCAAGGGTGCAACTAGCTCTTGGATAGCTTAGATTCAAGACTTTGGATGATTATTCTACTGCTTTTTTACTATAGCAACCCTCTTTATTTAGCATTAATACTTCAAGATAAACGACATTATCAGAATTCTTAGGTTGACATTTAATTTCTTCAAGCGGCACCATCTCTTTGTATTATTCAAAATTTGTCCCCTCTCTCCTTTCTCTTCATGATCATACTACTTGTATGTTAAACTCTGGAAAAGTTTGCTAAACATAGCTTGTTATATGTGTGACTATGTTGAAATGAACCACATATTGGTTTTGATTTTTAGCCTATTCTTTTTGAGTTGAAATTGTCGACAATTTATGCTTGGAACCTTCTTAAGCTTGTTGTTAACATAACGATCTTCTATTGTTGCTGATATGATAGTAGTTTAACTTGATGTGACAATGAATATTGGTTTACCTACTCTACAAGCTGAGCTGTACCAGTCATTCTGAATTAAATGCACTCATTTAGTTAGATGAGTCATGTCTATGATATTAAAGGGAAAAAAAAAACTAGATCAAATGCTATTTTCCAAGCCTGGAAATTATTCTAGATAATTGACTTGAGGTGACATGTGGGAACTGTTAAAGTTAGAAACATTATTTTGATGCTCGCTGAAGTGTCAGATACATTATTGATTTGGATGAGAAATGGTAAGTAATGAAGTTAGAAAATGTCATTAGAAGCTCTACGAAATTTCAATGCTATTCATGATTGGCTGAACCATTTTCTGATAATCATCTGTGTGAAAGTGAAAAATATGGTTCAGTTTATCTTGGTAGAAATTTGAAGTCAATTGATTGAATTGCTACAGAACATTCTTAAGGAATAGAATTAACCAGTCCTGTCATATAGCATAAGCGCACTACTGTGCTGTTGATGTTCTTCTACCTTTGTCTTTTTCCAAGTCTGTAGTGTACTTTCTGTTTTGCTTACTGATTCCTGCAGTTTTTTGCTCTTCCTTTTTATATGTTCACAAAACATTTCAAGTTCTACCATTTTCTTAATGATCATGAAATGTTTCTCATCTTTATTCATGGAAAATGTCGATTTTTCAGATCAGGACAGTAATGGTTGCACCTGGGGGAGAAGCCTTGGGCGGCTTAATTGGTACGTCCCGGCATATGATTCAGACGGAGGGGTTTCTCTCTCTTTACAAGGGCTTAGTACCCTCTATCATAAGCATGGCACCTTCAGGTGCAGTATTCTATGGAGTTTATGATATATTAAAATCAGCTTATTTGCACTCACCGAAAGGAAGGAAGAGACTAGAAAACATGAAACAATGTGAAGAGCTGAATGCCCTGGATCAGATGGAGTTGGGCACAGTTAGAACTTTGGTATATGGGGCAATTGCTGGTGCTTGTGCAGAAGCTGCTACATATCCTTTTGAAGTTGTGAGGAGACAGCTTCAGTTGCAGGTCCGGGCCACTAAGATGAGTACATTGGCAACTAGCCTGAAGATCATTGAGCAAGGTGGTATCCCTGCGCTCTATGCTGGATTGACCCCCAGCTTATTACAGGTAAGTTAAAGAGACATTTTCTTGACTGTAGTTTCCATCATACATGAAATGTATTTATTACTGTCTCTGTAACAGCCCTTGAAGATAAGGTAATAAAGTACAACAATTTTTTTGTTGCGGAAAGTGAACATATCTTATGTTGTGATGTATCCAAATTCATTGTACTATTAACTAGGTAGGTAGATTTGTTGGAAGTTGCGCAAATTTGTCAAGCGACTACCTTGCGGGTGTACATTCACTTTATTGGGATTTCAACAACTAAGTCTGCTTGCAACTCCTCAAGATCTAATCACCTGATTGCCTGGTAAGCCCAGTTGCTCTGGCTGTCAGGGCTCTATTCCAGGAAGGAAGTTAGATATAAGAATTGGAAATTGGATCAAGTATCACTTGAAATGTTTAATTTTTATTCCCCTGGGGTTTTGGGTAGTGGTAAGAACACGTGTGAGCTGGGCTAGGTCACAAGTTCAAACCTTGCGACAGTCAAAAGTCTAGTACGTTATCCAGAGTTTCGAACCATGGGCCATTGGTTCATAAGGATTTCTTGATTATCAACAAAAATATTGAGCTATTATAAAATTGCTTTTAGATCCTAATGTTCACTCTTTGTTGTCTTTTATATCAAATATAGCTATGTTCCTCGGACTCCAAAAATGTACTCTTTGGGAGGATCTGATACGCAACCAGCGGTATTTTTTAAAACATCCGAGGAACATAGAATACTAGTGTGCCTAGTATCTGTTTGATTCTTTACATCTGGTAACATTGTGCATAAAGCTTTGTGGCCTGGTGTCTTTACTGTTTTTATTTCACAAGTCTCTTTCCTCTGTTTATTTTACTCACCTATAAGATATGAAACTCAATATTGACAGTCCTCTTTAAATTTTTATCCTTCAGGTGTTACCATCAGCTGCAATAAGCTATTTCGTGTACGAATTTATGAAGATAGTTTTGAAAGTGGAATAAATATGAGATTGGGGTTCCTCAAGATCATTCCTGGTGAGAAGTCCACACTGACAAGTGGTATGCAATCTTAACCATGAGGAGAATTTCTGGTCCTGTTTACATTAACCTGAACAAGCATAGGTAATAATACATCTTATATAGGAAGAGTTGTAGAGGACGTTTCCTAGTTTTTGAGCCTGCCCCCTTAGGTTTTTTATGGGGAATTAGTGCAGAACTTTTTCACCTTTCTTCATCAAAGCAAAAGTTGATACAAGATGAAATGTTTGTTGGCTTCGATTAGCTTACTAATTATTAGTATATGTAGTCTGTACATATTATGGAAAATGTTCATTGTTTTCACTCTCTTTGATTATTTACTGGCTTACTTTTGTTGTTTTCGCCCTTCTGTATGCACACACTATATCAATATTTTCCAGCTGACAATTTCATTTAATAGTTTTACAGAAGAACAATACTAATGGACTTGCATTTGAAAAGGATAATTTAGATGAACATTGGCAAAGAGGCTTTCGACCATATGCTTTTGAAGCGAACTTTTTGTACTGATTGAATGATCGCACTAAAAGCTCTTACAATAACAACATATCTAATGGAATCCCACAAATAGAGTCTAGAGAGGATAGAATGTGCACATACCTTACCACTACCTCATAGAGGTAGAGAAACTATTTTTTGAGAATCCTCGTCTCAAAAATTCATAAGCAGAATAAATTAGATATGACAAAAAGAAAGGAAAAGAAAAGGAAATAGAAAAAACGACTAATAACGAAAAGTACAAAGTTCTTGCAGAGAGAAAGAAAAGAAAAGCCTCTTGAAGCATTATATAACCAAAATAATTTTTGGTAGAACTTGTGGCAAATTGACAAGTCTTTCAACATTGAACCTTTAAATTTCTTAGTCAACGCGGCAGAGAGGACCTGGTTTGGCATTCAATAGAAAATAATGTAAATGGTAAAAGAATATCAATGTAAAAGGAAAAGAAAACATCAAACTATCAGAGAGAGAAGTTGGCAATCTTTTTACTAACTTTAAATCTCAAATTCTTGTCACTCTGCACAATATATTTGGTTCACATTTACAAACTAGTTAGTGCAGCCTATGTTACAACTCTAACAGCCATGTAATAACAAATACTAATCCACAAAAGGTATATTATTAACACAGAACTCAAGTTGCTGTAGGCATAAAAGTATCGTCATCCAATAGATCATCAAGATCGATCAAATCATCATTGAAATCGGTTGCTTCGAGTGAGTCGTTGCTGGGTACGCCATCATTTTTTCTCTGCAACACAAAAAAGAGACATGACCACATGTGAATTTGGTGTCTTGCTATGTTATTCCTTACAAAATCCCTTCAAATTTAAGAAATCGAACCAGAGATATAGCTGTAGTAGCAAAGCTTTACGCTGAAAGGAACTTGAGTATTCAACAAGTGTATCAAAACTCACCAAGTGAAGCGCCAATTCTAGCAGGTAAAGCCATACAAAGAAAGGTTGACCAATGCTGGATGTCTAAATTAGAATTGGTTGATGGGAGATCATGACACATCTATAAAACCTTGACCATCAAGGGATTGACCATGTTCATCATTTTAAGAAGCAACGGTACCAGAAACTCTAAAGCTTATTTCTCATTCAAGGTGGGTAGATCATGAAAAGCAGAACTAGTTGATTTAACATTACTAGAGTTTTGCTAATGATTGGATGCTAAGAGTAAAATCAACAAAATACTTTCTTTATATGGTATGAACAAAATTTTCACTTCTGCATGACGGATCAAATAGCTCAAAAGCAGAAAAGTGTAAATTTTCATTATTCCTGAACAGCTCTAAAACTAACTTTTAAGCTCTGAAAGGGAAAAAAAAAGATTTATATAGCTATTCTCTTCATCAAAAGCACCAAACTATGATTGGTTATCATCATTATTATTATTGGAATAAGAACTATTGCACCAAATGACAAAATGCACTTACAGGATCAACATATGTAATTTATTTAGCATCAGAAATCGAACAAGGCTTACATTGGGTTCTTGCATGTCGGATACAACATTCAGCAGCCTCCTATACTGATCCCTAGCCTCAGGATATTGAACCATTGACTTTACCCTTGCCAGAGCCTTCTGCAACCTTTCCTCAGTTTGTTTTCTGCCTTCTTTTAAGAAATCATAGTCATCCTCCTGCACTGGTTGGTCTGGTCTGCTGCTTCCTTCAGAAGATGCTTCTGGTTTAAATCCACGCAATCCACTTCCTTTCCGCCTCCATCGCAAAATTACCTTCTCTAAGATCCCCACAGACCATATAATGTTTTTGTATTTGTTCCTTACCTGGTGTCCTCTCACATGAGCCTTTAAAAAAAGGAAAAAAGAAGAAAGGCTAAGAAAATGAAAAAATAAGGTGGAGTTTGAGTAATTATTTAGCAAAAAGATGGATTATGCATTTATAAAAAGGCAAAATGCACATACATTACCTGAATTTTAATAATTCGTTGGCGGATTAGAAGAAAGTCTCTTCTTCCCTTCCAACTGCGAAATTTATTTTGTATACGCACAGCAGCAGCGTGTACCGGCTCATCATGCTGTCCAGCCCTATTTGTCTTCATAGCAATAAGTGAGAGAGCACGCTCATCAGACAATCCAAATTCGCTGCCACCATATTCTTTTAGCTGCTTCCTCTGGAATGACTGCACCCTGAAGACCTGATGAATACGAGCAGCTGCTTGAGTAGCATTACGAACGGCTGCTAGAGAATCCTTCAATGAGACTCCATGTGGCCAGTCACCATCCAAAGCTGGTGTAGCAGTCCTTTCAGCAACCGTTTGAACAGCCTCCCCAAAAGCTTGCACATTCTCACCCTGCTTGTTTTCCTTCAACTCAAGATGTGACAGGTGGAAGCTCAAGGAAGACTCTGCTAAATAACCAGCAATTCCTTTATGTCCATTACTTGAAGCTAGGTCAGCAGGTGTTCTGCCTGGAGGATGTTTAGGAGTAGGATCTGTCAATGCTCCAGGATCTGCACCTAAGGAGATGAGGAAACCCACTGTTCGCTCTCTGATGTCGCAAATTTCCAAGATACCGCAAATGGGGGAAAAAGACAAAATGGAGCTAATCAGTAAACAAGTCATATTTGATGAAAGCCATCTCACCAAATCACTATTTATCAAAAATACTTCACACCTCCACTAAAACTCAAAGACATAATATTCAACTCCTTTCCTGTTCCTAATATGCTTATGTGAATTAAATTGGAGAAACACCACAAGAATAGATGAAAAAGACAAATTAGAAACTGAATCAGAAGAAAGTTGCATGATAAAGACGGACAAATCTAACATAATACCTTCCATATGATGCTGCCCAATGGAGTGCAGTCCATCCATTCACATCTCGGAAATTGATGCTTACACCTGCAGCTATAGTAGGTGGTACAGCCCAGTCATAACCAAGCGCAGCTGCCAAATGTAGAACTCCTTGACCACCTTCATCCAGTATGTTGGGGCCTTTCCCACCTTCAGCAACCTTCTGAAGGAGCCAAACACGTAACTTCTCTTTTAGAAGCTTCTGTAGGAGCTGATCTTTTACTTTTTCTGCCATAAAGCTGTTCTCATTAGTAAGGAGCAACAGTTCATCCCACTCATTGTCTTCCTCCTTTAGCAATGCATTAATTTTACTGGACATATGGGAGACATCATCCTCACTGGTAGGTGGGGAAGTTTGGGAAACAGTGGATTCCAGAGATAATAATTTTCCGAATCTCATATGAAGAAGACTTTCACTGGAGTTGCAGCTATTTGGATTTGCAATATCAAAATCTTGGCCCTCAGGGACTCGAAATTCGAATTCTCTTACCTCACTACACGCTAACCTATTGGAGCATGTTACATAGAATGGAATTCTTCCAGCCTTTTGAACCGGAGTACGGCAGCGAAGAACACCATCACCTATTACTTCTGCTGGAACTTCCAACTCACCAAACATGCATGCCCAACTACAGTTCTCCACTTCTTGCTGGGATTTCAAAAACTTTCCAGTGATGAGGACCTGTTAATGAAACAACCAAAGAGTTATTACCCAAACATCAATAAGACATCAAATTAGTTTAGGGAAAAGCTGTATATTATCAATAAAAAAAGAGGTGAGACATGAATAATCCTAATCCGATCTTTGCTTCACAATGTGGAATGTCCAGGAAAGACATAAATGTTCACCTTAATTTCTGACCCAGCAAATGCCCAGTTTGGTGAGAAATCAATAATGCTAAAGAATTGATCCTGCGCAAGTGAAGGACTTAGCATATAGGTGTCTAACTGCACTTGGGAAGCAATTGTCGAATTATCTACTCCATCTTCATCTCCAACATTATCCCAGTAGGAACTAGAACTGGATTGCACATGCGACTCACTTACATCTCCAAGTTCCTTACTTATCCATCGGTCAAAGCTATCAAGCTTCTTCAAACCTTCTCTTTTCAAGACACCATCTAACAAAGGTTGTTTTAAAGCTGAATAATCAGTTTTGACTCCTATGCTTAGATTATGATCTAAATCAGCATTTAGAGAGCCTCCAACATTTGCATCTGATAGCTGTGATTGAAATTCATTCTGAATTGGGTCTTTATCTTGCTGTGCAGGAAGTAACTGAGAAGTCTCCAAGGAATTATGATGTTCTACACCATATACACCACTAGACCTAATGGTTTGACCAGATGCCAAATCTGGATTCAACTTCTGATCCATGGACCACTTGGATAAAAATGAGGAATCAACTCCAGAAGTCTGCATCTCAAAGTTGACAACTTAAGTTAATAAGAAAATCTAGTCAACAGCATTGCACTTAGTTTAACATGCAAACAAGTAATAAATGTCCTGTAGATTTTAAATATCAGTCATCAGTAATTTATTGTAGAGCTGGTTCAGGTGAATATCAATGCTCATGCTAAAAAACAATTATATCAAAACAACTCAAGCATTCTCAAAGCACTTGAGAGAAGAAAAATTAATGTGGCAAAAAAGCTTTCCACCAGCATGTGCTTAGCTTTTGCACTTTTGCATGAACAAATCAACATTTGCAAGAACAGATTAACACTTGCAGAACCACCAGAGCTTAACAAATGCTTCCCCCACTAGCTTGCACAAAAATTCCCTTTACACTGCTTTTCTTTGTGGACAACTTATCACGTTCGTTAATTTGTAAGATTCATATCTAAAGTCCCCTTGAATGGACAATGGGTGGTGTTGCAGTGAAAGACTCAAACATGAAAGAAGCTATGATGATGAAAAGAAGGTGTTTTTGTAAGTTTCGTTAACCAGAGAAAAGATGGATTGGAATGATTATCAAAGACTAAAAGTGGGGAACTTATAAGGTTATTGAGGAAGAGAAGAGGAGTTGGGAACTATGGTGGTGAGCTCTCTTTTGAAAAGAAGGTGTTGTGCCTTGGTGGTGGAGAGGTATGGAGTTTTTGGGATGAAAGGAAGGGGCTCTAAAAGAAAAAAATGGAAAATGGAAAGAACGAGGGCCAAATATTCAACACATCTAAGTAATGCTTTGGATACTAGTTTTTTTCCCCTTTTCACGTGCTTAATTTGTTAGAAAATTTTCACATGGTAAAATAGTGGAGCGATAGATAAGGAAGGCATACATCAAGTCCAAAAAAACTTCTGTCGCTCCATCTTTGCAGGGGCAGAAAACCCGTCGTTGTCTCGGCTGTGCTACCGGAAGCTCCAGGGAAGTCGGAATAGGAGAGCACTCATCTTGGGGTGGGTTTACTACTTAGATGCTTTCAGCAGTTATCCGCTCCGCACTAGGCTATCCAGCGTTTACCGTGGGCACGATAACTGGTACATCAGAGGTGCATCCTTCTCGATCCTCTTGTACTAGGGAAAGGTCCTCTCAATGCTCTAACGCCCACACCGGATATGGACCAAATTGTCTCACGACGTTCTGAACCCATCTCACGTACCGTTGTAATGGGCAAACAACCCAACCCTTGGAACATACTACAGCCCCAGATGGCGAAGAACCGACATCGAGGTGCCAAACCTTCCCGTCGATGTGAGCGATCAGCCAGTTATCCCTAAAGGTGTGATAGGTTACCCGCAAAGAAAATGTGTGTAAAAAAGGAATTCTCGTGTAAGTTGGATTAAACCAACAAGCTGATGCCTCGTCCATATGATGCCTTTCTTTAGAAATTCACGCGTCTTCTACTCTCAAAAGTATATTATATTCAACATCAGTCAGACCCAGCAGAATAGTAGAGAAGACCCCAAATTGGCGATTCAACTTTCTTATTAAGTAAATAATTCTATTAAATGTGGGGAAAGTTCTTGTATATTTGCCATATACTAATAGCTTGTTAGGCCAATCTTTCAGAATCTACTTATTTTGAGAAGTACTTTTTGAAAAATTACTTTTGGAGAGCAATAGTTGTATTTGGTTAATCAATTTCAAAAGCATTTCTGGAACATTAGAGCAACAATTTGTACTTGACCAAGTTTCTAAAAATCTACCTTTTTCAGCTTCTGATAAATAATTTGTGCTACTACTCGAAAACACTGTTTTTTGGTAAAAGTTTGATCAAACGCCTCCTCTCTAACATTAGCAAAAAAACACTTTTGGCTTCCCAAAAGCTTGGCCAGATAGCCTAAGGTAGAGAACTGACACTATTAAATGGTTCTCTGCAAATGTCACTCAATCTTCTATAAAAACAAGAACTTTATGGGTGCACCAAGACTAACTATGAACAAGAGGTTATTCCTGAAATGTACAGAATCATTTTCTAACCCCTCAATACGCTCTGCTATGTTTTTTTTTTCCATTAAATCAGAAGATGGCTAGCAGAGCAATGTCTCATGCCCTGCAACTCAATGGAAGTAATGGACTTCAAATTAGGAAAGTAAGTGATATAAATCAATAAAAAATCACTGACAAGCTATAAGTACTGGACCAGATTGTAAGTTCACATGAGTTTGGAAACCAAAGTGACATGAGCACCACAGATGATAAAAATCACCAAGTTACGAGGACTGGACCATGTGAAGCTTGTAAAATTCACAAGAGTTCAGAAGTGGATTGATGTCAGCACCACAGATGATTTAAGTTTTGATCCAATCAAAAGCTCTCTTTTAAGATAGTTAATTAATCCTCTAGTGAACTGAACTTATATCTAAATGACATATCTAAGTGGTTATGGATTAATTACATTATAACATAACAGCTTTGCATTTCACCAAGCTTTTCCAGGACGGATTCTGTCTATCAATACAAATGAGCAATATAAATCACATTTTCTTATTATTTCACACCCACCCACCCCTCTTGCAGTAAGGCACCCATGATATAGGTTACATTAACCTAGTAGAGATTAAGGCTAATGGTTGTTTTTACACTTATATTAGGTCGGTCGGGTTTGTGAGCTCTATTAGTCTAATTAGAGACCTGCATGTCTATGAAAAAGATAAATCTCACATGGAAAATCTATAATTTTCCTTGACCAAAAATTATGTATTGAAATGAGATGGGCTTGAATAGAGAGGACCAGCCTCCATTAGTTCAAATTAATGTGTGGTTGATTGACTAGGTAAAGGTGACGAGGATATGCTTGCCACCTTTATGTTTTTATTTGTAAATAGGGCAAGAATGGAACAATAAGACACGCATAAAAAGGATTTTATGATGCTTTCAAAAAAAATTAAAAAAGAAATCCCAGAAGGTGGCACACATCGAAACCTGGTGGATAATGGATCGCCCCTCTACCCCCCTCCACTTAAATACCAAGTTTTTATATGGGTCAAGATTTGAAATAGTGACGTGCTCCCTATCCACACATTACGAATTTTGAGCTTACAACTAGACCAATATAGTGATTTCAAATTCTCCCAGAGAGAGAATATTGGTGTTTGAAAATAGTTGAATTGAAATCGAAAAAGAAAAGTATT
The DNA here is from genome assembly GCA_025774065.1 of Solanum ossicruentum. Classification (NCBI taxonomy): domain Eukaryota; kingdom Viridiplantae; phylum Streptophyta; class Magnoliopsida; order Solanales; family Solanaceae; genus Solanum; species Solanum ossicruentum. The sequence continues at coordinate 15,703,369 of JAOTQR010000079.1, forward strand.
TTAAGTTGAACCTGGAAAAATAGCCTGTAGAGGCTGAAGTTGTGTTTGCCTGTTTGGACATCATGAATTTTCTCTAGGAAAAAATTATAAATTTGTGCATGAAACAACATTATTTCACTTGAAATATACCTTCAAACAAGTAATTCAACGTCTCACTGTCTGTATTGGCTAAGTTTCATGGCCAAACAGGTATTAACAAATTCTGGAATAGCATTTATGCCCAGAAGGCACTTAGACTTCTATACGACTCCTAGAAAGCTTTTTCCCTGAATTTCCATAAAAGAAACAAGGTGCAGACATAATACGTGGATAATGCTCGTATTCCTCTTTCCTGCCTTTTCAGTCCTACACTAAGTCATAGATTTAAGTTACCATAACATCTGGTGAAATACCACTAACCATGTTTTTTAAAAGTATTCATGGATGACAGACTACATGAAAATTGAACAGAAACTAGAGCCTCTCTTCCTCTCCATCGAATATATAACTCTGTGATCTGCATGAAATGGACAACGCAAAAAAATGAAGCACAAGATGAGTTCCTTTAGTATTACTTACCTGCCAGTTCCCCAAGCCATCAATGTGGTTCTCATGTTCTTGCCTCTTAAAGTCATTTAAGAATATTTGTCCCATTGCAGTGTTTCCTTGTTCATGCATCAAATTATTTGCACCTGATTGGCCAGAAGGCTGAAAATGGAGAGACTGATATGCAACAGGATTATTAATTGAAATGGCCTCCCATGATGGGAAGTCAAGGTTCCTGCTGGGTATATAGGTATTTGCTGTGTTTCTGTTCTCATTTCCTGGTGGGATTGAGGAGAAAGTCATACCAGAACTTCCTGCAAACTGTACTTGATCATCTGCTGAATAAACAAACAAGGATTCACATGCATGCCATGTTGATAGAAGCAGTGAACCATTTGGAGAGCATTTTAAAAGAGCCGAAAAATGCTAAAGAACAACTGATAATACAAGAACAAGAATCAATTACTTGAGAAGGGAATCGGATGATAAGGGACAGCGAGTCCATCTCCCGCACTTGGCTGAGCATCAAGAAATGAGTGAAATCCAGAAGTTGGGTGTTGATTGTACACTGGTGAGTTTGCGTTGCCAAACAAAAATTAAAAAACATTTTAACAAAAAATAAAAAGGAAATCTCAATTTATAGATTACTAGTCTAAAATGCCTTCCAATCTATGTTGCAGGGACTCTTCACTTTCAATGCTATAGCCGTGTCAGGTTCTTCGAAAATACACTATTTTTAATCCAACACGCACCCGCCGACACTTTTGAAGAGTTCAAACAACATAGCTTTAGACATACGAGACCAGTTTATTTTAAAATCTGACGCAGAAACATTTGATTAAAAATATACCTGATTCAGCATCCTCATATTCCGAGGCCTGCGCACTGCTGAGGCTAGTCGTTTCAGTAACTTGTGAGTTCACTTGGTAATCATTTGGATAAAATTTTGCAGACGCCGAACTGTCCACCTCAGAGCTGTGTACATCTTCCTCAGTTTCTTGCAAATCAGGAGTTACTTGTTGAGGTTCTCTGATACGGCTAAAATTTGTCCTGTTACCCTACAAAAGGAAAACAACATGACAATCAAACCTAAATACAAAAATGAGGAATTTTATTTTAATAAATTGTAATCAGTTCCAAGGATATGAGCCAGATTATGTGGAAGGAGAAGCATAGATCACACGTAAGTTCTACAATTTTCAGTTTAAGCATTAGCTATTTTGGTTTGTCAGATTGTAGGCTTGAATCTGGACTTCTCATAAGTCCTAATTTGATAATTAGATCTTATATTGCATTTTTCTTTGGTACATTCATTCTGTAAAAGAATTATTAAAGTGAGCTACTAGGTACTCTGCCAAGTAGATTTGCTACAGAAAGTGAAATCAGTTTCACATTCTTAAGATAAAATGTTGGACCAACAAATACTCCTGGTAATTCACCAAGGTCGTGATGAATATTCTTGAATAAAGGCTGAGAACTTCCGAACATGTTTAAATTACAAGTAGTACACAGCTTTGATATTAAGATATAATCCTAGCATCATGAACTGAGAGACTGTTGTCCTCCAGCATACTATACAAATTCCCTGAACATGACTAGGCCTCCTTACAATGCAAACCTGCAGTTTTATATCTACTCTTTATTTCTTTTGAAATTGTGCCCTTAAATCATCTCATGTGAATTTCTTCTATACTATGCTGCCTTTATAAACTGGGGGAAGGAAATCTAACCACTACTCAGCTGTCAGTTGACTGCTACAAGCTACAGCTGACTCTAACGGCAAAACAAAAAGGTCAAAAGTAAAGAAAGAAAATAGGAAAGAAATAGAGAATGTCAAGCATTTACCTTTACTTCCCGGTAGTGAACAAGAACAATATGTGACATTTCCCTGAATAAGTGTTTGGAAAAGTAAACAGAATTAGCAAGCTAAGCAATGATAGAATTTGGTCTTGAACAAGGTAATTACGGTCAGAAATTAAAGTGCATGATGTGCCAACCAGAACAAACTTTTAGGCACATTGGATTGACAGAACCAACAATGAGACACTTAATGTACTGGTGAACTCCAAAGAATTCTCAGGGCAAAACATTTCATAGGGAGAGCAACATAAATATACAATTAGAAAATAAAAGCGAGAGCAAAAGAAGATTTGTGAGAGTATGTGTATGCATGCTCTCCAGGACTTTACTGCACAACAGTAAACTTTATTGCATTTTCTTTTGGACAGTCTTAACTTTACCTCGTCAAATCTTAACTTAGTCCATCCTATTCAAGATTCAAACAATATGGTGTCCCCTTAATTAGTCCATATAACAGGGGAATTATTATCCAAAGATGCAATATTGCTATGTGCTTGGACTCTTCAAAAATATCTAGGATATTTCCAAAAAAAAGTGCATTTTTTGGAGAATTTGATACTCATGCTGCAAAATTTTTGGAGAGTCTGAGCAACATAACAATATCGAACATACATATAACATGGGGTTATTATCCAAAGACGCAAAATCTGTACAAAACATCCTTGTATAAGTTGATCTAGTCCTATTGTGCTATTTATCTGACTAAAAAAATCTCAATATATTGAATGGAATCAAGATTGAAGACAATATATAAGATTTAAAATACTTAAAAATGAATTAATGAAGTGTCCCCTCTCTAACCATTTAAGCTTTTAGACGAGGAAGTTTCATATTATTCAACATGGAATTAGAACAAGCAAAAGAGTTCCGATCAACCTCACCCCACCCCACTCATACAAAATTAACAAAAATATTTTTCATGTGGTTGATGCAAGAAAAAAACTTGGACTTGTACATGAAGGAGCTTGTGACAGATCTAAATATAGAGATGTACAAGGTGAACTCAAACCAACCTAAATGATCATAATTCTTAAGACACAAATCAACAGTCAGAATTGACTTTTAGCTGCAAGGTTGGAGCAATACACCTATAATAGCAAATCCAAGTGCTAAAAACAACACTATACTCTTTTAACTTACTCTTCAAGCATCCAATAGCTGCGTCTTTGGAAATTCTCATTCTCTTCTCCATGGGCGTAATAGCAGTGCAACACATCAATGCTTCCAGCCTACAGAAAATATTAATTTCTGATCAGCTCCCTGGTACAAGAACAAAGGTCATCGAAGGTTAAGTGGTGTTGTACCACTATTCTGCCATGGTAACTACTATTTCCTCTATTTTGTAATGCACTAATTAAGTATATTTATACATCTACTAGCTTCAGCGTTCCTTCATTACAGTGGTTGTCGGTACCAGCCACTAAGAGATGCTATCCAAGTAACAAACTTAGTCAGGTTCTACAGTCTAGTTTAGATGAAGCACCCGTTATCGCCCCATGGCACCTGGTTAAAATAAACCTTATACTATTCCTAAAACAGTGGATTCTATAACAGCATTCCGCCTTTTCGAAGGCAGAGCACTCGTGGGACATTGAAATTGAGTACAACAACTACTATGCCTCAATCCTAAACTAACATTAAAATCAAGCATATATGAATTTAACAGGCTTCTAACAATCATAAGATTCTTATCAGCTTTACCTTGAGCCTCTCATGAGCCTCCTTCACAGTCTTTCCATCTCTTTTCTTTCTCCAACTATGGCCATCTTTGCGGAAATACCGTAAAACCTTCCGATCAAAAAGAAACAGTGAACCACCTGGAAGGACCATACAAGCCAATTTGAAAAACATAAAACAAAATTAAAAAAAGATTGAATTTCAAGAATAGCTAGATGTTCCTGAAAGCTCTCCTCGCTAAAAACACAAAGGCTGTAAATAAAGCTGGTGGAGAAACTGTCAGAACAAATATAATGAAGAAGAGTAAAGAGTACATAGAACATAATGTTGATTGCACAAAATGGTGGTACTTAGACCTATGTGAAAGAAAACTAATTATGTATATATTTTCATAACAGAGACGACTAATAATCTTTACGCCAAGGAGCAGGCCCACAAGAGATATATATAGGGAAACTAAAATGGGAAAATATTTCTAGAAAAAATTAAGAATGGAGGTGGAAGGGCATTAAGTATATGCCTGATGGCAGAGAAATATGTCTTTTTTTTCTCGAGGATGGTCTCAAGAAAATTAATTAGATAGAACAAACAGTAGATGATCTAGGCAGAGAGCTAAAGAAGGGTGCAACACATAAGTGAAATAAAATTTACAGCACATACAAAGACTATACATTGGAAACTAGTCAATGGAGCTTAAAAAGAAGTCAATAATTATTGCAAAAATATTTTAACGAACAGCTTCCATCTTGGGGGGGCACCTAGAGGAGCTTTACTGGTCGACAACAGGTAGTGAATTGTGTGACTGGAAGGGAAAAAGTAACAGCATCATCAGACCAAACTGAAATTAGGATAAGACTAGCAATAAGAACCTTTTCTCCTTATGGGGGATAGAATATATTGCACTCCTCCAAACCCCCACCCCCACCACCGGTAATAGGAATCATAAAATACAGATCTAGAAGAATTACCACTTCAGTTGACCCAGTGTGCTTATCAAAAAGAAAAAGAAGGAAGTTGACCCATTTTCCTGAGCAGAAGGGTATGTAAGGGTACAGAAAAGCCGAGCATGTCACCTCAGGCATGCGCAGAGACATGTAAATGTTACATAAGTGCATCATCCAGACACATACACATTGGTATAAATAGCATATGTATGACTGGTTGCAGATAGTAGACTGGAAAGTTCACTATCAAGGAAACACATATAGAAGCAACAAAACCTATTCAATTGCAACATTCACATTTAACAAAAGAAAAAGAAAAAAGAATCAGCATGATCATACTTGGAGGCCTGTTTGGAGGCTCTGGAGCAATCCGGAACTTCTGGTAATTTTTAAGAATTTCACAAATTTCAGCAGGGCGAAGCCATCTATGCTGTGCTTCTAAAAGTATCTGCTCAATATCTGCATTCAACAATAAACTAATTGCTCAAATAAAAACCATTATGCATCTGATTAGAGTGATACCCAAATCAACTCTTCACTGTTGTGAGAGCAACAAAATTAGTCCAAAGTTAAAAGTCTTTTCACTTGAATGCTTCAAGGGGTATACCTCTTTGATTCGTGTGAATCAAAGCCCTATGAAAAACAGAAGTCTCACCTAATTGATAACGATTTAATTTAATCCCAATAAAACCAAAGAACAGTAAACCCAATAGAAGAAGTCTCACCTAATTGAGCATTCAGACCATAACGCCTACTATCAGCCATGAACAGAGGTCCAAAACCATACACAAAAGGAACTAAGTAGCTCCGATCTAACAGCGCAGTTGAGCAGGTTCCAGTTAAAAAATAGAACTGGGGTTTTGGATTAATGAAAGGAAAAGATTCTGATTTGGTCAAAACAATTTCAAGATTTTCGCAAGAAAAAGGGGGAAAACGAGGGCAACAGAAAGAGAGAGTAAAGTGTAGATGGGTTAAAGAGAGTAAAGGCGAAAATGGGAAGCAGCTGAGAAAGGTCCTTATTGGGGGTGGGGTGCTCCCGGGGGGTGGGGTAGCAAAAGGAGCCGCCGAAATGGAATATAGTTTCAGTTCAGACACTGAAATGTACAAAACTATCATAATTCCTACGTACTTCCTTGTGATTGAAAACGATGAAATATATGTAAATCTTATGAATATCTTACGTATTAGAAAATTATTTTTAGAAAATTAAATTTTTTTAGATATATTAATTTTTTATTTAATTTTATCAAATAAGCAAAAATTCATAATAAAAGTATAATATATTATTATA
>JAOTQR010000079.1:15709765-15755202 GCA_025774065.1 Solanum ossicruentum
AACTTAACATATTAACTAAAATAATCTCCTAATACTCCTAATATATAATAATTACCTAATATACACATATGACAATTTTAATACTCCTAATATATAATAATTTCCTAATATACACATATGATAATTAATTTAATTATTTCCAATAATAAACAATCAAATTAGTACGGTCACATCGTTATCTTAATTTTTTTTTCTTATTTAGTTTTTACTTAATATTTCATAATTTTATTTTATCCTTCACCCTAATTTTGTTTATAGTTATTCTATCACATACCATAATTTCTAGTAAATTTATCCTTCAACTTGCTGATGCATGACATTACATAGCGATAAAGAACAATCATCTTCTTTATATTTATTAGGATATTTTCTCTTCGAATATTAAAATTTGAATATAAAAAAGCTATTCATTAAATCAATATAGTATAATAAGAAAAAAAAATTTACTAATAAATTAATATTCAAAATCATTCAATTCAAAGCTTTTTAAATGTATCAAAATATCAAATTTCTAAATTTTCTTAAAATCCTTCAAAATTCCTTTATCAATTCTATTATTTCATTAATTCATGCCAACAAACGGACTAGTTGAATATATAATAGGTTTATACAAAACCTCAAGCCGAGTGAAAAAAAAGAAAAAAAAAAGGGAAACCCCACAAACTTGATACCCAAGCCGCCTCCATAACGCTCCCAGCGTTCCCCTATTTTTGAATTGTACATCCTTAATCTTCACACAGACAGAGGGGGCTAAGGGAAGAGAGGAGGTAGGTATAAATATGGCCGTGGCTGCTTATGGTCGGCTAAATCTTGAAGAATCACCACTATGGGGTTCTCGAAGTATCGACTGCTTCGAAAAGCTTGAACAAATCGGTGAAGGAACTTATGGGTTAGCATTTTTTCATACCCAGAAATTTAAATTCCTCTCTTCTTCCTTTTATTTGGATGCTACTGGTTTACTTATCAGTTTTTTTAATAATCCATAAGGATGGGTTCCCTTTGTTTTATGACTTGAAGGTTTATGGGTTGCTTTTTGCCCCATTGAATCAAGAAAATAGCAGTTTTGGTACATTTGTGTTATTGATCGTATTTTTTGTGTTTTACTGTTGTACTATTTGTAGTTATGCCATTACTTCATGATCTAATGTTAGGTTTTTATTGAGTTGCGGGATAGGCCATGTCAAGTTTTTTTTTTTCTTTTGAAACTGATTCTGTGAGGCCATTGAGAAAAGGGCATAAGCCATTGAGAATAAGGGCATAACCAGAAGATAGTTGTCTTGCTTTAAGACAGTTTTTTTGTATTTGGGGTTCTTTTCACGTTGATGATTTCACTTATTTTTTTTATGAATCAAGACAATAAGATGCTCCTGCTTGGCAGCCCTTTGTATTTTGACTTAAAAGTATTATTTAGGATTGTGTTTTGTTCTTTTGAGATGTTGATTTAACTGCTTTGAGATGCTTTACTTGTGCCGAAGGTCTATTGAAAACAACCTCTATGACTCTATCTCTATGAGGTAGTAGTAAGGTGTTTGAACATTTTATCCTTTCTAAACCCCACTTTTGGGATTACACTGGGTATGATGTTGTTACACAATTGAGTCAAATAGAAGAAGATGAATATTGATGATTTGCGTGTAATATTAAGAACTGAAGAGAAGATTGCCATTGTATTAATTGTCTATGTTGGCTATATAGGCAATCCGGTAGGCTATAGGCGTAAGGTTTGTGTCTGTTCTACCCGCCCTAGACCTCACTTGTGATTTGTGAGATAACACTGGGTATGTTGTTGTAGGCAAGCTGGTGCTCATATTCCAGTCAGTGTAATATTGACAAGGATTATATTTCCAATGTAACTATGCTAAGAGTTAGTAATTAGTTCCAGTTTTATTGGACAGATGAGGGAGATGCTGGGAACATGGGTAGGTGGTGCATGTAGAGTTAGTTTTTAACTAGTCTATTAATACCTATAAGTCCATTCCAAGATTTCAGCGAAAAGCTCTTAGTAAATTTTGAAAATGCATTTGGATGCCTCAAGATTCGGATGCTGGAAAAGTTTCCATCTCTACTGAAAAATTAGCTACTATTTACATGAAGACTTCGATCTGCATTCTGGTGATAGTTGATCGTCTCCTGTAATTCCAGTACAAATTGGTCGTTCTTGGGGTTCGGGAATCAAGAATGATCTATTTCTTGAGGGAAGCTATAGACTTTTGATACATTGCTAAATAGTTTCTAGAATTGTATGTGTGGCCATTGATATATTCTGGAAGGGTCTGATGTATGAGTATATACTTTGTAATGTACAGTAAGCATGAGACTTTTGGTCCACATTCTTGTTAAGCAGGAGTCGGCCATTTAGAAATGTTTTGCCATTACACTTGGTTGTTTCCATTTTATTGGCTGTGATAACAGTTTTTTGATTGTGTTTATTGGTTATGATATTTAACATAAGAGCTTCAAGGATATCGTCAGTTATTACTCACTCCGGCCCGTTTTATGTTTAGGTGCTTTGTGACATGTAGGTCAAATATATGCAAAGTACCGAAATCCTCTTTTAAATATGTGGTGGTGAGAGTTCCACATGTTACACTTAAAATGAGTGGTGGTAAGAGTCTAAACAAGTTATGTTTTCATTAAGGTAACATGGGGATGTTTTCAAAAAGGAAAAGTGTCATTCTTTTTGGGACAAACCAAAAAGGGAAGTGAATTACATAAAAGGGGATTGGACCCTAGGGTCAAGCTTGAGTGGCAAAGCGGGGGGGGGGGGGATTTGTGGCTGAGGTCATAGGTTCAAGTCCCGCACCATGCAATGCAATAACAACAGCAACAAAATACCCAGTGGAATCCAACAAGTGGGGTCTGGGGAGGGAAGAATGTACGCAGACCTTACTGCTACCTCATAGAAGTAGAGAGACTGTTTCATCATCATCTCAAAAACCCATAAGTAGAATAAACTAGATATGACAAAAAGAAAAGAAAAAGGAATAGAATGGGCGACTAATAATGAAGACCACATAACAATATGTAAATACGATAAAATCTACACACATACGACAGACAATGACAAACATGATATAAACACAACTATTCCTACTACCCTACTAAATCCCAAGGCTAGACATCTACCTAACCCTACCAACCCATTAGTCTACTACTCTAATTCGCGATCTCCACTCCTTTTTATCTAAAGTCATGTCCTCGGTGAGATCAAGTTTCGCAATATCTTGTCTGATCACCTCCCCCCAATACTTCTTTGGTCTACCTCTACCCCTCCGTGTAGCTCCAAAAACCAACCTCTCGCACCTCCTAGTAGGAGCATTGGTACTGCTTCTCTGCACATGTCCAAACCATCGTAGTCTCGCTTCCCTCATCTTATCAGCCATAGGGGCCACCTCTAGCTTCTTCCAAATGGTCTCATTCCTAATCTTATCACTCATGGAGTGACTACACATTCATCTCAACATCCTCATCTCTGCGACATGCATCGTCTGGCACCATGCAACACGAAGCCTGATATTTAAGTGGAGAAGGGTAGAGAGTCGGGGCCATTATCCACCGAGTTTAGAGGGTTGTGGTTGATCCCAAGGGTGGGCCACAAATGGATTTCTTGGTTATAAAGAAAAGGGGACAATTGGAATACTTATTTCTACTCATCATTACTTGTGTTGAGAGAGTAAATCATTTCTATGATTACAGTGTTCGAGTGAAGTTGTGATATGGCCCCTAATTTTGAATGCCCCCCATTTAAACTCGTGTTGCCATTTATGAGAATGCTAAGGGTTCTTCAACTAATTTGCTCCTGAACTGAAATCAAGATGGGGATGGGGAGACCTTACTCCATCTTCAATTATCTTCACAGCCCTTTGTAACTGGTGGCATTTGGTTTAGAAATGTTCTAGTTTTGTTTTGGTTTCGACTTTTCCCTGTCCGAGTTTGGTTTGGGGAACTAATGTTGACTTTGTAACAATGAAAAAATAATTGTCTTTGTCTGGAGAACTTGCACTAGTTCTGTTTTGAAGAAGAATATATTGTTTCAATCCCTAGAAACATTCTTTGAGGCTTTCATATGCATATTAATAATAGATGAGGAGTCTAAAACTGAGCAACATTAGATTTATATAATTTAGTTTGCTGAGGCGAGGCAAAGGAGATAGTTATCACCTTTTTTCTCTGAGATGAGAAGCAATCTGAAAAGGGCAGATGAGGCGGCGAGTCAAAGCATTAGTTTTGATCGCAACTTGAGAAAACTAGGATTTTTGGTCAAAGTCAGACTACCCCTGCACAGCTTTTCTCTTATTCTCTTATTCTTTCTCTGTTTTCAGGTCAGACGAGCTAGGTTTGTGTACTTTCCCTATTTTCTTCTTTCTCTGTTTTCTGATTTTATCCTCTGTTTCTGCATTTTTTGCTCAGGTTTTTGCTTTTCAGTTTTAGTTGCATAATAATTAATAACTTTATTGCACCCCTGGGATTAGTCGGGGCTCAAAGAGACCTGGTGCAAATCAAAAAAAAAAAAACTTAATTGGTTTTGTTTGATATGTTACTGAATTTTTACTTATTTATATATTCAAATTTATTATTTTAATTTGTTTGTATTTATTGGCGCTTCACTTCTCGCCTCATCTTACCCTCCCTAGAACGCACTTGTGGAATTACACTGGTACGTTGTTGTTCACTCTTTGCCTCGGTGAAGGGAGCCTTTGTCTCTTTTTTTCACCTCTCACCTCGCAGAATACTCGTTAGAGGTTTCCTTCTTTTTTTTTTCCTGGGGTGAAGTCCCCAGTTGAAGTCTTTCTACAGAATAATCCAAGAGTCAATCCTTGCATGCCAACCATAGTTGTTGAAATTATGTTAAAGTTTGTAAGTGTTAAGTTGATTTTTCTGGCCCAGCTCCTGCAAGGCAGTTGTGGGACTTGTTCATCAACATTTTTGGGCAGCATTGGATAGTGCAACAATTGATCAGACAATTACTCGATGGTTGGGGAAAGGCTTCATAGATCTCTTATTATGTAGAGGAGTACCCGAGATTGTGTCTGTTCGGGTATGATGGATGGATAGGAACTTTAGTGTTCTGAGGGCAGAACTCACTCAATTCAGATAATAAAATACAGATGTTTAGCCTTACTAGCATCTTCTTGCAACCACTGGTATTGCTTCATGTTTTGTATGCTTAGCATGATTCGCAGTGTTGCTCTTTTCCAGGCAAGTGTACATGGCCAGAGATAAACAAACTGGGGAGATTGTTGCTTTGAAAAAGATACGTATGGACAATGAGAAGGAGGGGGTACTGTTCTTTTCCTAAATCATCATGCTGTTTTAGAGTTATATTTATACCATTTAAATATTAGAGCTGATTTTGACTATTGCATTACTGGCCTAAAATTGATAACCTGGTACTTATTTCTGCAGTTCCCCATAACAGCCATCCGTGAGATAAAAATTCTCAAGAAATTGCAGCATGAAAATGTCATTAAGCTGTTAGAGATAGTAACCTCTCAAGGTACCTTTTTTTCTTAGTACTTAAATGATATAATTTTGGAACTTTGCTTAAGTTTGAACTTCATTGTCAGTTCTGACATGAATTTCTCATCTAGGACCTGAAGGGGATGAACCAGAGAAGCTAGGTATTCCGGCTAAGAAAATTTTCTTATTGGTAATGAAGTTCCTTTCCCAATGTTTGCAGAAATTAACATCCATGAATTTCAATTTCCTTACAGGAGCAGATAATAACAAGTACAAGGGAAACATCTACATGGTCTTTGAATACATGGATCATGACTTGACTGGCCTTGCTGATCGTCCAGGGTTGAGATTCACAATTCCGCAGATTAAAGTATCGTAAGCCTAACTAGCAGAAAAGATTATTCCTTTTCTTATTCTGATGACTATCTATTTGCTGCTCATTTATTGATGCCACTCCTTCTCCAGTGCTACATGAAACAACTGCTTACTGGTCTTCATTACTGCCATATTAATCAAGTTCTTCACAGAGACATTAAAGGTTATTTTTTACTTAATTCTCTGTATGTAACATGTTGATAGTTATAAGTGTTCCTGGAAGCTTGTGACACATTTGTTTCTTTCATTTTATGTTAGCAGGCTCTAATCTTCTGATAGATAATGAAGGAAATCTGAAGCTTGCTGATTTTGGTTTAGCCCGCTCATTTTCTGGTGATCATAATGCTAATCTGACAAATCGTGTTATTACTCTGTGGTACAGGTAAATCTAAGGCCTGTTAAAGCATTCTTCTTATTATTTTGCTTGTATCACTCAGAGTTTTTCTGCTCTTTCTAGACTAAATATACGAAAATCTTGGACAGACCTCCGGAATTGTTGCTTGGAGCTACAAAATATGGTCCCGCTGTTGACATGTGGTCCGTTGGTTGTATATTTGCTGAACTTTTATTTGGAAAGCCAATCTTACCCGGGAAAAATGAGGTAATATCCTCTTAAACTTTTTCCTGCTTCAGCAAGGTGTCAGTAGTTAGCTTTACATGTATACCTGTTGCTATTGTTATAAGGAATCTCCGCTTATGTGCTATTGCCTCTATTTCTTGAGAGTATCTTACTCATCTTAGATAGTTTGCTATACCATTTCTCTGGCAATATGCTGATAACAATGAAACTTTTGGATTAGAATGCAACTTATTCAAACCTGATCTAACAATTGATTGAATAGAACCTAAGTGGAAAGATTTTGTTAATTTCTTTTATTTGATCTTGTTAGCTAGGCTCGAGACTAATAATCGCCATTTATATGATGACAAGCAAAATTTTATAAGAGCATGGAAAAGGATTCAGTTTGTTAGGACAAAAACATTATGAAAATTTGGGGGCATGAAATAATGGCTTTTACAACATACTCAATAACAATCTAACATTAGATCATGAAGTAATGGCATTTACAATAAACTAAGACAAAACCATAAAAAAATCCCTCCGCCCCTGCGGTCATATGCCAAATTCTTGTTTACCCAAAAAGTGTACAACAACAAAATACATATAGTAATACCAATAACACAATCCCAAATGTACCAAAAGTTGTTATTTTTTCATTCAATTTGGCAAAAGCAATCAGTCCATCAACATTCAAGTTATTAACAAAGAGAACTCCTTGGCGATTATTGAAAAAACTGAGAAATAAAGTGGTAACTAGCCAAGTAAGAGTCATGTGCAGAGAAGGAGTACCGATGCTCCTCTTAGGAGGTGCGAGAGGTTGGTTTTGGGAGCTACACAGAGGGGTAGAGGTAGACCGAAAAAGTATTGGGGGAAGGTGATCAGACAAATATGGCGATACTTGATCTCATCGAGGACATGACATTAGATAGAAAAGAGTGAAGGTTCCGAATTAGAGTAGCTGACTAATTGGTTGGTAGGGTCAGGTGGAGTAGTAGGGTAGCAGGAGTAGTCGTGTTTTATATCATATGTTGTGATTATCTGTCATATATGTGTTAATTTTGTCATATTTACATATTGTTATTATTAGTTGCCCTTTTTATTTATTTTCCTTTCCTTTTTGTCATATTTAGTTTATTCTGCTTATGGATTTTTGAGATGAGGGTTCCCAAGAAACAACCTCTCTACTTCTATGAGGTAGTGGTAAGGTTTGCGTACATTCTACCCTCCCCATACCCCACTTGTGGGATTCCATTGGATATGTTGTTGTTGTTGTTTACATGTAGGATAATGACGAAAGGCCTATTTTAGATCCAAAGCATCAAGGTTTCAATTGGGGGAAAGGATGGGAAAAGACGGGAAGGCCCTTTCGTGGAAATTGGGTCTTGGAAGCGTAGGTCTATGATTAACCTTCTCTGGATTGGAGACCCATTTACTGGTCGTCCTGCATGTTCGTAGAAAAAGTTTTGAGACTTGGGTTGTAGAACTTGGGGTCCACGAAACCCTTCTACGACTCGTAAATGTGTCAGCAGGTTATGAAATCAAGTCGTGGAAATTAGACTTTGGATTTAGGTTTTGAACGCTGGATGTATGGACCACTTTCTATGGTTCATGGGTTATTTTTACGGGTCGTATACCTTGGCTCATGGAATGGGTGTTCAGATTTTGGGGTTGCATGACTTCGGGACTACGAACTCTATCTATGAGTTCTAGTCCCTTCTACGGATCGTCATGCACGATCGTTGAAGAAGTATTGAGGCTCAGACTTGTAGCATCGATTCCAAGAAACCCCATTTACTGTCTGTGGATGATTCTACGGGTCGTAGATGCTGCTCATAGAAATCAATTTTTTGTAGAAACCAAATTTCTTCTCTGACTTTCCGGGCTTGTTTGAGTTAGATTATTTAGGGTGTGGTACAATATATAAGTTTTATCCTTTAGTTCTGCACTAGGAAAAAGCTTCCATGCAACTGTGATCACTCAGTTCACTGCCATGCTAAGTTGCTTGGACTCTTCACTTTTGGTGTTGCACCCATGTCGACACGACATGGGTGTGAGTGTAGGATCCGTGTCCGATTTGGTCAATCCATTTCGGGTACTTTGACCGAAATTGATGGGGAAAGATTGGAAGATTTAATGATTTTTATAATCAATACAAAAGCTAAGGTGAAACCGAAGAAAATGGAATACCTGTTATATAGAAATTTCTATGTCACGCATTTTCCTTTAATCTCCTTTCAGGATTCCCTTCAAGTTCTCCACACAATATCTCATAATTTAAGTTTTATCAATCTATGTTTTATCAAGCTCTTGAGGTGTTTGGCCAACAAAATAGATGTTTTGCTTTTTCCAAGAAACAAAAATAGGAAGTTATTTCAAGATAAAATATCCTGCCTTAAGTTTATGTTTACCAGACTAACCCTCATCAGTTTAACAAATCTATTTTCAATTAAATACAATCACTTCTTTATTTATTTTTTCGGTTTCTACCATGTCTTTCACTTTTCCTTTTTCCTCCCTCTTTTCGCTTCCTCTTCCTCTTTGGAATAGTCAATCAACAATAAACACAAATTATGTCTCCCATTTTCTACCATCTCTTCTCGCTTTCTTTGTAATAACAGAGCCATGGCTGGAAAAATACGGTTTATACTTATTATTTTTCACATAAGTTCAACAGCTTTCATAACAAATATTTTTAGTACTCTCTCTTTAAATAATCCTAATTGTAAAACGTGTCCAGATGCTTGTTCTTTTGTTAATTCGTTTGGCCAAACATGAACTGCTTTTCTCCCTAAGTGCTTTTCTAAATAGCTGTTGTGACGAAAGTGCTGCTCAAAATAAGCAGGTTTTGGCCACCTTGGTCAAACATTGCTCCTGGTGTGTTTCTTTTGATGTGTGGACTCTGCTATTTTTTTCTGTGTTCTTGCTTCTGCTTTATATTTATGCTCAATTTTTAGTATAATTTTATGATTTCAGTTGGCTTTATATCTCTTACTCTTTTCTGATTACAGCCTGAACAATTGAACAAAATATTTGAGCTTTGTGGAACCCCTGATGAGATTAACTGGCCTGGTGTATCAAAGATTCCTTGGTACAGCAAGTTCAAGCCAGCAAGGCCAATGAAAAGACGAGTTAGAGAGGTCTTTAGGCAGTTAAGGATTCACCATTTGAAATACTGAGTAGTTTGAATTACTTGTAATGTGCAATGGCTAACATACTTGATTTTTATTCATTGTGCAGTTTTGATCGCCATGCTTTGGATTTATTGGACAAAATGCTGAATCTTGATCCATCTCAGGTATTCCCCTTAATGTGGTTTTAGTGACTAAATCTCAACGTACAATGATTTTATTTGTTCCATAATCAGAAGATGCCTGAGTACAAAAAACAACAAGGATCAAACTCTCTTTTGCCCCAAGAGTATAGGTTTCACTGGCATCTGAACTTATTTATGAAGGCAATATGTGGCTCTCCTTAGGAGTTCTCTTCTGTCCAAAGGCATTCACTTGGTTTGTTAGTGTCACGACCTGATATCTCGAGTCATGATGGCATCTACGATATCCCACCCGTAACTCGGAACTGCTACTAATGGGGGTGAGGCAGAAAATTAACTAGAAATCACAATTTAAGGAAACTAACAAGAAAAAACCCAAATTTAGCTCAAAATAACCAACTATGGCAGCAGCTATTTACCAAAATATACCAGAAACAAAGCCCCCACAACTAAAACCAAGCACACCACGATGCTCTCCAAGAAAACCCCTCAATTTAGACTCTTCCATCCCCCAATTCAGTCCTATATTGACCAAGAAATCACTTCCCAAAGTTTCCAAAAATTCAATCAGAAAATAGCATAG
The DNA here is from genome assembly GCA_025774065.1 of Solanum ossicruentum. Classification (NCBI taxonomy): domain Eukaryota; kingdom Viridiplantae; phylum Streptophyta; class Magnoliopsida; order Solanales; family Solanaceae; genus Solanum; species Solanum ossicruentum. The sequence continues at coordinate 15,720,017 of JAOTQR010000079.1, forward strand.
GATAGCAGCCAAAATGAAAACTCACCTCAAACGGAGTTTCCAGATCACTTCCCAAGCTTACCAACACGTTCCTCGCGAAATCCCCCACAAATTCAAGCTTTAGTTCATTAAATTTGAGCTCAAAATGGAGTAAATATCACCTCTCAAAAAATGGAACTTAGTCTGGTCACGCATCTATCATCATATCATATCATCATATCATCATATATATATTATATTAAAAGTGGGAAGGTTTGAAGAGAAAAGTTGGATTACCAAAATGTCCTCCATTAAAAATTAAATCACTATTTTAGGAAGATGTACTTAATTTCAAAATTCATTAAAATTAATCTTTTAACATTAGTTTTTTTTTTCCAATTTCAGAACTAATGGTCAATTTTACTACTCCCAATTAATAAATAATAAAGTGAATAGTAAAAGAGTACAAAAAAGTGTGCCACTGTTTTGTGAATTTGAAAAACCAAATCACTATGACATTGAATTGCTTGTGTAAATCATAAATGTAAGTTAAATATTATTTATTGCCAATTGATTTTTAAACATAAGTATTTTGTTTAATTCATTTTATTAGAAATGATTTCATCTTCCACTAACAAATATATCCGGTTAATCTTTTTCATTTATTATTTGTTCCTTCTACCTTCCTATAACAATTGCAAATTCATGTAAATTACCTTTCTTTACTCCTCTAATTTAATTTTTAATTTTTTATATTCTTAATAATGATGAAAAAAGAATTCTAGGAGTATCTAAAATATCCTCCATCCAAAATTAAACCACCATTTTAGAAAGATGAAATCAATTTCATAATGCATCAAAATCGATTTTTGAATATTACTTATTTTTTTTCAATTCTCAAAATTGATTTGATCAATTTTGGTACTCCCATTTAATAAAAAATAAAGTGAATGTTAAAACGTATGCATTTATTTTGAGAATATGAAAAAAAAAACAAATCACTATGGCATTGAATTGTTTGTGAAATCATATTTTTTTAAGAATTGATTTCATCTTTCACAAACAAATGTATCTGTCTGTGTCAATGTTTAGCATGTCTATTTAATATAATTACAAATTCATGTTAAATCACCTTTCTTTGATCCTTCGATTTAATTTTCAGTTTATCTATAGTCTTAATAACAAACATGAATTCAAACAAGCTATTGGTTCATTCAAGTTTTTCAGAAATTAGAAGCAACAAATTTCACCAATTAGTCCGTTATGATGTGTTGACCTACGATCCTTTTTTCAATAGTTGGTATAATAAAACAACGATAATAATAATTTTCTTTAGGAATTATTGCTTTCAAAATTGCATCTTAATTGACCATTTCGATGAGATTGAGCTGATATTTCCTGAGATTACGGATCTTATTTATAGTCAATTGGCCATGGATTATATTTTAGGGATATTTAAACTTTGCCGATGTACCAAGAAAACATCAAACTTTTGTGGGACAGATTTGGAGAAAAAGTCTATTTCAATTTATAAGAAGTAGAAACTGTATTATCTTTTAATTTAATATATTATTAAAAAATATTCTTGTATTTTCTTGTATGAGTTTGAAATGAATATATTTAAAAACTTGGTAATGATTAAATCATGAGTTTGAAATGAATAATTTGTACTAATATGAATAGCGGAAACATTCATTCAACACATATTTGAAAAAAGATCAGAACATAATAGGAGAATATAAAATTAGTGCTTGCAGTCAACTTTAACAGGTTGTTTGAATTTATAGAATAAAATTTGTATGAGTTTTAATTTAAAGGCTAAATTTGTATATTAACTATTTGTTTCAATACACTACGTTGATTTTTTTTTTAAAATCAAAAAATCTATTAAAATTCTAAAATATTAGGTGAAGTTCTAATGTTGCTAACTTGAATAATTAAAATAAAGACTTGATATGGAGTCACTGCATTTCTTCTTTAATGACACTGAGGAATAATAAGTTTTTGTTAATTAAATAAAATCAAAATACTGAATTTTTGTTTAATGGTAACTTTGATATTAAGAAAAAACATAAAATTTTGAAAATAAAATATTTATTTTAGCAAGTACTATTTATATATATATTTTAAATATATGACAAAGTCCCAAGGGATGTCTTATGGAGGTGTCTAGAGGTGAAAGGTGTCCCAGTGACATATATCAGTGCGATCAAGGACATGTACGATGGAGCCAAAACTCGGGTAAGAATGGTGGGAGGAGACTCAGAGTATTTTCCTGTTGAAATGGAATTCCATCAAGGATCTGTGTTGAGCCCTTTCTTGTTTGCCTTGGTGATAGATGAGCTGACGCGATCTATTCAGGAGGAGGTACCGTGGTGTATGCTATTTGCAGATGACATAGTACTGATTGATAAGACTCGGACTAAAGTTAATGATAGGTTGGAGGCCTGGAGATACACCTTGGAGTCCAAAGGATTCAAATTGAGCAAGACCAAATGATATGATCAAGTGCTTTCTGGGTACTTGGAGTGCAAATTCAGTGTTGAGAGGGATGAATCAAACTTTGATGTGAGGCTTGCCACTCAACCTATCCCCAAAAGGGAAAACTTTAAGTATCTGGGGTCCATCATCCAGAGTAGTGGAGATATCGATGATAATGTCACACATCGTATTGGGGCAGCATGGACTAAATGGAGACTTGCCTCTGGAGTATTGTGTGACAAGAAGATACCACCTAAACTCAAAGGTAAGTTTTACATAATGGTGGTTAGACTATCGTTGCTGTATGGGGTGGAGTGTTGGCCAATTAAAAATGCACATGTTCAAAATATGCATGTCATAGAGATGAGGATGCTGAGATGGATGTGTGGTCACACCAAGAGTGACAAAGTTAGGAATGTGACCATTCGGGAGAAGCTAGAGGTGGTCCCGGTGGCCGAAAAATGAGGGAAGCGAGACTGCGATGGTTTAGACATGTGCAGAGAAGGAGTACCGATGCTCCTATTAGGAGATGCGAGAGGTTGGTTTTGGGAGCTACACGGAGGGGTAGAGGTAGACCGAAGAAGTACTGGGGGGAGGTGATTAGACATGATATGGCGGAACTTGATCTCACTGAGGACATGACCTTAGATAGAAAGAAGTGGAGGTCGCGAATTAGAGTAGCAGGCTAATTGGTAGGGTTAGGTGGATACATGGCCTTGGGGTATAGTAGGGTTAGGTGGAGGACGTGTTTTCTTATCATGTGTTCTTATTATCATGTCGTATTATGTGTTAGTTTATCATATTTACATACTGCCATGTGCTATACGTTATTAATCGCTCTTTTTGTTCCCTTCCCTTTTCTTTTTGTCATATCTAGTTCTTTCTGCTTATGGGTTTTGAGATGAGGGTTCTCAGGAAACAGCCTCTCTACTTCTATGAGGTAGTGGTAAGGTATGCGTACATTCTACCCTCCCCAGACCCCACTTGTGGGATTTCACTGGATATATTATTGTTTATTTTAAATTAACATGGCACGTACGTGCAAAGCACGTACATTGAACTAGTAAATAATATATACACAAAGGGACCCGCTGCCATTGTCAAATTTCTCTCTTAAGAATGTCACCTTTCTATAATTCGAAACAAGTTAATTGTCAAATTTCTCTCTTAAGCCTTAATGGAATGATTTATAGCCACATGAATGTCTTAAGTTTGTTTGGGACCACAAATTCCAAAAGTTATCCTTTTTGTCTTAAAATTCCACGCCAAGTTACATGGGTTTTTGAGACGAGGGTTCCAGGAAACAGCCTCTCTACTTCTATGAGGTAGTGGTAAGGTCTACGTACATTCTACACTCCCCAGACCCCACTTGTGGGATTCCACTGGGTATTGTTGTTGTTAAGTTACATGGTGCCACATAGATTGGAACAGAAGGAGTAACACATTTGCTTTGTTCCATTCCTAATTTGATATACGCTTAAGATCTCAATCTGTTGAAAATTTTGGAAAATGAAATGGGCAAGTTGATCATCTATAAGATTGAAATGATTTAATGAATGAATGGTGAGTTGGTGTTTTAAGCTGTGCAATTAATAGTGTTGGGATACCCTTCCATAATTAGGGCATGCGGGCGGGGTAAGGAAGTGCTTGATTTACAAAGGTTGGATCAGCTTTGGGCTGTCAATTAAGAGCTTCCCTCCAATTACCTGGGCGTGCCTCTTTAGGCACCGGCTACAAGGCAAAAAGGTGTTGGAAAAGATTGAGAAGAGGTGTGGAAACTGATAAGAGATTTGCAACCTGAAAAGGCTGCACATTTCTCTCGGGCTAGGATCATAACTCATTTACAGCGTGCTCGCTCTCTTTTGACTTACTCAATCAGTATGAAGAAAATATTGGATTAAGGTTAGGAGGAACTTTGGGATGTATACAAGGAAAAGAGGACTTCTCAATTGGTGAAGTGGGAGATGGTGATGCCGGATAAAAGAAAGGGAGGACTTGGAGTGAGAAACTTGAAAGCACATAACGGTAGTCTACTAATGAAAATGGATAGGGAGATTCTATGCAAAAGTGTAATTGTTGCTAAATATGGAGAACAAAGTCTCTGGTATATTGGTATAGTTCAGACACCTCATTGCTTGTTTGGAAGCATATCTGCAGCTTGTGACGAGGCACCAGCTTTTAGAAACATTATAAAGATTAAGGTTAGTCATGGAAGGAATACAAGGATCTTTTTGGAGAGGACATACACCACTTACTATTTTATATGATGATGACCACTATAATTTCACCACCAATGCTGGAAGTTGTGTCGTATTGTTAGAATTGTGGCAGCTGGTGCATCAACTCTAGAGGACTCTACTTTGATTGGGAAGTACCATCAATGATGCTATTGCTACAAAGACTTGGAGGATGTGACTCTAAATGCAGAAGCTGATTGTACTTATGGAAGAGGCAACAAATGAAATATTCTTTTTAGGTTCGTACAAGGAGATAATTTTTTTGGATGAAGATTGTGATTAAATAACGAGTCGGGCAGCCCTTTTTGTTGACCACGGAAGAAATGGAAATCTAAGGCCTAATATCAGATTGTCTGCTTTACGTGGTTGGTTTGAGACAATGTGTGCCCCAGCTAACCATAAAAGAATGCAAGGAATGGGGATGCAATCTACAGGGAAGGGGGATGTTGATTTGTAGCAAATGTTACAGCAGGGAGAGTTGCATCATCTTTTATTGCATCGCACTGTTGCTAGACGGATTTAGAACCTGCTTTTGATCTGTTCAATACATCTTTTGTAATGCAATATACTGTGAAGGATTTTTTTGACTGGCTAGAGGGCTGTGGTCATCAGAAGACTGCTAAATAATTTGTGGAAATTAGTGCCAGCTTGCATATATTGGGTCTTGTGGGGTTGAAAGGAACTACAGATGTTTGAAAGGGAATATCTTTTACAGAAACTAAAGTGTAAATGTTTATGATTTTTGACATACATGATGTAAAGGATGATGATAGCATGTTACAGTTCATATATTTATCACAAAATAGATTTCTGTACAGATGGGATTCCTTTTTGTTTTTGTATAGGAGGGTTCCTAACTTTGTAATGTCCTAGCACATCATAGTGCTTGCTGTTACCCTCCTTTGCAATGTCCTAGAACATCATAGTGCTAACCTGTTTATTTAAATATAAAATCACTTCTTACCTACTCAAAACAACTTGGGGCCTGTGGGACGAACTAATTAGATTTTCATGCTGGAGAAAAGAGGGGACACTTCTATTTATGAAAGATAAGCAGAGGAATGGGGGAAAATGGTAAAGACAGCTATTATTGACATATCAAAAGGCAGAAGGTAAATAGTGGCCAAGAACTTGAGAACTTGTGCTTCCGTTTAGAAGATAATCATACAATGAGAAAAGATTAGATCAATGAAAAAGAACCTTCGACTTAGTTAAATGGAGTAAAGTCACTGCTAGGAAGTAAGAGGACTGGAATTGAAAGCCTGAGGCAGCACAATAGGAGCTTGCTCTCGAAGTAGCTTTGGAGGTTAAATTATGAATCTGGGGTTTTCGGGAGGAATGTCCTCTACACGAAGTATGAAGCAGATAAATTTTTTGATGTACCAAGAATGTAGCCTACATCACATGGAATATCACTGTTGAGAGACATTGGGGTACTTTGCGCTCCTTTTGTAGAAAATAATAAATATTGATTTTGAAGTACAAGTGGGCATTGTTCGGGAATTTCCCTTTTGGAATTATAATTGTATTAATCTCTCCTCTTTAAAAGAACAATTCCCTGACTCATACTGAGTGCTAGCTAATCTGATGTCACAATTCCCTGGCTCATACCGATTGCCATCAAATCTGATGCCATGTTGGCTAGCAACAAGAATAAGACACTTGGAACTTCACATTTAGAAGGCATTTTGATGATGGGAAGTATTTAGATATTATTACTTTGCTTTTTGTTTTAATCATTTCTCTTTCATATCTAGTTTATTCTGCTTATGGGTTTTTAAGACGAGGGTTCCCAGGAAACAGCCTCGCTACCTCTACGAGATAGTGATAAGGTTTGCGTACATTCTATCCTCCCCAGACCCCATTTGTGGGATTCCACTGGGTATGTTGTTTTGTTGTTGTTGTTGTTGTCTTCCATATCTAGTATCTTCTACTTGTGGGGCCTGACATTTTTGAGCTGAGGTTCTTTCGGAAACAGTCTATCTATCTCTATGAGATAGTGGTAAGATCTGCATATATTTTACCCTCCCTAGATTCCACTTGTGGGATTTCACTGGGTATGTTGTTGTTTTGATGATGGGAAGTGAGAAGAGTTGCCACTTTACTACTTGTCCTGCAACGCAACCAGCTCAACTCAAGTGAAGATACTTTAGTTCAGTGGCCGCATGATGAATGTTTCAGTAAAAAGATGGATTTTGGGCCTAACTCAAATCCAAAGGCTAGTTCTAGTGGTGAGGCTTGCCAAAGCCATATAGCGAGACCAAGTCTACCCTCCCTTATCCGATGTAGGAGACTCAACATCCCCTGTACGCCCATGCCTGCCAACAAGAGCGTGAACAATATAAATGAGGGCCCAACATCGGTGAAACAAAGAATGGGGATGGATCCAACTATGATAAGCATGTAAAGAAATGGAACTTGGGCCTAACTCAACTCCAAAAGTTAACTCAAAAAGTGAACATCCCACATCCCTTAGCCGATGTGGGATGCTCAACAGTGTATTCATTGTTAAACTCTTGTTATAGGTCTTTCATGTAGACATGCCTTTAGCAGATTGGATTCAACAGTCTCATTTGAAGTTCCTCGTATATCTTGGTTATTGGACCCAAAATGCATGTTTGAGACTTGACAACCTTCCAAGAAAAGGACATTTCTTGTGCAGTAGGTGCCACTTGTATGGGAAGAAGCAATAAAGTGTGGACCATCTTTTCATTAATTGTAGAGTGACAACAAAGCCATGACGTATACCAAAACATAGTAGGCCTAAAATGGGGAATACTGTGAACCTATGTTACTCGGACTCTTCAAAAATGTCGACTGGTGCGTATCAGATACTCATAAGTTGTGTGTGTGTGTTTTTTTTTTTTTTGAGAATCCAGCATAGGGTGACAAACAATATTGGACAGTCCAAGCAGCATTGCCTAGAATTACTACCGGTTGTTAAGAGGAAAAACGAGGAGAAAGAGGTCACTATGGTGTAACATTACCTCAACATGCTTATTGTTTCTAAGTTGCTCGGACTCGGGTATTGGTGTCTGGTATGGGTGCAGGTCTAGAGGTTGGATCCTGTATAATCTAAATTTTAAGATTCGGGGATACGAATCCATATATGGATATGGGTGTGGAGATTTGGCTAAAAATAAATCAAATATATAAAAATGGACTTATAACCTAAATTATGAGATTATGTGGAAAATTTGAAGAGAAAATATTGATCAAGAGGAGAATCCTAGAAGGAGATAAAAGGAAAAGGTGCGGTAAATAGAAATTTATAGGAGGTTTTCCATTTTCTTCAAGTTTACCTTAGTTTTTGTTTTGATCACAAAAATGATTGATATCTGTCCAAAATTTCTCTCTTGATTTGGTCAAAGTATTCAAAATCGATTAACCAGATGGGGACTGATCCCATACCCACACCTACATACATGTCGTGAGGAATTTGTAAATGAAGCAGGTTACATCATAGCCTGTTAGAATCCCTGCAGTCTCAAAAGGGATTCTTATGTTGGGTTTTGCTCTCCGGTATTGCATAACTCCCTTAGTGCTACTTTTATAGCACAATTATCTTTTCTAAATAAGCTTATAGAAGGTGAACATAGATGGTTTACTGTTTCTCAAATTTCACAAATTCAAGTGTGATATAGGCATATAGCTTAGATAGTGAAAGTATCGATTACGTGCATTGGGAGCTTCTATAGTTATGTGTATTACCTTGTATCGATGGTTGAAATGGAACAACATTACAGGTATTTTGTGCCCTAGGAAGATACTTGCAATGAAAGAATATTTCTTTATGATGGGTGTGAGACTAGTGACATTGTGTTTTTGTGAATATTGAGATTCTAACACAAAATCCACTAGATAAATGTCGTAAAAATGCAGATGTTAAAACGGATGTCCTACTCAACAGATGGTGCATGTGGCACACATTAATTAAGATAAAAAGAAAGGTTGCTTGATATGGTTTAGCCATGTCGTGCGTAAACTTTTATCCATGGATGCACCAATATGACAATTAAGATAGGACAAAAAAGGATGAGATAACATGAAGGGAAGGTATCTAGAAAACCTACATCTCCCTCATGAGCAATGCGTACTTAGAATAGAACGGGACGCAATCAAAAGATTCATAGGGCACCAACTATTTTGGATTTAGGTTGTGAGCAATAGTGAAGCAAAGCTGCTGTTTATAGGCGAAGGGACGAAAGCCTAATGAATGCCTACGCTATAGTAAGAAAAAATTAGGTTTAAGACCTAAGAATGTTATGCGCCAATAGGACCACCAAAGTCCTTTGTGGCACTAGTGTGCTGCAGAAGTGATGGGTGATCATTGGTCCGATGCTTCGGGGTGGGGTTGAGCACATCCACTTCGTCAACAGTCTCTTTACGTGCAAACGATCAAATCGATAGAGAATATCATCTGTTAGGTTACATTTACGCTAGTTCGGATCAAGGGTAGGTAACAAAGATTGCTGCTGTTGTAAATTGGAAACTACTTTCATCTGTGCATTTTCCTTTTGACTATTATTTATCTTTTACTTCTTTTATCTTTTATTTATGATGGCTCTAGATGATGCTTTTTCTTGAGCAAGTCAGCATGAGTTATTGAAAGCAAACAAATTGGAGATCTCTCAGTTTATTTATCTATATTACTCTGCATAAGCTTGGTTGTAACTTGTAAAGCATGTTTCTGCTTATTTATTAATTCTTGTTTTAATTGACACATCTTTTATTGCAGAGAATAAGTGCTAAGGATGCTCTAGACGGTGAATATTTCTGGACCGACCCCTTACCTTGTGATCCTAGAAGGTATGCACCTTATTTACATCAATGTTTCTCAGAGCTGTTTGTGCATATTACATTCCCTGCTGTGTCTGGAACTTTCGGCCAATGTACTTACAGCTAACCACCTGTTATCCCAACTAATTTGATATTTTTATAGATTTATAAGCATCAATAGAAGTATATCCTGAGACATAATATGATATGTATGCATATGTATCTTTTAAGCTAACAACCTGTTTCCGCACTGTATTGGACAGCCTACCTAAGTACGAATCATCACATGAGTTCCAGACTAAGAAAAAGAGGCAACAGCAGAGACAGAATGAAGAAATGGCCAAAAGACAGAAGCTGCCATACCCACAGCAACATTCACGCCTCCCTCCTATCCAACAGCCTGGTCATTCCCAGCACTGGGCTGGATCTAATCATCAAATGAGCAATTCCCAGCCTGCAATATCTGCTGGGGCTGGTCATCATCAGTATGGAAAGCCTCGTGGTTCTGGAGGATCAAATCGATATCCTCCAGGTGGAAACTATTATCAAGATCGTGGGGCACAGGGTGGAGGTTATAATAGTGGGGCATATCCACCTCAGGGACGAGGCCCACCTTATCCTGGCAGTGGGTTGGCTTCCAGTGGTCCTCGGGGGCCGAGTGGCGGATATGGTGTTCCTCCTAATTACTCCCAAAGTGGTCAATACGGAGGTTCTGGTGCAGGGAGAGGTTCTAGCCAGATGAGTGGAAACCGTAACCAGCAATATGGTTGGCAACAATAGAATCTTAACCTATGTGTGCAATATAGAGTATGGCTAGACAGCATCAAAGAAAATCAATACAAATTTTAAGGACTTGGGGCTTATGCAACATCTTTTGCATATCTTAGAGAGCTGTAATGTACATGTGAAGGCGTGGTTTTTGTTCAAGGAAATGGTGTAGATGATTCTTTTAGTTTAGGTATACAAATTTTTGTGACAAGTTCTGCTGCTTGATCTTTTGAATAGCAATTTATTGTTTTAAACTAGGAATTTGGATACAATGAATTAATTCATTGCCTGTGACATGCCTGTAGTCGTGATGGTTGGCACTATAGAACTGTTTTCAAATAGATTAAATTCATTTCAAGGAGATATTAGGAATGGCTTCATATTTCAACTTCTGTTTGGCCTTCTGATAAAGGCGCATAGAGTATTCTTAACTAGGCATGCAAAGTATATGCAGTATCTGCTGTTCTTGTACAGGTTTCCTTTACCTCTCTTGTTTGCGTTTATGCTCGAGTACTTGTTGCAAGCTGGAAGTTGTAAGACCAAGAGATTTTATAGACTAAATTTTGACTGCTGAAAGTTTATGTGAAGTCATCTAGGGAACTAAAATCTTTTGATAGAAAACAATCCGATTTTTGCTATGCATGGGATTTGAGGAAGGACTCCAATCCCATTTGTCGATATAAAGTTGAAAACGGCAGTGTAAAGCCTTTTGGCTTCAATGTATTGCACAGCAGAAAGAAAAGGGTAATAGACCACAAAAGCAGATTAGCACTCCATAAACTGAAGAACAAAACCTCCTATGCACCACATACACTACATATCCTTTTCCCCTTTTATTGTTGGAAATATAGATGGTAAATCTTTTGCCATCCACTGTACAAGGCAACAACCTAGATATGTATTTTTCACATTTCATGTCAACTCACTAGAAAATTTTTGAAGAAACTACAAGTAGCAAATGATAAAATTGATCATTAGGGGGGAGAAATTGAGTCCCAAATTGGAAACAAAATACACTAAACTCATTAAGTTACTAACTAGTGGTTCCATTGGAGACTCTCTCGTAAAATAAGATGTACCCGTGGTCTGTATTGCTGGAATACTCTTGAGCTGACCCAAAGAAAGTTTGAACAGCTGACTCATCAATCATCTCAACATTCTCATCATCAAAGAACAACCAGTGGTTGTGACTCTTCACAAGGCTGACGTAGTGTCCGTGGTTTGGTCCACTCCCAACATGGACAACCACAGCAAATAAGGAATACTCAGCATCTGCATCCTCAACTGTATTGCTCAGCTTCAGCTCAAGTGGGAAGACAACGCGGTAGGAGAGCTTCTTATACCGACCAAGTTGTTCAATGTATTTGAATCGCTTCAAATGGATAACTAGGATGTGAGGAGGCTTTTTAATCTTCATCCTCTTCTGAGCTTCCTGCAAGCTAAGTTCTCAAAAATGGTGAATTAATTAGTTTGCTATAGAGAAAACAGCAAAGAAATGAATCATGCTAGATTTGCTGCAGCTATGTCAAATAGGCATATGCCTTAAAGGAGTGTTCCTTGTGATCATCCAACAAGAAAGCAAAAAAAATATTATACCTGCAACACTTGTCGCAGAAGAATTTATCCTCAGCATTCAAAGTCTCTGTAGAACTAAAGTTCTTCAGGCAGCTAGTTATTGAACTGTTCTGTTCAATGTCAAGGCTCAAATCAAGAAATGTTTCATCTCTTGCAGTTACAGTCTCACAACGCAAGCACTTCGTTTCATTTGTGAGTATACCCTGGAAGTAAATACCATTAAGATCAACTAAAGCTGGTTTCAATTAAAGAGTCTAGAGAGACTGGTTTAACAGAGACATCTCAAGACCAGATAAAATACTCTTTCTTTTCCATACCTTCTTTTGGATGAAGTAAGAGGTTGTATTAAAGGCATCAAGGAGATGAAAGAAAGCTACAAAGACAATAAATGATAACTCCAGAGTGGCCCAAAAACAAAAGACCAAACAATTGAGATGTGGGAATTATAACCTATAGCAAAAACTCAAAGTTGTAACGCTAATGAAGTGTACAAGGGAAATCACATCATTTACAGAGGAATAATTGTTGGTTTTTCTAAAGGATGAATGGGGCAGCAAAAAAGATTGAAAAAGTCTCTCAATGGATTGAAATGCTTTCAATAATTTTATTAAGCATTGAAAGGCTTTAAATAGCCAACATAAAGATAAAATCTGCATAATTTAAAATTTAAAACGGCCTAAAGTATCTCAACAACTCAAACAATCTAAGTAAAATTTAAAATTCAAATTTTTCTTAAACTAAATAACTTATTTTGCTAAAAACTACTGCAGTAATTAAAAACAAATATCAACACTCCTCCTTTGGTTTAGTTACTGCAATTTTTAAAATTGCTCCTCCTCAATTTCTGCTTTGGTGCTCAATTACTTCCATTGTTTTTGAATTTGCAATTTCTTCTTTCTTTTTCTTCTTTTGGTTTTGTACTTTAGAAACACCATCAGTGATCTTCTCTTGTTTAAAAGTGCTTTCATCTGAAAATTGATAGGGAGTTGTTGTGATGATTTTTCTTCCATCACAATGTCACATAAAACATTGGTCTCAAAATGAGATTTTATCGCAATGTCACATAAAACATTGATAAATTTTGCAACTGAAAGTTTGTGGGGCATTCAAAGAGAGACTGCTGCCCATTCTTATGTTAAAAATTGGTTCAAAAGCTTTTGCGTTGAAAACAGCACGGGTTGAAAATAGCCTTAATGGGTTAAAATGGATTGAAAAATAGTCCTTGCAGGTTAAAAATAGCTCATACGGGGTAAAAAGGCTATGGTAGTTCCTTGGAAGAACTCACAGATCCGTAAGTCAATGAGGCTTTGATACCACTATTGTTTTCTTTTAAGGATGAATGGGGCGGCAAAAAAGGGTTAAAAAAGGTCTCTCAATAGATTGAAATGCTTTCAATAATTTTATTAAGCATTGAGGGACTTTAAATAGCCAACGTAAACATAAAATTTGCATAATTTGAACTTTAAAACCACCAAAGGTATCTCAACAACTCAAACAACCTAAGTAAAATTCAAAATTCAAATTTATCTTAAACTAAATAACTTATTTTGCTAAAAACTACTGCAGTAACTAAAAGCAAATTTCAACAATAATTGCTCCAGCTATAAAGATTCACCAGATTTGTAGATTTCAAATAGCAGTTGGAAGTTGAAGTCCTATCAAAATCAGCTGTTTCTCTCTATACAAGCTGCTGTCATTTATCAGATTCTCTTGATGGATCTGTCCACTTTTGATAAGCTCCATCAAGCGAAATAATGTTAAAACCTTAGTTCTACTTCTGATCTCTTTCCTTGCTTTCTTTTAATGGGGAGAAGAGACATCAGACACCAGAAGCAGTATAAGGATGTAATATCAGGCACTTTTTCTGACTTACTAAGTTTGTGGAAAATAACAAGAAGTTCCAGAATGGAAGTTCTCTCATTTTCTAGTGTTATATAAATCTCTGACATGACTAAAAGATACCTAGAGAAGTGTAAACTACCTAATGTGATTAACATATGTCCAATTAATTGGTATCGTATATATAAAGATTTCTCTTCGATTGTGTCCTATCTATCACTAAGTCTAATCGATTCCAACAGATTGTAGGTCCTCAAAAGACAACTTCATTCTATGAAAATTTAGATCTACCTTGTTCTTTTTTAACACTTATACTCACACCATAATTCTACACCTATAAACCAGTGCATTTAAAGGTTGACACAGGACATGAGCAAATCATATGAATAGACCACCTCTTATTTTAACTTCAATCTGTGCTACTTGCACCTGTTGATGCGATAAAACGTTTTCATTATTGTCTAATTTTATGACTCTACCTCCATCTTAACATTCACATCTCAGCAAAATGTGTAGGACTTCAACAGCTCAATATTAACTCCTCCCTTATAACATTGTTGGTCTTATAATTGTTTTAAAGAACTTTATAACACCCAGATAACCCTTATTTCAACCATCCAATTATCATTGTATGTGTAACATCTCAATATATCATTCCATTCTCCAGTGTCAATCCAACGTCCAGGGATGATCATAGATTTGAACATAGATATCTGCAGGATTGCATTGTGGTACCTCAGCACCATCTAATCTCACATCAATTCACTCTTCTTATGCAACATATTTTGCAATACATATACTCGATCTACTTCTACTTATCGTAAGCTTTACTCTCTAGAGTATTTCTCCATAGTCCAAGCTTTTGGTTGAAAACCTAATTGGTTTCTTCTGTTAGTACAATAGCGTAAACAAATAGCATATACCACAGGACCTCATCTTATATCGTATAGACCTAATTAGTTGATATGGCCCGTAGGGATCATTTGCTTCCATTTTTTCTAACTTACCCAAGTCCTCATTAAATTTACTTATCTGTAAGGAAAAACAATTCATGCAGACTTACTTAAGGTTGGAAATAATGGAATCAGATTGTAATTAACACTTTTGTAGGTGGCCAGCATAGCCCTTAATGCTGAGGAATACAAAGTTACCAGTTTCAAAAACAAATAATGGAATCAGATTTTACATCCTTTTTTATTTTGGGATTGAAAAGATTTTCGATTTTTTAAAATAACTTTTTAAGATTTTAAATCTACCTCCTTGCTTTCATATCTCCGATCATCACACTATGGACTAGTGCATAAAAAATCTAAGCAGACCTGATGCCACATTACCTTTCACCTGTGCTAATCGCTCCCTATGTCAGAAGTAATAAGTCTGAATCTTGCTCAACCTTACATACATATGAATTTCTATGACATTCATTTTGTGGATACATCTGGTCTTAGATGTCAAATATTAACACCTAGAAGCAGTGTTATCAAAGGCAAAAAGTGCAAAAAAGCTCTAAGGTCTGTTAAGGCTTTAAGCGCACTAAAGCGTGGACTTTATTGAAAAATAGAGAAAAAGGAGAAACAAAGTACAAATATACATGTTTAATACTAATAATCATACACATGGATGTTAAATTTATGAACAAAGAAATTGAAAAAAAAAATTATGATAAAGAGAATATCAATTGCTTATGTCATGTCTTCAGCAGAGGCTCATTGGCAAGGAAAAGTATGCCTTAGAACCTTAATAACGACACTGAAGTGCACATAAAGTGAGGCGAAGAGCTCAACACGTTTTGAACCTCACTTCAGGGTTTAAAAGCCCCTTTGACAGCAATGTCTTAAGCACTGCCTAGAAGACATTGCTGGTAGGGAAAGAAGCGACTTCTGGAAGGATGTATGGCATGAGACTGGCACGCTAGAAAATCTGTTTCCAGATATTAGACCTTAGTGTCACACCAGCATAAGTCCATAGCTGATCACTGGTTTCCTCAAGGGTGGAACTTCATTTTTAGAAAGTTAAATGATTGGGAGATTTAGAGAGTTGCTGGTTTTTACAACTCCATTGGTCCACTCAACAGTTTGGAGGGGGATTCAGGATACTTCATGGTGGAGGGGCAACAAAAAAGGGTATTCTCTAGGTGAATTGTGCTTATAACTGGTTGAACAACTCTGACCACTTGACAAGTAACTGGCCTTAGAACGGAATCTGGAAATCCAAAATATCCCTCAAAGTATCTTGTTCTGTGTGGTTATTGGCCAAGGGAAGCAGTCCTGACCCAAGACAACCTAATGAGGAGAGGGATGCCATTGTGCTCAAGGTGCCTATTGGCGGGGACACTGCTGAGACAGTAAACCATCTTTTCTACAATGCAGAATAACTAGCCAGCTCTGAAGACTATTCCTACATCTCAAGAGTATGCAGTGAGTCATGCCTGGCAAGATTGCTGAAGCCATTCAGAGTTGGAAGAAGCTGGAATGCAGTCAAAGAGCAGAGAGAGATGGAGAACTGTCTCTGCCAACATGGAAGGAGAGGAATTCCAGATGTTTCGATAGTATAGTCTATCGACAACAGTATGCAAAAAGTCGAGCTTAATTGCTAATTGCTACTGTGTTTATGGTGTAATAAATTATACTCCAATTATGCTATCTCCCTAATTGATGCACCAGACTCAATTTATGGTCAGATAGCGGGATTTGATGATCTCTTTTGTTAATATGTCTCAGTAATGCCCATGTACTGTTGTAGTGATATACAAAGTTACCTGTTTCAAAAAAAGACTTTGTTGGTCTTCATGATTGTTCCTGTACTGTTGTTACATATCACATAGCATTGCCGTGGCATTCTCTCATTTCAACCATCATATACATAGACAGAGTGTAAGGTGTCTTCATATCAGATTACATTCTAGCAGCATTCTTCCAATTAAGAAATCCTATATATTATGAGGTAATGGTAAGGTTTGCATACATTCTATCCTCCCTTGTGGGATTCCACTGGGTATGTTGTTGTTTTTATATATTATTGTGTTACATGTATTTATTTCAATTTTTAGCATAAATATCTGAATTGTTTGGAGTTAAGAACGACAATCTTGTCTCACTTTGCTTTCATTCTCCATTTAGAGGCTAAACTTACCCTGCATAGGATATGTTACTTGATAAGAAACCTTTACTTTAGAGTTCACATCTAGCTTTTGATTAACTCTGCGAATATTGAAATCTCACATAATATCGGTTGCAAGTAGCATGCATCATTTCAAGTATGACTACAAAGAAAATCCTTAGTGTAAACTGAAAGTTCATTATTATCCCTCAAAATATACTTGTTGATTAATTATTGTCACCCAAGAAATACTTAACTTCCTGTTACTAGATTTCTTGGGGCCTTTGTAATTATGGTAACTAGCTTGTAACTTTTTCAAGGTAGCAAGAATACCCTTAATGATGAAGAATACAACTTTCCTTTCTAAAAAAGAGAGAGAGAGAGAGAGAACACTTTACTTCCTGTTTGTAGCCAGTGACTGAACAATGTACATGGCAAAGACTGAATGTAAAACCCAACCACGAAGTGCTGAGCACCAGACAATTCAATTTAAACACTCCAGGCAGATAAACTTGAAAAAGAAAAAAGAAAAAAAAGGAATACTGTTGCTGACTTTTCAGGTAATGTATAACCAGAAATGATAGAATAAGCTGATAACTGCCACGACAAGCAAGCTTTACCTGGAAATTTTTGTGCACCCATGTAACCAGAGGCTCCTTTTTAACACCATTAGCATGAACACTGGTTGGTCCATTTGCAATCTTTTCTATAGGGGAGGATGTTTCTTGATCACTTTTAGCGGCACTGGCTTCTTTCTCCAGTATGTCTACCAGTTCGTTCAGCAAATAGTTCAAAAATTCGTGTGCGTCCTAACAAAGAAGGATATCTTTTTTTGATTTGCAAACAAAGAAGGATATCTATAAACATGAGTGGTGGGAGAGTACATCAGATCATATAAGCACCAACACATAAAGGGAAATGAAGAGTAACTGATGAATAATAGTCAAAAGCAACATAATGACAGTTTAATTTAGCTATAAATTATTTACAAATTTGAGTTCCACTTTCCCCCTTCCTTCCTTTGGGATCAGTAGAAAGCAAGCCTTAAATTTCTGGGACAAATTTCTTCCTTTTTTTTAAAAAAAAAACTTTGTATTACATCACAAAACAATACATGGGTTGTACTGAAACCATATGTACAAGTGTACTCCTGATTTCACGTGTGTGTGTCTAAATTGACTCTAGCACATCAATTACAAAGACAGTGTCATTTGAGTATAACTGACATGTGCACTCTATGTTTTAAATAAAGTTGGATCTGAGACATGCATGCCCACCACCATACAGGAGAAACAAAACGGAGAAATTTAATAGCATACCCTTTTAAACGAACTTAACCTCCTAGTCACTAAATTAACATGAAAAAGAATGTCTGCAGACTAGCACAACAATAATTAACATTTAGCCTGGACCAACGCAAAGGTAGAGAGGCATATCTTCAAAGATAACAAATAGATGTCCTTTAGGCACGACAATCAACTCCAAGCAGGGACGTATTTATTTGATCTAATCATTCGACTGGACACAAGATTTCTCGTTCAACACATTTAAATATCTCAATCACACTTGCACAAGAAAAATACTACCAAATGCAGCATTAAAAGAAGGGGGGAAAGACGCAAATACAGGAAGCAACTCATTAGCTTTAGGATTTTAGGCAGGACAATCAACTTCGGGCAGGTTTTTTTTCATCTGATTTGATCATTTGACTGGCCTAGGAGCAAGATTTCCAGTTCAACACAGTTAGATTTCTCAATCACACTTGCCCAAGAAAAAGACTAGCAAATGCAGCATGAAAAAAGGAAAAGAAAAAAAGACAAACATAGGAAACAACTCATTAGTTTTTAGGATTTCTAGCAATCTCAAATTACAGCACTCTAGTAACACTGAAAGGGAGTAAAGCACACAATTCAGCAAATTCAAATAAAAATTCAGCAAATTCAAATTAAAAAAGGGAGTGTGTTTTTTAACACCTGAACAGACAAACTTACGGGCTATCCTCCCCATGCTTTATGGGATGAAGGAATATTAGTTTATAACTAGCATTTTATTAAACAAAAAGTAAGTATAGGACACCTGATGCATATAACTGCGGAAAATCTCATTCTGCTTCTTCAATCTCTGTACAAAGCGCTTCGGAGCAATGACACCAGTTTTCTTCTTCTGTGAGCTTATCTACAAAAACACAAGAATAAGCCCACTGATTCCATGATGAAGTAAGATATTATTCATGGGCTCGTCTAATGCGGAAAAATTACAAGTTCTGGGCTATGTGCTCTAAATATCTATAAACAAAGGAGGGGGGATGCCATTGATTCAGACTAATAAACAACCTTTTAAAGAGAACAAACAGATGATAGGAAATAAATCATCCTACAGGCTTAGCTAATTAAAGCCTTTTCCAAATCATAAAAGATATGGTCTCAAAGTTTATATGTGAGACAGTGAAAGCCGATGTATTACTTGAACTTATTGTTTTCTAATAATATACTCCCTCCACCTTAATTTATGTAAACTTTCCGCTTCCCCAGAATCATTTTGATTATTGGCGCTAAATTGAACTGGACAAATTCAATATTTCAATATTAAAATATATTCATGTAAAAATTACACAAAAAGTACAATAAGTTGCTATTCTCATATAAATATGAGTGAAAAAACTACATTTTAAAATGTCGGTCAAACTTTACATAGTTTTAATCTAGAAAAACCAAGAGTGCCAAGAGGAAATACTATTTTTCATTACTGAAGTTCATCGAAAGTTCAGTTTAAAGTTCTGAAAAGAGTAGCAGAACAAACATTTACATGCCCAAAATGTAAATTGCCAACATCATAGTGGACTAAATACATTCACTTATTTGGAGCCTAAGCTCTAGTTGACAAATCATGAATGCATTCACTCTTTTATATGGAAACAAAAATAACTAAGAGAATAAACCAAACAATTGAACAATGTACTCAACGACAACTACATAGCATAGATTTCAAGACAAACTCTCAGCCAATGCATACTAAAAGAAAGAACTAAAAGACAAACTAATAATGGAGAACAACATGCCTGCTGGACAGGCCATTAACAAGCAGAAGAATTACTTTATGCACATCCTCTAGGAACTCATCTTCTATTTTATTTTCAGCATTACAGGAACAACCAACGACAAAAAATTCCAAGTCTCCCCAACAAATAAAATAAAACTGCCTTGAGCCAATTGCTGATTCTTTTAGGGTCAAACTGAACACACTGAAACCATGACAAAACCAAGCGTTGGATCAGCGAAATGGTTCTTAAATCTGAGCTCACAGATGAAAATCCAAACAGAGTCATAACTATAAAACCAAAAGCAGAACATCTGAATTCTTCAAATAAAGTGTGACTGGGAAAGAAATTTCAAAAAGATATCACATCCACATTCATACCCTGAAAACAACTACCTAGCCCCATCCAGGAGCTGGCTATCGAGCCTTCTCCACTCTGAAGAACATTCCTTTTTCCCTTTGTGCAAGTGAGAAGTATAAATAAAAAGTAAAGACAAGAAAGCTAAGAAGAACATCCCAAATAGATTCTGGCTATCTGATTTACAAAGAGAAAAGAGCAACATTTTAGCTTTATTAAACCTGAATATGCTGATTATGCATTTAAAATGAAATTCTATCAAAAACACATAGAAATGCAATATCCTAACTAACCTTTGGAAAAATAAAAACACCAGGAGGGGGTAAGGGTAATCCAAGGATCTAATCCTGACAGCTTCTACATACTGTAACATGCAGATATGGACATCGTAACTGTGAGTTCTTTTTAGAAGTTTTAACACGTGATTATGTGTACTCGTGCATCATAATTAAATGGTCAAGGGAAACAATTAGGAAAAAATAATGTCAACAATAGTCATGTAATACCTGCATAAACAGGTCAGCAAGGCATGTCAAGAGATTTTCATCTGCATCAGCAAGATTTTTGTTATTTGAATAATACTCCAGTAGCTGTTCTCGAAACGGAACACAGAAATATAGAGCCTGTTGAAAGAAAAAAGAACCAAGATAGTGCTATCAACTTCAGGATCATTCGTAATATAATGCGTATGAGACAATGTTAGCAATGTGGGGTTAATATCTAATATCCCATGCACACATGCAGGATGAGATCAACAGTCTCTTTATGGTTAATTCAGCAAGCAGATAGTAAGGCTAACAATAAATAGTTTGTATATTTCACACAGAAATCAATGGATGCAATGCATTTAAACCTGCTATTGACCATTTTCAACATTCCAAAAATTCAATCAAAACCAATCTTGCTTCAGCCTGTATACAAGGAGGGTACTGGTGGTCGAACTTTTTCATATCTAAATTACTGACTAGTCTTAACCACCTCATTTAAGAACTTAACCATCAAAAAGACACACTTTTATTTAGTTAACTCTTTATGATTTTAAAAGCTGTCATAGGATATCAGAGTAGGCAGAGGTTCAAAGAACATGTCTTACATCCTGCCCTTCATTAAACAAATTCAACTGTTTGAGACACTAAAGAGAATTTTGTCTGCATGAACCCTGAGGGGTTGGTCCAATGGTTAAACCTTGGGAAAAAATGCCACAAGGTCACAGGATCGAATCCCCAGGGCCACTGATGTGTTACCCGGTCGTGCGTCAGAGCCCCGTGGAATAATAGTCGGGTCCGCAAGGTGGTCACCAGATGCCATGGTTATCATTAAAAAAAAAGAGAGAGAGAAGTTTGTCTGCATGCAACGAGACATGTTAAAGACATAAATCACTAAATAAAAATGTGCCCTCTAGCAATTTAAGCTTTTAAATGAGTTGATGACACTTCAATATAAATGATAGAACAAAGACTATTCACCGAACAAAGACTATTCACCTTATCTTGTCTGACATTTGACAGATGCAGGATAGAAACAAGGTGGATTCGTCAATTAATCTATCTATACTATATTAAAAAGCACGAAGGCCCTTAGAAATGTTGTTTGAACTTTTTGTCCTTAGTTAAAATACTCTACTTTAGATAATATTGTCTTTTCACTATTTTTCTTAATTTATTATTTTATCTTTTATTTATTTAGTTTCAAGATTCACTTTTGGATTAGAATTTCTTTATATTTAGAATTCACTTTTGATTTAGGATTATTTTATATAAAATAATAGTCTAGGCTATGAAGGACAGGAACGGAAAAATTTAATTATTTTTCTAATATTTAATACTTTGAAATTAATTAAAATTTTGACTATCAAATATTTTGTTAAGAAAAGTATGTAATATAGCAAATTTAAAAAGGAAAAAAATTCAATTTTATTACATTGGAGACATTAAACTATCTCTTTTATTTTTAGGAGTTTTTTTCACATTAAATTTTAATCAATAAATTTTATAACTTTTGACTATTCAACTCCAAATTTTTTCTTTATATATTCATAAATTATTAACATATCTACAGTTTCAAAAAAAATTATTAACATATCTATATTATCAATAATTGAATTGATTTTTCTCATCCTGGCCGGTTCACAATAGATTAAACTATTGCATCAAATTAATAATATTTATTTAATTTTGTTTACATGAACATTCTTTTTATTCAACAGCAAATACTACTTATATATAATTTTTAAATTGACACTACACATACGTGCAAGCACGACAGCACGTACACTGAACTAGTAAAGGATTAATAATGTGAAAAGATAAGTAACATAAGGTTGAATAGGAAGAAAGGAGTTCAAATATATATGAGAGGGGATCATATCTTATGAAATTCATCATAATTCACATTACTCCACCCTTAAGACCTACCTTCACCATGTTCAACGTCAAAAACATCTCAAACTTCCTTAATGTAACCTTTTTGATAAGTCCTCCGGTACATTATTTAAGTGTATATCACAACTGGTCCCAATAAGTCTTCCTGTACATAATTTTCTTCAACTTACATGTTGATTTTACTATTTTAGTTTCTCTCTCAATAACACCCATCACTTTTGAGACTCTCCTACTATGTATGAAGACAAACAAATGCACCCAACAAGCAAAAGACATAAAATGATTTCTCAGGGTCTCTACTCTCCCATGTAGTCCATAAAACACAAATGTTCATCTTAGACACCTGTCTCACTTTCAATCACTCATCCCGTTCCATTCAATCAATTGCTTAATCTCACTCCCCTTTCCCTCCCACTCACTCACTCAATTACCAATCCATCTTGCCCCTTTTCACCTATTATTCTTCACCTTGTTTCTGCGTTCTTAGTTCATTGAGACCGTCATTATCTTCAATTTGTGTTATTACCCCTTCTCTTTTCGTTATTGAAGAATCATTATGTTCTCATCCCTATCTCCCCTCTATTTACATTCATTTTCAATCTCAATGAGTGAAAAGTTATTTTTATCTCATGACCCGTAAAAGAAATATCCAAAAACTCAAAAACTATACATTTATTAATGACACCAGACACGGTTGTGTTCATAAGCTTTTTCATAGTGTCTTCAATCAACTCAAAATTATCCACCTTCTTAGTCATGCCCACTGGTGCAATATCAAGTGAAAAAGAGGGTGTGGCTTGCATAAGTTGGTCACAATATATCCCTTGGAGTTGACAGCACCCACTTGATCTTCCTTTTGTGGTTGGGGACATCATATGTGCTAAGGTTTACTTGGGTGGCTCTTTTGATGTAACTAATTGTGTCTTACTGTTCTAGCTTTGTTCGTCAACTTCGATTTATCTCGGCCCTTATTTACTTTACCCACAAATTGGAAGCAGCCTTCAAATAATCTTGAGGATCCCAATTATACACTGGTAGGGGAATATTGAACTTTCTAAAATGATAACGTTGTCCTAAGCTTCTCTCCTTTTCTTTTCTTCCCTTGGATTTCGTTTCTTCTCGTCTTTGTCACAATAAATAGCTTTCGGCTTCTTCTCATCTTCTTCATAATGTTTTCTAATCCTATCTTAAGATTTGACTCTGCAAGTTGAGACTCTTTGGCTATAGATGATCCTCGATTTGCCAAATTGCATTCCTAGTTCCACAAATAGTGATGGAGCTTATGGGAACAGTCCAAGGTGAACGATAATTTTCATTGCCACGAATTCATCATCTAAATCCAAAAATGCAGTCTTACAGTCAACTATACTGATGGAACCATGATGACAAAGAGTTCAAATTCTAATAGAGGCAAAAGACGTAAGATGATCTCCTCCCATCTGTTTAAGCCTTGAAACACAGCTATCTGGTATTGTCCTAGTGAGCGGTAGCACGTACCTAATGAATTAGTTTAGATGTAGACAAGTTGGCCTGGACAAAATCTTTATTAAAAAATAATGATGTGCAATCTTTGAGCTTTTGGCCAAAAACATTCCTCAACTACACCTCAAACTTAAACCACGTCCGTGACCTACCACAGGAAACATAAAATGTAACAAATTTAATTTATCTGTCACTTTGTTAAAAAACTAACAGAATGGAGGATGGATTTCTTCTCTGAAAGTGTAGGGCCATGAGTGTGCTTGTTATGCTAAGATTTGATTTTATGAGAAGAAAGAGAGTGAGATGATGAAAAATCGATGGGTAGGAGTAGACAAGCATTTTGACACACAGAGATTAATATAGGAGTCCTTGAAGTCATGACAATGTGCTATGCTACCAATAGAGCACAATATGAGTGGCAACAACATCTGGGGTGACCTAACCGATTGGCCTTCTCTATATTGATCTATTCTTGAGCTTTTGAAATTGAGCTCGAGTAAACCTCCTTTCTTTTCCTATCTCGACTTTCCCTTTAGCTGAATAATACAATTCCCAGCCTTTCTATAGTCTACATGACAATAATGTTGTGCTGCACAAAAAAAAATTGCAACCAAAGTGTACTCGATCTCTTTGACTGATGGTTGAATCATATCAAACCATTCTGATGTAAATAAACAAAAGCGCTTTGTGCTGGATGTTAAAGACAATGAGGGGAACTAAGGAGATGGGATAGGGATATTTGTGGGAAGTACCTTTTTTGGTTAAAGCCATTACTTTGTTCAATGAAAACTAATGGAAGGATGGATCTTGTAAAATTTTGGATAGCTTAATTGCGAATTTTGTTCAGTGTGGCACTACAGGCATGTACTTTAAATTTGAGGTATAGTTAAGGGATGTTTTTTGCCAAAAAACTCTACCATCTAGTCACTTCTCTCCCCTACACACCACCAATGGTGCTTGTTCCATTGGACTTGATATCGCCAGCTTTAACATTCTATCTTGGCCCAGGCTCGTACCCACTAGGAAGGAACTTGTCATTGATTTTCCCTATTACTAAATTTTTTTTCTTCCTTTAGATGATAAGAACTTGTTTTCATCAGCTTCAATTTAACTAAGACATTTTTGCATAGATCTTCCCCTTTCAACCTTAAAAGGTACGTGCTTAGTAAAACTCTAGCTACATGAACTTGGCTAGAGAATTTCGTAATTTCCCTTTTAAGAGAAGCATTTATGCTATACTCTTTACCCATCATTCTGCTTCATGAGAAACCTAGTTATGAATTTAATCAAGAGTCATGAGTCCATTCTCAGACATGTTGGTTTTTACATATGAGACCCGAGTCTCAGTAGACCTGCCAAATGGTGATTCAGCAAAATATCAATTGCTTGTTGAACCCTGTGAATTGCATGAAAGTAGGATAATTGGTTTAACTTACTGAAGATTGAAATAGGACCGAACCAAAGCTTTCGAAGATGCCAACTTGCTTGCTTCCAACAGGTTTCACTTGGTCTTTCCAAAATATCACAGTCTTTCTTCAGCAACTTTTTGGCACCAGCGGCCAAAGCAAAATGCAAATCCAGTACAGAACTATCTACTTACAATTGCTATTATACCACCCAGCAGAAACCATAATTTATCTCAATCCCAAACTAGTTAGGTATGTCTATATGAAACCTTATCTGCTCCAGCCAATCAATCAATACATACAACATAATCACAAACTACAAAAAAATAATCCCCCCAAAATGTCAATTCCCCCTTCCCCCGCCCTCCAATAATTCCATATAACACGAATTGGTAAAGTTCTTATAATCTAAAAAATCAACGTGAAAATCATTGTCCTATGAAAATGATGCAAATACAAATCAAAATCGAAGTAAATAAAATATCAAAATGAATAGTAAACCGGAAAAAGGACCTGAAGAACGCTGTTACAATAACAAGTATTGCCGAAATTCTCAAGGCCAAAGTAACGTTCTCCTTCAGGAAACTGGTCACCCAAAGCTTTTTCGAGTTTGGAACCTGCTGCACCCATCTCAGTTCATTCCTAAATCTCCTTCTACAACGTGAAATTTGATAAATAGGTATTAGGGTTTCTTAGAGTTCTCTGAGCAGCGATTTACAAAAGAGTGATGAAAAAACTGAATCAGAGGAGGTGAAAAATAAGGGCTTTTTTCCGATGGAGAAGAATGATGAAGAAACAAATTAAATAAATAATAGCAGTAGCAATAATAAAAAGAAATTATTTATGTTATATTGAAATGAAATGAAATGAAAAGGAAGCAAAAAATATTTATGGTCCACTATTTGAGGCCTTCATTGTCCAGAACAATTATGAGTGCCAAGCTGTAAATATGGTTTACTTCAATAATCCCATTTATGGACAAGAAGATGTGATGCATTTAAAGGAAAAATCAAACATAAAGATGAAAAGAAATTATCTAGTACCTTTATCTTTGTTCAGATTTGAACTTTTATCTTATGATTTTCAATTCATTTCAATGATCATGAAATATTTCGAGAGTCGAAACATTGAAAATAAAAAAGAAAAAGCAGAATTGGTTTGATGCACCAATCTACGGAATATGTACTATGATCCATAATTGAGTCAATACGTCATGAACAGGGTTTTGTAGACTGTACCCGAAGTTGGGAAAATAATTGCAAAAACTTGAGCTTATGCGAACTAGTCATATAGCTCGTAAAAACATTTATAGGTAGTAGAGAAAACCCCATGATGAGATTTAGAGACTGAAATTTGAAGTCTAATAAGACGGAGCAAGTTAAGGATGGTGATTAGTTCTAAGGATCATAAAAGTGGTCCATAGAACACCCCCAACAGAATATTTTTGAAAAATGTTTATGGTCTGTGGTTTAGTCTTGTGGTTTAAGGGATAGATTTGCATAGTTGCAAAACTTTTGGTACAAATATGAGGCCCACGACCTATCAAATCAAAGGTCTAGGAGTCTAGTTTCCAACGCTTCAAACCATCCATCCATACAACTTCAGAATAGAGAGATAATTGTGTTTTCCCTTAGATCGGTGGGACTTTATCTATATATCACCTTCTTCGATTTTTGTTCATTTTTCTTCATACAAGGATGACCAAAACCAGCAAACCCACTTCTAGGAAAACTCAATTTATAGATTTTTCTCGACTTAAGTCCTTGATGGAAATTGTTCTACGCGTTGAACTCCTCACTATGGTATAATTTATTTTATCAATTTTTTAGTGTACCATACTTTGGTGTTGGGCCAACAAGGGTTTGGCCACATTTTTAATCATTCGAGCTTTACTACAAGCTTAAGATCAAGATAAGACCCTCCGTTTGGTGGTTCTAGCTTTGATAAGTCGTAGGTGATAATTGATGACGAAAATCTCATCTTTTGTTAGATTGTCATGGTACCTTGTATTCATGTGTTGATTGTGAGAATGTCATGTTGTAGTATTAAAAAGGGATTTGGAAAGAAATTAATAGGTCACATGAAGTCATCAAAAAAGGTATGTTAAGGCGATTCTCTTCTTTCGGCATGTTTCCTTAAAGCTTAGGAGGAATATAATTGGGTTGCTATCATTATGTACTAGTAACCATAATTGTTGGTGGTTGGCTGCCCAATTGATTATATTCTTTCCTAGGTTAGTATTTTTATTGGGTTGGTAGCGTCACTGTGTTGGGTATGACCTAGAAACTATTCGTCTATGTTGCTTATAGTTAAATTGCTCACTTTTAGCCTGCGGAATTGTTATTATTTCCCTTAGGGTTGTTGTGATCTCTTATAGGAATGTGATTATTGCCTAAGAAGGCTACGTGTTTCCTAAGAGAGCTATGAGTTGCCTACGAGGTTATATTGATGCCAAAAAAGGTTATCTGGTGCCTATGGGGCTATATTGTTGCTTAAGAGGGCTATGAGTTGGCTATAGGGCTATATTGATGTCTAAGAGGGTTATAGGCTGCCTTTGGGGCTATACTATTGCTTAATAGGGCCATGTGACTGCCTATGGGGGCTGAGGGCTACTAATTGGTGTCTTTAGACTGAATTGGCACTTTCTTGGCATATGGGAACCTAGGTAGGTGGTCTTGTATGTTGTTTGTACCTACTGAGCTTATGGGGGCTTGGTCAGGTGTTGTTTGATTATTTTGGTAATGCTCAGATTTAGGAGTAAGTTGATATATTATTTTATTCTTACTCTCCTACTTGTTTACATTGTTATACTGTGATATTTGTTCCTTTAAATTATTGCCTTTTATACTTTGTATATTATTTTGTGTTAATGCCTTATTGCTTGGGGGCGCTGCATTCATGTCTGTAGGTCCCAACAAATGATTCGATAAAACCTCCAATAGTATGATTGAGTTCTAGTAGGTTGGCAAGCCCCCTTCTTCTGGAGCTGTAGAGTTTTGAGGTTTGTCAACTTTTGTTGTATATATTTTGGGCAGGCTGGGCCCTGTCCCACCGAGCTTTACTACTCTTAGAAGCTTACAGACTAGTATGGGATATATAGCTACGTAAATGGTCATGTTGGCCTAGTTGTTGGTTTATTGAGGTTTGATATTGTTGTTGTATTATCTTGATAAATACCTGCTTTTAGCTTCCGTATAGATATCATGGTGGCCTTGATGGCCCAAACAAAACTTGCATACTAGTTGGTTATTTCTTTGTATGAACTGTTGGGATTAGTTGTTTCCTTGGGGCTTGCTAGTCAGTTACTTATTTTTAAGTTGGGATATACTTGTTTGTTTTCTTACTTGTGGGTGGTTGTTATCCTGTAGAAGAAAGAGGTTCAACGTGGTCAACTTGGGCCTAAATTTTGGCATTAGATATTAGTTTTACCCCTTGAGTTTAGGACGTGATAAACTTGGTATCAGAGCAATATCATATCATATCGTGGGGATTCTACTAGTCGTATCTAGTAGAGTTTTGTTTATAAATATGTTGTGCACCATATTCTTTAAGCAGGAAGCTACAAGGCATGTTATAATGGTTATCTTTCTTTTTTTCTCAGCTCGTGCTATAGAACGGTGTCTTAAGGATTAAGTTTTCAGGCTTATATTTGATACTTTTATCCAATGAGAGATGTCTAGCACCAAAAAGATGCTAGCTAGTCAAGGGCTAGAGACAACTACAGGTAAGGGTACCAATAAGGTACCACAAGTAGAGATAGCCCATGCTTAGATCAAAGGGGCGACATCTTCTCGACCTTCCATATGCATACCAACTATATGATGAGTCGATGGGATCGGTAATGGATAGTCTCCATCAATAGAAAGAAATCTAAATAGTGTAATATGGAAAGTAAATGCCTCAGAAGGGCTACAAAACATCGTCTTAAAAATAAACTAAATACGAGCTAGAAAGAAAGAGTGGAGGAGTCCCCATCTACGGGCTCACCACAAATAGTAGAGCTAGTCTTGGACGTCGAATACTAGTCACAAGCTGGTGGAAGAGTACCTGTCCCTACAGGTTAAATCATATAGGCAAGTATACGTTAGTATGTTTGAATGTACTATGTGAGATGCAATGCGTGAATGAAATTGTAATGCCATCATAGTTAAACATAACATACAAATATACATGAGATTAATGAGTCATGAAATAAGTTTAAACATGTACAATGATATGGCTAATACCAATATGAGACAATGCACATTTAACACACGAATTCAAGACATATCATAGAATCATACAAACTTGTGGGAATAGACCATAACCGCTAGTAAGATCATGTGATCTACTGCATGAAATCTAATGAACTCCTTACATTGGGAAAATGCCAATGCACTTCTTCTAGTGGGAAAAGGAAAATCTACTTGCCAAGGTAGATATCCAAAACTTAGTAACTCTACAATTACATTTTTCATAACTTTGGGGCCTACGTGAATCTACTTGTCTAGCCTCCAAGGCTTATATGGTGGCATATAGTTTGGGACATTGATATCGGGCTTCAAGGGATCATGCCTTAACTAACGGGATAGGTCCTAATCTCTAGTCCTCTCGATGCTAAGTCATCCCATGAAAATCTTTTAAAAATAAATTCTTGGAATCATAAGTAGCAATTACAGGAGTAACTCAAACTTAAGAGTCTTTCTTAAACATCCTTTAGGACAATAATCACTATACACATATCTTTGGTAAACTTAACTTTGAAGCTCTTCATTATGTCATATTTATAGTCATAATTCACAAGAACTTTCATTGAAAAATAAGGTAAGATCATTTGATGCATGGAACAATCATAAATCACATAAGTCTTAAGAAATTTCTTTAAAAGGAACATCGAAATCGTCCATTCTTAATCATATCAAAACCCATCTTAGAATCAACATCATGCTCAAAAAATATATGTAAATTTACTTAACAAAATAGTCATTGAACTTTAGGAACATCATATAGAGCATAGGAACCATAAAATCATCATAAGCATGCATTAAAACTTAGGAACTTAAAGAAAAAATGGATAAAAGGGAACTTTATGGGTAAAAAGATACTCATAAATCAACTCATATACCTGAAAAATTATAGAGAATCGGAATCGAAGTCTTCAGGAAGGAACTTAGGAAACTCTAGTCTTTCTTGCCTATCCTTGAGAGCTCATTTGCCTTAGAGAAATTTAAGAGTATGGAATGAAAGCAATTAGGGCTTTTAGGCTAATATTGGTGTCTTTACCATCCCCAAAATGACATGATTTTGAAATAAATTTGATGGGAATAACTAAATTGCCCCTCGTTTAAAACTATCGAAAGCCATCTACAAGATACCGACTACGGGCCGTAGAATTATTTATGGATCGTAGACCCTTTTGTATGATGGCTTGCCTGTGAATCTTGAAATATGGCCTTTGCTGAAATGAGAACTACGACAAACAAGATAGGTCATACTATTGTCTACGGGTTGTGGTTGGACTCATAGAGTCCTTTCATACTTAGTGAAATTCTCACCTTGCACCTGGCCTCTTTATACAAGACCTTATATAGGTCGTATAACATTCTACAGGTTGTTCGATAAGTCGTGGATTACCTTCCTGAAAAATATAAATTTCTTCATGTTTGGAATCCCACTCACAAACCTATCTATGATCCGTAGAATAATCCACGGGCCGTAGACTGTCTCGTGAATCAGGTTCTCAGTCATTTTTCATATCAACTTTTCTGCACTCAAGGCTCTTAAACTGGGGGTCATTACAAAAAGTTCTGCAGGCAAAGGCTTTGGGCAAGAGTCCTAAGAGTTCTGGTAATTCTCAAGATTCTTGTTTTTATTATTCAGGTAAGCCGGCCACTGCATCTCAACTAGTGCAGTTAGCCATGCCTACTTCTATAGGTGGTTATTTTGGGACTTTATATTTTGTTGTTACTCATGATGGTCTAGAAACTTCTTCTACACCAGGTATTTGGCCTTCTGTTGATCGCAGTTGCTTTAATTATGGTGAGTCTAGACATGTAAGGGGAAGTGTCCCTACCCATATATGATCGACCCTGTATAAATAGTAGACTAGGGTCGTAGTTTCTATAAGTGGATGTGATAATGGTAAAGGGCATCCACAAGGTGGGCGAGGAGGAAATCAAAGAGGTCATGGCAGATGAGGTGATGGTAATACAGGAAGAGGAGCAATGCAGACATGCAAGGAGGTTGCTTGTTAAGATGATAGGGCTCGATTTTTTTGGAGGGGGGCAGGGGGGGTTGGACAGAGGCTAAGGCATTTGATGTAGAGATAACAAGCATTATTCTTATCTGCGATCATATGACTACTATTTTATTTAACCCGGGTTCTACTTATTCTTATATGTCATTAAATTTTGTCTTTGATTTTGATGTGATCTCAGATATACTAGCCACCCCCATCTATGTTTCCACTTTTGTTGGAGAGTTTATTATAGTCACCTATGATTATCATGCTTGCTTTATTTTGTTTATGGGATTTGAAACTTAGGCTGACTTGGTGATTTTGGATATGATTGAATTCAATGTGATTTTAGGAATCACTACGTTGTTCCCTATCATGTAGTGCTTAATTATTATGCTAAGACAGTTACTCTAGAGATCCCAAGAAGGTAAAGGTCAGAGAGGGAAAAGGTGTACAATCTAAGTGAACTAAAATCATATCATGCATTTGGACTAGGAAAATGATGGGCCAGTGTTGTCTAGAATATTTGATCATATTAGGGGTGTTAATACATAATTCTCCTCTATTGATTTCATTTCTATAATATTTGAGTTTAATGAAGTCTTTCCTATGAATTTGCCTAACATGCCTCTTAATAAAGATATAGATTTCTACATCAGTTTTGAGCCTGATACTCATCCTATCTTTGTCCCTCCTTATTGTATGGCCTCAATAGAGTTAGGAGAACTTAAGATTCAGATCCAAGAACTCCTTTATAAGGGTTTATCTATCCTAGTAGCTCGTTGTGAGGTGTTCTGGTCTTGTTTGTTAAAAAAAATGGTAATATGGGAATGTGCATCGAGTACCAACAATTAAATAAGGTTAGTATTCAAGACAAATACCCATTGCCCTATATTGATGATCTCTTTGACCAGTTGCAGGATGCATCAACGTTTTGAAAAATTAATCTCAAGTTTGACTATCACCAGTTAAAATTTAGGGCTGAGGATGTGCCTTAGACTTTTTTAAAATAGACATAGGCACTATGAATTCTTAGTGATGTCTTTTGGTTTGACCAATGCTCCCTCAACCTTTATGAGTCTGATGAATGAGGTATTTAAGACATTTTTTAATTTATTTGTTATTGTATTCATTGATAATATTTTAGTTTATTCCATAAGTATAGAAGATCATGCAGAGCATTTTATATTATTCTGGATATCCTGAGAAGCAGAAATTGTATGAAAAATTTCATAAGCAAGAATTCTAATTGTCCTATGTTGTCTTATGAAGGCATGTTATTCCAAAGAAAGGGGTAATGGTAGATCCACAAATAATTGAAGTAGTTCTGAGTTAGATTTTTCCTAGTTCAATCACCAAGGTAAGAAATTTTGTGGGGCTCGCTAGCTACCATCGATTGCTTGTGAAAGACTTGGCTTCCATTGCTCCCAATTTGACAAGGTTGACCCAAAAAGATGTTCTATTTGAGTGCACTGACAAGTGTGAAGTAATCTTTAAAAAGCTTAAGACTTTTTTTTACTATAGCCCCAATTCTGATATTATCAATGAAAGGTAAGAGTTTTACTATTTATCATGATGCCTCATGTATGGGTTTGAGTGTTGTGATGATGTAAGATAAGAATGTCATAACTTATGCTTCATGGCAGTTAAAGATTCATGAGAGAAACTATCCAACATATGACTTGGAGTTCGCAGTGGAAATATTTGCCCTAAAAATCTGGCAACATTATCTCAATGGGGCTTAGTATGAGGTGTTTACTGAATAACGTCTACAATACATGTTCACTCAAAACAAGAGACAGCGGAGATTGATAGAGCTACTTAAAGATTATGACATCACCATCCAATACCACTCAGGTAAGGCTAATGTAGTGGCAGACACATTGAGCTGAAAATCAATAAGTATGGGTAGTCTATCCTAGTTGAGTATGGCTAAGCGACCTTTGGCTAGCGAAATTCAGGTATAAGAGATCAAATTTAAGAACCTAGGATTTTAGAGAAAGGTGGGGTGTTGGAAAGTATTAAATTGAGACCCACTATATAGAAGAGATTAAGACCAACTAGTTTCAAGTTGAGGAGTTGAACCAAATTAAAACGAAGTGTATTGATGTTGGGCCAAAATTACATATTTTAAGTCATTATTTATTTCATATTTAATATTTTTATTTATCCTTTTTGAGCATAAATTTTATGAATTATGCTAAATTATGTATTTTATTTGTAGAATTAATTTGGCGCAAAAATGAAGAGATTTGGAGCTTAAACAAATTAGAAAAAGAAAGTTTACAGAAGAAAAATCAAGCAGAGAGCTAAATGAAATAAAGTGAATATAATAATATATATTATTATATACATATAATGACTTGAAGAATTGTAATTTGCAAATTTGAAGAAGCTGCCACGTGAACAACATGGAATTTTTGGAGGCGACATACAATACTATTTTGCGTGAAGGTCTAATTCCTTCCGATTTTTGAGTTTCTCAATTTGTTTTAGACTCAATTATTTCAGTTGGGGTTTTTTTTCTACACCTATAAATATTTCATAAAATTAGGTTTTATACAACTTTTGACCTAGAGAGAAATAAAAGTCATCGTGGAGGCCAAAAAAATTTGGTTTCATCTTTTCTTCTCCATTATTGTTTATTTTTATATTTATCTTTGAATGATTTGTCATAATTTTTTCATGTCTATGTGGAGTTAAATTTCTCGTTCTAAGATTATGGTACCTAATAAAATGATTGTTTAGTCATTATTAATTCGAAATATTTTATCATATTAGTTGTTCCTATATTGCTTTTATCTATACTTCAGAGTCTGGCCAATTAGGGAGTAAATTAGTTGTTCATTCTGGATTCGAAAGATGTTGGAATGAATAGAACACAGTAGTGTAGGAGCATGTTTAACTAGGAAACTAGATTGATTCGTGTAAGGGAGACCCGTGATAACTACCTTTACATCTCGCTTGGTTCATAATACAGGAAGATAACATTAAAGCACTTTTATTGGTCTATCTATCCCTGCTCAACGATGTAGTTAGGCAGTCAATAACGGTAGGCCGACAGAGGCGTGCAACCCTGTTCATGTAATTTTAACCCTGTGAATCAGCAACTAGATAATCAAATAATTTGATGAAATTGAGGCTAAACATGATTACTAGCTAAATCATAATCTTAGATCGATTCATTCATTGATTGTATAAAAATATTTCTCATCTTGATTAATTGTTCATTTTTTAAATAAATAATTAGAATTAAAATAACTTAGTAAATAATTAATCAACAAGTCCTTTGAGTTCGACATCTGGCTTCTGAAAAGAGCCACTACATTACTTGGGTTGACCACGTACACTTGTGTGTGCTAGGGAAGCAACAAGTTTTTTGCGTCGTTGCTGGGGACTTAGAAATTAATTATTTTTCTAGGTTATATTTTTTTAATTATTTAAGTTTTTTTCGTTTTTAGTATTTTATTCCTTTTTAGTATCATATTCTTTTTATTATTATTATTTTTTTATTTTTATTTGTTCAAATATTTAAAAAAAATAATTAAAAAGTATACTTTTTAATACTCT
>JAOTQR010000079.1:15783038-15798099 GCA_025774065.1 Solanum ossicruentum
CCCCCCACCCCCACCCCCGTTTAAAATTTTCAATTTTTTACTGCACCCGCTGCCCCCCTCCCGAACCAGCCTCCCTCTCCCATCTTCCCATACAAAAATTTTAAATTTACTTTTGAATAATATTTTAAATTTTAAAAATTTTATTTGTTTACCTCATCTGTACGTCTAACCCCTACCAGTTTCCCCACCTCCCAAAACCTCTTACAAGACCTCATCCCCTCTCCCCCACATACAAAAAATTTAAAAATTTTGAAAAAAATTCAAATTTTCAAAATTTTAACTTTTTACTCCATCTCAACCCATCATGCTGCCCCCCAACCCCCCACACGCACCCCACAAAAAAATTTAAATTTTAAAAATTTTATTTTTTTACTCTACCTCCTCCCTGCCCTCGCTCCCTCACTCTACACATACTAATTTTTTTTTTGTGAAAAATATTTTAAATTTTTAAATTTGTTTTACTCCATCCCTACCTCTGAACTCCCCACTCACCCATTCCACTCCGAAATAAAAAATAAAAAAATATTTTTTTAAAAGAATCAAATTATTTGAAAGTTAGGTCTGGAGTCATGTATGGTCTGATTTTGATTCGAATGTCGACGTTGAGTCTAAATTTGAAAATTGAATTTTGGATTGGAAGTTGAGTTGGGTCTCGTATTTGGTGTAGGGAGTCGGGTCTTGAATCAGGGTTGATTTTCATATTAGAAACTATTTTTTAAAATAGTATTTTTCATTCTCGAGCAAAAAATAAAATATATTTTCTAATAATATATTTTCATTCTAGCCAAACAATAGAAAATAATTTTCACTCACCAATTAAAGATGAGAAAATAAGTTAGAAAACAACTTGTTTTCCATGAAAAAATGTTTCTATGAAAAACATTTTTCTTCATACCAAACACACCCTTAATGGATCTTCTCTCTCTCTCTCTCTCTTTTTGAATAATACACATAATGACTTAGAAATTCTGAATCGCATTCGTCTCGGGGGAATGTTAGGGATAGAAGAAAACAAGTAGAAACAGCCACTTTCTCTTTTCGTCTTTCTTAAGTTTCTTTTCTTCTTGCTCAAAACTAAAATTTTAAGAAGATGTATAAGAATAATTTTCTTATATTATTACAAAAACCTGAAAGACGATATGGCCTAGCTTTGCAATTTGGATTCTTTGAATATTTCAATCCTTTTTCCGTAATAATAATATATTCCATGTAATTTTATAAAAAATGTGACCTAAAAAGAATAAATTATATGATCCTTTTTTTCGTAATAATAACAATATATTTAATGTAATTTTATAAAATATTGTTTGAAAAGAATAGATTATACAGAGATCATATTTCTACCTTAGAGGTAGAAAAACTGATTTTGATAGTTCCCCAATTTTTTGCAGAAAAATATACTCCCTCTTCTTCAATTTATGTCAACATGTGTTATGACATATTTAAGACCATAAAGTTTTCTTTATTTCTTTCTTCAAGCAGATTAAATACTTTAATAAAATATATTTGTCGAAGCCTTGAATATTATATTACTCCGTTCTATCTTTTCAATCTTCTTTTATTTTAATTCATGTGACATTTTTTACGTTTCAATATTCAAATTATATAAATTTGATTAATATTTCAAAATATATATCTTTTCATCAAATGAACATGAAAGGAATTGCCAATTATACTAGAAATTTTGTATAGTTTTTATATATATATTAAATTGATATAATCTAATTTAGATTTAAAAATTAGTTAACTTTGCTCTGAAGAAACAAAAAGTGTTATAAATTGGGGGGGAGAAGGAGTACTCTATGTAGAATCTGTATGTGAGATTAATTGAT
The DNA here is from genome assembly GCA_025774065.1 of Solanum ossicruentum. Classification (NCBI taxonomy): domain Eukaryota; kingdom Viridiplantae; phylum Streptophyta; class Magnoliopsida; order Solanales; family Solanaceae; genus Solanum; species Solanum ossicruentum. The sequence goes on from JAOTQR010000079.1 coordinate 15,784,871, forward strand.
CAAAGGCACCTAGCAAGGCAAAGATGATCCAACGGTTCAAACATGTTTCTAGATTATAGATTAGTATATAGTTAATGGTTTTGAGTAGTTAATTCTAAGAAGTTGTTAATGAAGTATTCTTGATGACTTTTTGAGAGGGTAGATATAGAAACTACATCTTTAATATAGGCATAATGCATAAATTGGATATTAAATTTGGCTTCAAATTTTAATATTGACCTTTAATTTTTATAGTGCATAAGTAGATATTTTAACTATCTGACACTATAACAAAATATTACTTTAACTTTTAGACTGCACAAGTAGTTGAAATGATAGATAGTTAAAGTGTCTACTTATATACTATAAAGTTAAGATATTAAAATTAAAATTTAAACGAAGTTTAAAATCCAATCTATATATTATACCTTTAATATATTTTTTCGAGCACTTTAGGGTTTGGACTTTCCTCAACATACATGAGAGAGATATAATCAGAGGTGGAGCAAGAGGCTCAACTATTAATTTGAATGAATTTAATAATTTTTGTTCAATATATATTAAATATATAAATAATAAATTTAAAATTTAATTATTAATATCTAAAATAGATATCTTAAAATTTAAAACTCATAAAATTTAGATACCAACTCTTAAGAAAAAGATGGAGGGAGAAGAAAGGGTGGCTATATGAGTTGACTAGAGTAATAAAGTCAAAATGGGTGACGTAAAAAGGATTCTCAATGATAATTATGGGGACCCAAGTAGTTAGGAAAATCAAAAGGTTTAATATTAATTAACAATTCATTCTCCTTTGATGTCTTTTGCAAATGATTTGAGATGGATAGCTACAGCTTCCGTAACCCAATCTTGATTTGGACACTCTTATATAAAACTTAACGAAAAACAAAACTCACCTGCCTGGATATTTAAGATTTTTAAAGTTTAAAATTAAGTTCTATATAATGATTCTATAAGAAATATATTACACTATTAATTTTTACTTAATCATCATTACTGGTGTTAATTTTAAAATTATATAAATTATATTTTTTGTGAAGAATTATCTATAAGTATATATTTTGGCAATCTGATAATGTAAAAAGTAAATTACATGATCGATATATATTATTTTAACTCTTACGCTATATATACACATATATGAATTAGTAATTTGGATAGACATTAATGTGACTAATATATACCACCACCACAACAACATATCCTGTGGAATTCTATAAGTGAGGTTTGATGAGGGTAGAATATACGTAGACCTTACCACTACCTCATAGTGGAAGAGAGATTGTTTCGTGGGAACCCTCGTCTCAAAAACCTATAAGCAGAATAAACTAGATATGGAAACAAGAAAAGGAAACAGAAAGAACAACTAACAACGGAAAACACATGACAGTATGTAAATAAAATAAAATTAACATATATAAGACATATAATGACGACACATGATATACATACACAAATAATCCTTCTACACTCTACTATATCTCACGGCCAGGCATCAACCTAACCCTATTAACCTATTAGCCTATTATTATAATTTGTGACCTCCACTCTTTCCTATTTAAAGTCATGTCCTCAATAAGATCGATCAAGTTTCACCAAATCTTATCTGATCACCTCCCTCCAATACTTCTTCGATCTACCTCTACTCCTCGTACGATATATTTAATGTTTAATTAAATTACATTGATATAGAGTAAAATACCTTTACGCTAACATAAATCTATGGTTTCATGGTGTGTTGAAACAGAGATTTTTATTTTTCACCCTTTTCTCATAAAATGAGTGCAGTAGTCCCAACTAAAATGGAATATCTCAATTTCTTTTCCTCCAAGTTTTGACAACCTAGTAAATTAGATTTTCTATACTTTATATTTTGGGTCAAAGAGGATTATAATATCTATATATATTAACTTGTAGTTATAAGGGACATTGTAGACCATGAGTCAAATATATAGTTACATGATCATAGATTTTAAATATTGTTAGGACATGATTATTAATCAATACGAGACAATGCTGTTTGGTTATAACATGCAAACACTTGCTCTGTGATTTCTGTTATCTTTTTTTTTCTTTAAAAAAAAAATCATCTTCATAAAATTTTGAAAAAGTATAATTTGAGTGTAATAATTATTTTCGTTACTCAAATTTTTTTTTTTAAAAAAGAAATTTATGTAAGTATAATTTTGAAACACTACAAAGTCAAATAGTTGTCCAAATTCCTATGTACAAAGTGCCAAGCTATATGCTTTTTCCAAAGTCCATTTTTACTTGTTTTTTTATTGACTTGATACAGAAATCAAGAAGTAGTAAATAATGAAAGCAAGTTTATCAAATTATCTTTTGAATAAAATAAATATAATGTCTTGAAAAAATGTAATAGGAAAATGATTATAATTAATGATAAGAGTAAATTAGGAGCTAAGTATAAAATTATCTCTTGATTTCGTAAAGTAAATAAGCATTGATGGACATACTAAAATAGTATAGGAGATAAAGCAATCTATAATCAATGATTTTTGAATTTATTATATAAGATTCGATATAATATAAAATGTACGTAAGACTCAATGACATGAGTTTATTATTATATGCATTGGGTATAATTATTTGGTAAGTTGCAAATAAAATTACCAAATACGTTTTTCTTCCTCTACTTTCCAAAGGAGACAACCTAATAAAATTAAATTTCTTCATGAATCAATCACAAGTTTTACTAATTTAAAAAATCAATGGTAGGTGATGTGCTGTACAAATATAGATGGAGACAAACTTCAACTCCGTTTTTTATGTTGAAAATAAGCACATTTTAATTTTGCGAGGGATCTACAAATTCTACAATTAGATGGGGAAATAGTTGTTGACCTTCATTGCTTTGGAAAAGAACTAAGATGGTTAAATCATAAACGCAAAGATATACATGTAGATTGTAGTCATTATCAAGATCAATTTAAGTAATATGCATCAACAACAACAACAACATATTCAGTCGAATCCCACAAGTAGGGTCTGGGAAGGGTATAATGTAAGCAAACCTTACCGCTACCTCATAGAAGTAAAGAGGTTGTTTCCTGTGACCCTCATCTAAAAACCTATACGCGGAAATGAACTAGATATGACAAAGCAGATGGGAAGGGAACGAAAATAAGATGTGATTACTAATGAAATGCACCTGAAAAATTATAAATATGATAAAAGAAGTACAAGAATCGCACAATACAAACATAACTGAGAGCCCGAAAAAATCCCTGCCCAATTAACCCTACTATACCCCGAAGCCAAACATCCACCTAACTCTATCAATAATTCGTTCTTCTAATACACGCCCTCTACTTCTTTCTATCTATGGTCATGTCCTTAGTGAGATCAAGTTCCGCCATATCTTGTCTAATCACCTCCCCCCAGTTCTTTTTCGATCTACCTCTACCCCTCCGAGTAGCTTCCATAGCCAGCTTCTCGCACTTCCTAACAGGAGCATCGGTACTCCTTTTTTGCACATGTCCAAACCATCGAAGTCTCGCTTCCCTCATCTTCTCTGCCACCGAGCCCACCTCTAGCTTCTCCTGGATAGTCTCATTCCTAACCCTATCCCTCCTTGTGCCGCCACACATCCATCTCAACATCCTCATCTCTGCAACATGTATCTTCTGTATATGTGCCTTTTTAATTGGCCAACACTCCGCCCCATACAGCATAACTGGTCTAACCACCATTTTATAAAACTTACCTTTGAGTTTAAGAGGGATCTTCTTGTTGCACAATACTCTAGAGGCAAGCCTCCACTTAGTCCATCTACCCCAATACGGTGTGTGACATCATTATCAATATCGCCACTACTCTGGATGATGGACCCAGATACTTAAAGTTTTCCCTCTTAGGGATAGGATGAGAGGAAAGCCTCACATCAGAGTTTGTGTCCTCCCTCTCACCACTGAATTTGCACTCCAACTACTCAGTTTTGGTCCTGCTTAATTTGAATCCTTTGGACTCTAATGCGTGTCTCCAGGCCTCTAACCTCTCATTAACTTTAGACCGAGTCTTATCAATAAGCACAATGTCATCTGCAAAAAGCATACACCACGGAACCTCCTCTTGGATAGATCGCGTCAGTTCATTCATCACCAAGGCAAACAAGAAAGGGCTCAACACAGATCCTTGATGGAGCCCCATCTCTACAGGGAAATACTCAGAATCTCCTCCCGTTGTTCTTACCCAGGTTTTAGCTCCATCATACATATCCTTTATCGCCCTGATATAAGCCGCTGGGACACCTTTCACCTCTAGACATCACCATAAGACCTCCCTTAGGACTCTATCGTATGCCTTCTCGAGATCGATGAACACCATGTGGAGGTCCTTCTTTCTTTCCCTATATTTCTCCACTGACCTCCGAACAAGATGAATTGCTTCAGTAGTCGACCGCCCCGGCATGAATCCAAACTGGTTCTCTAAGATAGATACTACTCTTCTCACCCTCATCTCCACTACTCTCTCCCAAATCTTCATTGTGTGGCTTAGCAACTTGATACTTCTGTAGTTGTTACAATTTTGAATATCCCCCTTATTTTTGTACAATGGAACCATTGTACACTTCCTCCATTCATTAGGCATCTTGGCAGTTTTCAAAATAGCGTTGAACAATCTAGTCAACCACTCAATGCCATCCTTGACCATATTCTTTCAAAAGTTTACCGGGATCCCATCTGGACCGATCACTCTCCCCTTCCTCATCCTACTAATAGCCCGTCTTACCTCCTCAACTTTGACCCGCCTGCAATAACCAAAATCACGATGATGCTCAGAGTGAGCCAACCTACCCAGCTCAATGTCACTATCTCCCTTTTCATTTAAAAGTTTATGAAAGTAAGCTTGCCACCTTGATTTAATGAAAGTGTCATCCACCAACGCCTCACCTTCGCATCCTTAATGCACCTCACTTGGTCCAAGTTGCGAGCTTTCCTTTCTCTTGTTTTAGCAAGCCTATACACTCTCTTTTCCCCGCCTTTCTCATTAAGCTCCTCATACAGTCGCTTAAATGCTGATTTAACATTTGTAACCGCCATCTTAGCTTCTGACTTGGCCTTCTTATAGATAGCCTTAAGCTTTAGCTTTCCATCTTCATCCCTACACTGAAACCACTCAATGTAGGCATCCTTCTTGTCTTTCACTCTGCCTTGAACTTCATCATTCTACCACCAATCACCTTGTCGTCTACCAGAGATCCCTCTCGAAACCCCTAGCACCTCGGAAGCTACCTTTCTAATGAGGCCAACAGTCGTGTCCCACATAGAGTTCGCCTCCCCTTCACTCCTCCATGCCTCTGAGTTTCTCAACTTCTCTTCCATCTCGCGGGACAGAGCAGGAGTAAGTCCACCCCATCTAATCCTAGGAAGGGCATAACCAACCTTTTTCTTCTTAACTCCCTTGATCTCCATATCCATCACTAAAAGTATATGTTGAGTGACAATGTTTTCACTCGAAATATCCTTGAAGTTCTTGCAAAATTCCTATCGCCCTTACAAATAAGTCGGTAATCAATCTGAGTCTTGGCTACCCTACTGCGAAAGGTAACCAAGTGGTTTTCCCTCTTCGAAAAACACAAGTTAGCAATCACAAACTCAAATGCTTTAGCAAAATCTAAGAGGGACATCCCACTTTCATTCCTCTCTCCAAAACCAAAGCCTCCATGGACATCTTCAAACCCGCTAGAAGTCACCCCTATATGCCCATTAAAGTCTCCTCCAATGAAGATTTTTTCAGTCGCCAGTATGCCTCCTACCACCTCATCCAGCTCCTCCCAAAAGAGCCTTTTGACTTCCCCGTCTAGGCCTACTTGGGGCGCATAAGAACTAACTATATTCACCACCTGCCTACTAACCACGAGTTTGATACATATCAGCCTATCATTGACCCTCCTAACCTCCACCACGTACTCTCTATTATCCTCAGCTACTAAGATACCCACACCATTCCTATCCCTGTAGCCACCTGAGTACCACAACTTAAACTCATCCACATATCTTATTTATAAGTTATCAAATCTCATATTTTTAAGAAGGGCAAAGGGGCAAATGTACCCATTAATTTTGCGATTTAGAGTTGATATATTCTTCGTTGAAAAAATGGTGCATATACATCCTTATCACCTAAATGTACCCCTTAATTTTGCGATTTAGAGTCGATATATTCTTCACTGAAAAAGTGGTGCATATATATCCTTATCACCTAACAAATGGGCATATACCCCCTCATTGTTTAACAAATGGTGCATATTTACTTTTTTTTGTAAACATATTGAATTAAAAAACTGTCATGTCTCAAGAGGGTACCCTAGGCGTGACTGACAATCAGAAACCATTGCTGCCTCCTAAGCAAACCACTTGGCTCAATATACTTATTCAACCAGGGGAAGACTCAATGAAACGAAAGAAAGTAATCAAGTGGGCATTTAAACCATCATATAACAACATAATTCTTATAAAAATATCTCAATATTTCAATTTATATAAATAACAATAATTTACAAAATTAACATTGAAAGAAAGACATACTCTATTGTAACTCTATCTGACTCAGTTTATGAAGCTTTTATCAACTCATAAGATGGTATCAAGACATGTTCAAGGCTACCTCAAAAAAACAAAAAGGAATAAACTAAAGCAGAAGGTTCCTCCAAAAGCAAGGAGGTCTCATCACTGTATGGGACTAATTAGATCCTTACTGAAGTGTCCGTCGTGGATCTCTAAGACTTGTATATGCATCATAAAATGATGCAGCGCTAAGTGAAATTAGTACATGAAATGTGCAGTATGTAAGATAGCTCAATAAAACAACTTAAAAGAGAACTCATTAGAAAGAGCAAAGCACAACCCAATCCAATATGATATGCAAGTTTAAAAATTAATATAAACAATACTTTTCAAATCAATTCAATTGTATGCAATTTCATCAATTCAAATTCAATTTTCATCATTAAAAAGTTCCTTAATTGACAACCATCACCATATGATTGAGTGATGATACAACATCTTTACACTGTCGTTGCTGCAACCGTCTAATACCTTGCTAGAGTAAGGGACAATTCAAATTGTTAGATCCACAAATTAAGTCCTCATTTGGGATAAGAGACCCCTGGATTGATGGCAAAACTATCCTACAATGGTGACATAGCTTATGGGGCTTGAGTTCATTCAACTCTTACTCAAATCGGTGCGTGCTAATACTTCTCCTAAAACGTGTGCTCATATCTATCAACATTTTAATTCATCTCATCAAGTCTCAATGGACCTTTTTATCAATTTAATTTCATCTCATCAGATCTCGAAGGACCTTTTCATTAATTCATTTTATCTCAATTCATCAATACTTTCAATTACAAATCATATTCTCTTCCATGAAAATAAATATGCTTCAAAAGTCATGCATATCTTGTCAAAACGCTTTTCTCAAAACAACACGTAACTCAATGTTCAAACTCCTTTAAAAAATCAATGTTCACTCTTTGAAAATTATTTAAAATATGCATATATAATACTAGTTCAAATCACTCTTTTCATTGATGCATAAAAATTATCATCTTTACTCAAAAGCATACATAACCTTGATTTAGAACAATACTTTATTTAATACATGGAAAACATAAATCTCGATATCAAATAATGCATGAAAAAATATTATCATTAACTCAACCATGGTTTCTTAGAAAGTAATCATGAAGAATAATTTCAACAATAACATATTAATAATTTCAATATATAATTATATAAAACTCAATAAAGAAGAATTGAGTCATCTGGAACTTGAAAACTAGATTTTTATTCAATTTAATACTTATTAAAAATGTAAACTTAGACGTGGGGCGTGTGGCCGAACTTAATCTAACGCTATGATAGCCTTACATATCTGGGAGAGAAAAATCTCTTGAAGAAACTTTTGGCTTGCACTTGAATATGAAAATCCTGGCCTCTTCTTTTGGAGGACTTTAAATGTAAAAGTTTAATATTTTCAGGAGTTTATGCATTAATGATAGATTAATAGGCTATATAGCAGACTTAGAGAAGTTGATTAAGGGTAAAAGGTCAAAAATATCTTTTTGGGAAAGTCAAATAACCATTAGAATTGAAAAAAAAAGACCTTTTTGATGAGTTTCGTAGTCTAAAACGGTAGTTTTAGGGCCCCATAGCCAAACCATTCAATGGTACGCTTTGGGTCACCCTTTTTGATAGTTTCTAAGTTTCCTCAGAGCATTCGTTGATCTAAATCGGTGGGTCACTTAATTATTCGACAAATCGCTAAATTTTATAGTTTCGACAAGCTTTAGTAAAATGGTCATAACCTTTTACTCTGAATTCTGATAAATATGAAAATAAATGTGTTAAAAAGATAATTCAAATATATTCAATTTAATATATTATGGGTCACTTGACTCATTATGTTTCGAGATATATGGCCATTTGAAGTTGACCCTTTTACGAGCTCAAACCAAAACTTGGCCGATGGAAATGTGTTGAACTTTTCTTGACCTTGGGTATACTTATGATCTCAAAATACATCTGATACACTTCAAATACTCAAGAAAGGACTTTAACATACATTCATAACTTTGAAGTTATTAGTTCACTTAATTTCATAGAATCTCACATTGAAACTCAATCAATAAGGATGATTTCAACTCAACTTTGTGTTAAGGGATTTTTGTGACCTTATTTCATATCAAATCCATCATTCCCCCAAAGAATTTGGCCTTGACACTAATACTAGAAGTTAGAGGTAGTTGGTATGATCTCATACGCATAAGAAGAATAGTCTGGATCTTAACCTAGGAAATTCAAAGATGTTACAATATCAACCCCTTAGAATCATTTGTCTTCAAATGATAGGTGAATTAGAGTATTCTCAATGTATGAATAAGGTCAAAAAATCAACTTAGACTCGAATGCTCAAACACTTCAAAGCTCAAGAGTAAGTATCAGCTTAACCTATCATGATTAGGCATGAATGGAACACCAAAACTCAATTGATCGAATCTTTCAAACATTCGAACAATCAACCACGAACCCCAAATGAAAAATATCAACTCAAATCAAGAAAAGGACGTTACTTTCAACATCACCATTGATAGGTACAAATAGAAGCAGATGTTTGGCCTTCATATCATCTTCATAGGATGCGTTGTCCTTAGATCTAATACTGTTAATAGGTACCACTAACAATGGGTCTCCCAAATACTCCTTCAATATCAAGGCATGAAACACTTGATGAACAGAAACTAAATTACAAGGTAACTCCAATTCATAAGCAATATTCCTAAACCTCTTATAGAATACCACATTTCCTTACAGAAACCTAATTCTTCCATCCAAGCCTATGTTTGACTACACCATCTCACCAAGTCTAGCTCTAAGTCCCAAGGTGCTAGTCCTAAGATGACCATACTTATACCAATCTAATCCCTCGAAATCTAAACTTGATTTTTTATTTTCAAATATATGGCATAACTTTAACAAACTATCTCACTCATTTTTTAATCCCTCCAGACCCAGTCCAATCAAAAAACTCAAACCCTTTTTCATTTAGACCTAACTCAAACTCATTTGAAGATAGAAAAGAAAAGAAAGTGAATTTTTTTAATATTAGTTAGGTTTGAAGGGGTAACAAGAATGAGCGAGATAACCTTTAAAAATTATCACATGATATTTATAAAATTAAAAAATAAATTTTAATTTTTTAATCAAGTAAATACATGATTGTCAACAAAAAGAGTAAATATGCAGTATTTATTAAATGACAGAGATGTATTGTAATGATCTGATTCATCATTACTGAAAAGCACTAGAAAAGGGGAGCAACAGGAGAGATTTGGTAAGTCGCCAACTCGTTTGGTTATCTCGATATAACTCGCATAATAGGTCATTAACTTGCCCAAAGTCACTGTTTAAAGGTTCAACACAAGCTCCAAATGGCACATCGCCAACTAGTTGGCTAGCTCAAATAATCTACTCTAACTTCTTCTTCAGGGCCAGTCAGAGGACCAGTCCGCAAGTTGAAGGTGTGCTATGTGAGTCGCCGATTTGGTTGACGAGATCGATTAATATAGCAGATTAGAAATTCGAGGAAAATACTCTATATTTTTTTTACGAAGAATAAATAGCTCAATGGATGGCAAAAAAGTGAGAGACAACATTATTTTTCAGAGAGAGTGCCAAGTAGAGTACATTATTCTAGAGAGAAGAATACACTTACGTGAGAGAAAAACTTTTCTTTTCTTAGAGAGAGAGAGAGAGTAAGAGTTTTACAAGAACTTGTATTGATTTCTTCAAATTTCTTGAGCAAAAAGACAATCTCAATGGAAGAAAACCTTTTTGGTAAATTATCCATTCTCTATTACATGGTTAGCTAGAAATACCATGAATGGATTGAGGTTAAAAAGTCAGTCCTAGCTTAAGATCCTCTTTTATACTTGAGAAGGTTGCATGAGGTGAGGTTAAAAGATGAATAATCATTAATATGTTGAATTAATGAATTTTCTTAGAGATTTGAGAGTTTTTTATTAAGGTTGAGGTGTTTTGCATTGAACCCATGGTAGCTTGAGAAAGTACTATGAATCTTGAGTTTAAGAAAGCCTTGATCAAACATTAGATCCACCTGTCCCACCCATATAATTCATCATCTTTTAAGTAATTTCTAACACCTATGTCAACTACTACTTGTATGTCTATGTATTTCTTCTAGAAGTCATTTAAACTCTCTGGTTTCCTTTCTGTCATTTCTTTGTTATAGTAACGAATTCCCCCATAATTTACTTCTAGATCATTGTTAGTTTTTATATAATGCTTGCTCATGTTACAAAAGATTAAAGTACCATTGTGACTTCTTGAATTGAATTCTAATTAGAGCATTTCTCTATGGTTCGACCCAATTCCTAGTTGGGTAATATACTTTTTATAACTGTGAAACTTGAAATTGTGAAAAGCATGTGTTGCTGCATTATAAATCCGTGTGCATAAACCCAACATAGAGTCCATTATCAAGAAAGGATGATCTAGCCTCCACAAAAGGCTAACACACAATGAGGAGGTGAAATATTAAGTCATACCATCTATCAGGCAAGAGGCTAAACTTCCAAGGCTAAAGGCCTCTCCTTCGCTCTCAAGGATGCCAAGCTCCCTATACTACAAGCTTTTAAACTCAAGGCATCTACCACTATATTAGCCTTTTTCAGATGGTAAAGATATACTTGAGGGTACAATAATCTCACAATGTACTGTATAAAGATAAGTCACCACAACTTCAATAATACCACTGCAGCCAACTCAAGATCATGCGTAAGGTCGTACTTCTCATGCAACTTCAACTATCGTAAAACATAAGCTATAATTCTTTCCTTTTACATCAATACACCAACCAAAATCACACAAAAAGTATCATAATAAACAATAAAGGCAACTCCCTCCTCAAGTAATGCAAGTATAGGTGCTCATGTCAATACCTCTTTTAGCTTTTGAAAGCTCATCATGCACTCATTTGTCCATACAAGTGCTACCGACTTCTGAGTAAGCAGGGTCAAAGGTGTTGCCACAGTAGAGAATCCCTGAAAAAGTTGTTGGTAGTAACCTTCCAAGCTGATAAAAATCTAAATGTCTGTCACTAAAGTAGGTCTCACCTAATCCTGCAGTGCTATTACCTTAGCTAGTTCAACCATTATGCCAATATGTCGTCCTTTGTCACCATATGCCCTGAAAATGATACAGGTTCAATCTAGAATTCACACTTAAGAAACTTAATATATAATTTTACTTCCCTCAACTTCTGAAACACAATCCTCAACTACTGATTGTGGTCCTCCACGCTCTTGAAACAGACAAAGATGTCATCAATGAATACCATCACAAATGAATCCAAATAAGACTTGAGCACGCGGTAATTGATGAAATATATCATCAATACGCAGTACAAGATACTTGATAAGTCAGTAGGAAACACATCCATGTACTCTCTCACTACCCTTATGGTCTCCAAGGATATGCACTCCAAAGAAACCACACACACATAAGCCAATAAGGTAAACATCCACACTTTACTATATGCCGAGTACAAATATAAGAGATCACTTTCTTAGGATAAGAGCTAGGGGTACATATCCATGACAACTGTGGCAACTCGGATATGCTATGTTCACGACCCTAACATGACAGTTGAGAATCACATGGTATGGTGACAACCAATCCATACAAAAAAATGGTATCAAAATCAACCATGTCTAGCAGAATCAAGTTAGTAAAGGTCTGTCGACCTGAGAATTCTACCACACATCCCCTGAATACTCGATTCACCACTAAAGATTCACCCACAATGTAGAAACACAATTAGGCACAACAAGGGGTTTACCCATATCATCAACGTCAATAGTGAAATGAGTCGATACATAAGAATAGATGGGTCGAGGATCAACTAATACTGAAGCTAAACGATAATAATTAGAGGAATATCTGTAGTCACAGCACCAGATGCCTTTACCTCAGCCTTGCCCAAAATGGAATAATGCACTCGATTCTTATTATCGACCTATGATCCACTATGACCACCACAACCTGAACAATATAACAAGGCCACATCACCTTGCAAGATTGATTTTACAATCAAAATGACACTTCAAACCTAAGACATATGACCAAGTTTAATGAATTCACCATTACGACTCTCCTTATGATCAATTCTTAAACTCAAGTGTTTGTAGTACTACTAACTTGATCTATCTCAAATAAGTCTACAACATCAAACTCAATTACCTGAGTAAGTATAACAATTGATAACTCCTTAATAGCTAGTATCTACACCATAACACCCCATGAAATTACCGAAATACCCCTAGAATAGAATTGTGCACATAACGCATCTTCCCAATCTCTGACGGAAAATTTGAAATCGAATTTGTGATCAGAACGAAAATTTGAGTGGGAAAAGGGTCTCGACCCGATTTTAGAGCGAGCGAGCCAAAAAATAATTTTTCATAATTAAAATTAAAAATAGTGTTGATGCGTGCCCGTGTCCCAGGCGAGTCGCTCCTTATCTCATCTATGTCCCTATAAGACTTACTTGACAAACACTGTTAATGAGTTTGAGATGGTCATAGATGAAATGCACTTTTATGTACCCCATAGATGGTCATAGATGAATTGAGAGTCCATGAGTCCCCATACATGATTCTTGAAGTATTATCTTGATTAAAT
>JAOTQR010000079.1:15807442-15824003 GCA_025774065.1 Solanum ossicruentum
TATATTTATAATTTTGCACTAATAAATTTATTTAAATAAATTAGCTTACAAATTTATTTAAGTTGTTTATATTTGCATAATATTAAAAAAATAATAAATTTATTTTGTCAAATTTTTAAATTTTATTTATTTGTGGGTTCATATTTGCATAATATACAAAAAAAAAATTTTGTCATATCAAGATTTCTTAATAATTAATTTGTTGAGTAATTTTATTGGTATAAAAGTCTAATCGCGTGATTTTATCCATGTAATATGAAGTTCAGTGATTATGTTGAATAATTTTTTAAAATTGAGTGACCTTTTAAAATATAAACTTCATATTAACACAATAACTTACAACTTTTTATGTATATATATAGATGGTTTATTCATTTTTATAATTATTTATTAGCTTTTCGATTTTCAAATTAGATGGTCTATCTTTATTAAATTGAAAATAAGTGTGTTATGAATGATCAATTTATTAAGATTATAATTATTTATATTAAAATAACTCAAGTTAGAAAGTAGCGAAGTAGCGAACATGACAAAATTATTGTTCTCCTGACTAATTAGAAGCCACAACAAAGTAATGTACTTTGATCCAATTATATGATATAAAAATTCTATTATAATTCAAAGAGAAGTTTCTTGTAGAGTTTTAAACTAAAAACAAGGTTAGATGAGAAGCAATAAACCAAAATATTTGATAAAAAATAATCTCCACATTACTAATCTCTACGTTATTCATATTTTAACCAAACAACTCTTTTGTGTCTTAATTGATATACCATCTTTCAAATTTCGAAATACAAATAAATTTATTTTTAATTATACACACACACATATATATAAAATTAATAATTATTATAATTTATAATCTTTTTGTGTAATAATTTAAATTTTTTAAAATAATTTCTGATCAAATTTAAGTTATTTGATTTTTAAAAAATGAAAAACGTTAGCTAAATTGAAAGTATTTAAACCACTTGCACTTGCACCGTAAAACGAAACTCCTATCATTATCTTTCATTTCATATTCCTACAACTCTCTCAAATTATTCACACCATGTCATTTACCGGCGAGTTACGTCATAAGCCGACCAACACAAACACTCCGTTAGTCGGAGATGATCCTAGTGTTCCACTTCTCAACCTCTCTGCCGTCCAAGACCGAATGGATTCCCTCCAGAAATTTCTCTCAGATTCGGTCAACTCCAATACTTTACTTGGTCAACACCAGATGAACATGGTTTCCGATGAAATCACCTCCGCGATCCATCAAATTATCGTCAACGGTGCCGCTCTACTCTCCTCTACTCAATTAACAAATCCTCCGTCGGAGTCGAAAATCAATCCGACATCAAATCATAAGAGAGCGTTTTCAGAGGTTGATCCGAGAGATTTTGACAATAAAGCGTCGGAGTCGGAGTCGAAGGTTGAGGTTTTAGACGAAGACGAAGAAGAAGGCGGCGATTGGGAGATTATTGAGCTGGATGCGGTGGAGCTATTAGCGGAGCACATCCACTTTTGTGATTTCTGCGGAAAAGGATTCAAAAGAGATGCGAATTTGCGGATGCATATGAGAGCTCATGGAAATCAGTACAAAACACCAGAAGCATTAGCAAAACCCGATAAATACATCGAATCGATTTCCAATAAAAGGAAGAGGTTTTCATGCCCTTTCATCGGTTGTACCCGGAACAAAACGCACAACAAGTTTCGACCATTGAAATCGGCGATTTGCGTGAAGAATCACTTCAAGAGAAGTCATTGTCCCAAGATGTACTCATGCACCCGTTGCAACAAGAAGAGTTTCTCCGTCCTTGCAGATTTGAAAAGCCATTTGAAGCATTGTGGAGAGACAAAATGGAAGTGTTCTTGTGGGACGAGCTTTTCCCGTAAGGACAAATTGTTTGGTCACATGGCGTTGTTTGAGGGCCACATGCCGGCGGTTGAAGGAGAGGCGACGGCGGTTGAAAATGAGGATGATGTGGGAATGGATATCAGTGGCGGGTCGGGTAATGGGTTATTGGATATCAGAACTGGGTCGGATAATGGGTTTTTGGATAGGTTAATGCTTGATGGCTTTGAATCTATTGATAGTTATTTCTTCCAAGATTTACTCGGATCTTCTTCTCCAAATGGTTTAAATACAGTTCCGGATACCACTGGATGGTTCGCGTAGCTTGATGTTGTGCTTATATATATGTACTATTTGTTGTTTCAGAGTACATATTTGCTATTCTTTGTATTCTTTTCTTCTATCTAATAAAACAGAAGTATTTTAACTTTTGTTTCAACTTTATATTAGCTTAATCGTAGAGAAAATTATGTAGAAGTCATACAAGTAATATTATTTAGAATTAGGTTTAAAATCCAAAATGTTATCAGAAAAATATATGAGGATCATTGTCAAAATCTCAATCCATCTTAATTAACATTCATACTAATTCTCTGGTGGGAATTCGAACCCCATTACTATAACCCAACTATGTATATTAGTATCAAATATATATATTTAAAAGCGTCAAACAATTTTAAAATAGCAGCCAAAAGTTGAGTTTTCATATACTCACCAAAATAAATTTAAGCAACGGTGTGAAATTTAACCTTTTAAAACTTGAAAGGCCGTATACCAAAACTTTAACAATCGCCTAGAGAGAGGGGTTGCAACCGCGAAAATACTACAATAAAATAATATCTAAAAAATGTTTTGAGTTCGGAGGAAGTGAACTACGAATCTAGATAAATCAATGGTAGCCTAAAAGAGTAGGGCCACCCTTGAATCTGAAATCAACAATCTCCTTGCTCAAATTTACCAGTAATTGTCTGAAGATACCTTGTACTCAATAAAGAAAGAACAAATGTAATATCAATACACACTTAGAATCATGCGACTATTGTAGTAAATGCAATGTATACAAGTAACTATAATATAGGAAACCAAACACATACAAGCATGCGTCAGAAAGTTATCGCTTCATGTCCAGCATTAAGTTACACCACATCAATCTCAATGCATTAGTCAAAAATTAAAATGGCCCTTTCATGAAATCCATACCAAATTGTTAGTATGACAGCATGACACCCGATTCAATAGTTAGCATATCGACATGACACTTATTATAAGCATAATCACAATGTATTTACAAATCAAGAAATGACTTCATATAAGCAATCTGAGCACAAATAATCATTTTATTAGGCTCATTCCGCCTTTTATTTTTCAAGTACATGCAGTTTTACTGACACAAGCGTTAACAAGCACATAAAACACAGATGAAAAAAAATAAACCACCTCAAAACAAGCCTTAAAATATCTAAAGAATTGAAACTTTTTCTTTTACTTATGTCTTGACTTCTTCTTGATCTAAGAAAATAATAAATATAATAAATTAATGAACAATGACTTGCAATACCGAAATTATATCACAATCTAACCCATTTTTATTGATCATCTTACCCAATTAAGATTTTTTTCCCCACCATTAAGTTCTGATCAAAACTTTTCCCTAAGAGAATTTTCATATATTCTAAGAACTAAGAAAAAAATTATAAGTTAAAAAAATAATTAACTTACTTTTGACAAAAAAGTAAGTGAAGAATAAAAAAGAACAAGTCCTAGCTCATCTCTGGTTGCTCAAAATGAAATAGTCAAAATAAAAATGATTTTGAGACTTTTCTGACTTAAATCTATGACTTCCCCAATAGCAGCCTTCAACTCGTCATGGAGAGAATAATCCTACTGTAGTAGGTTGGACAACGACAGAATCTCATAACTCGCATCTCAAACCCCTTTCGTGATATACCCTTAAACCTTGACGTTCTAAACTCAACTCTTAATGCCAAGATCAATTTCGAGAGTTCTACTCACTCAACTTTAATTTTGTAAAGTCATACATACTCCGTATTGTAGAAGATATCAAATAAAAAAAATCAAACTAATAGTTCAAATCTTAATGCATTTTCGAATTATTTAAACCTCATTTGACTAGGATTTCGCCCAAATTTATCCTAGGCTTAAAAATTTTAAGTTACTACTCAAAATTTTTTTGATCTAAATTCCTTCCCTATTAATCTATCCATAACAACGGGGCAGGTTCTTACAATATATCAATTTATCGATCACTCATATTTGAGCGATGAAAATAGAAAAAAAACTAGGCTAACGTATAAATAGAGTAGTACCTGAATCATTGAACAACTGAGGATATTTGTCTCATATGTCCTCTCTTTCGCAAATGGCTTCCTCAACCAAATGATGCTTTTATTGGACCTTGACCAACTTAATTTAAGTGGTTCTCAACTTTGGGACATCACAATTAAGGATTGGAATTGATTTTTTCTCATATTGAAGATTCTTGTCCGGTAACCCTACTTGATGATAAATCTCTATCCCCTTGGTACTTCTTCAACATAAATGCATGGAACACTGAATGGATCCCAAATAAGCTTGGTGGTAGGGCCAATGTATAAGTCCCAGGCCCTACACAATCAAAGATCTTGAATGGACCAATGTAACAAAAACTAAACTTGTCCTTCTTGCCAAATTTCATACCATCTTTTATAGGTGATACATTAAAAAGAACCTGCTCACCAGTCTAAAACTTCATATCCTTTACATTATAATCTGCATATTCCTTCTACTGGCTCTAGGTTGCTAGGAGCTTAGTTTAGATGTTCCTTAACTTTCCAAAACATTATTTATCAAGTCAACTCCTAAAGGTTTCACATTTTTAGTCTCAAGCCACCTTATGGGAGATCTATATTTTTGCCTATAGAGTGTTTCAAGGAGTGTCGTTTCATGCTAGAGTGATATCTATTATGATAGAAGATGAAATGCCCCAAAAATGTGTTTCAGAATATCCATAATAGTAATCTCTATATATCTAAAAATTCATGTGTGATATCAAAAATCCGATTTCATATTCTCAATCAGGGGGTAAAATTGAGTGGGAGATAGGTATAACCTCGATTTTGGAAGACCCGTAGCGAAAAATATTTTTCGCTAAATAACAAATTTCTAGAGAGCCTGAGTGCCCAGGCCGCAACGCGCTTGGGGCGCGCAGTAGTGTTAAATGTGAGGCACTCCTAGTCCGCCTCGTGCCTGGGGCACGGAGCAATATAGATTTTCTTTGATTTTCTTATTCCATCCAAGGACATTGGTATAATAGCCTCATACCCATTTAAATATTTTTCTTATTCCGTTCAAGGGCATTGTGTAATAGCCCCACACCTATTTAAACGTAAAATCTTTCATAGTTAGCCATTTTTTAACTCTACATGACTCAAAACTATCACAAAAACCTCTCCAAGACTTAACCAAATATCTCATTCCAAATTCAAGGATTTCAAACTTAACTTTGAGACTCAAGGATTCACTTCAAGCTCTAAGTTTCTTTCAAGCTCATCTCAAGAAAACCCAAATTTAAGGTATATGGATTTCATTCATTGGGTTCTTTCACCCATGGAGCCCAACCTTTCATTTTTATGAAAATTGCATGTTTTTAAGTTGCATTACCTATGGGTATCTTTTATTATGGATTATGAATATAAATTATGTTGGGGTTTTTTGAAATTTTATTGATTATACATGAAAATCTATTTTAAGCTTATACTATGAGTTGATCTTTGTCTATTGAAATTATGTATGGTTTGAGATATGAAAGCTATGAATTATGATGAACTTTTGAGACGAATTTCATGATACCCAATTTGGGGTTTAACCATAATGTTGGTGGGTTGATTTTGAATTAATTAACTCATCTTTTTATACTCTTGAGTTGCATGATTTTGAACAAGTATTATGTGACCACCAAGTGTTTGATGAAATTACATGACCATGATTCTTAAGTTATTTACATGATTTATAAGGCAAGTGACTTTATGATGATTAAAGGCTTCCAAGCATGTATTAAATTCATCAAAGCTACCTATGACATTACAAGTGAATTATTGAGCTCCTATGTTTTGGTATGTTCTTGGAAAATATGAAGTCCTTTCTTGATACTTGAATATGATTGTTTGATGAGTTATTTTCATAACTCCTACCAAAAAGATTATATCGTAAGGTAAGGACATCTTATAATGCCTATCGAAAAGGCTATGCCATAAGGTAGAATAAATCATAGCTCCTACCGAAAAGATTATATCATAAGGTAAGGACATCTTATAATACCTACCAAAAAGCTCATGTTGTAAGGTATACTAAAACATGGTCCCTACCAAAAAGATTATATCGTAAGGTAAGGACATCTTATGTCACCTACCAAAAAGGCCATGCCGTAAGGTATAATAAATCACGACTCCTACCTAAAAGATTATATCGTAAAGTAGGGGACATCTTATACTACCTATCAAAAAGACTATGTCGTAGGGTAGGGGTACTGGTAACACTCTCCGCAAAGGTCATACCATAAGGTGAGTGGATGGCTATTTAGCCCATTTCATGCATGTTTGTGTAAGGTTCGAGTATATATATTCCATATTGAGTTTATGTTCCTTGATTATGATTAAATATCTTGTTATTATGTCATATGACTCTTGTTGCATTGCATCCCACATACTTAGTACATTCAAACGTACTAACACATACTTTATGCCTACATGATATTACCCTATAGGGACCGAAACACCTTTTGATCATCCTCTATGTGGCTAGTTCGGTACTTCGGAGATAAGCATTGGTGAGTCCTCAAGTCCAAGGACACTATCTACATTACTCTTGCTATTTTGAAACTTCATTATGTTGAACACTTGTTACTATTAGGGTGAGCCTGGAAAGTGTCTTGGCCCCCGCTCCAGTCAAAGTTAGAGGTGTTGTTGGATATTATTATGTACTTATGCTTGAGCTTGAATCGTCTATGCTTTAATGATTATCAAGGATTTTCCTTAGTCTTGCTCCCCTTTTTACTACATCTCTTGTTGTTTTTTACTTTGCTTCGCGACGAAGTATGTATGATTAATATGCTAAGCGGCTTGTTGGGTCCCTTCGAGTTCTTATTCGTCGTGTCACATCTAGGCCGTAGGTTTAGGTTGTGATAAACTTGGTATCAAAGCACTAGGTTGTTAATGGTCCTCAAAATCCAACACACCATGTCGATTAGAGTCTTATTCATGGTTATGAAGTGCGCCACAACTATGAATGAGAGGTTATGAGGCGTTTTAGGAAATGTTTCACTTCTTTGTGGTCTATATCGTGCTTTGGAGGTACATATAAGGTTTTTCCTATAACGAATACTCTTTGCTCTTCTAGATTATGCCACTACAGAGAGGAGGATCTCGGAGGGCCCACACACTCGAGGAGAGTCCGACTCACCAAGCCCCTAAAGGAGAAGGGGCCACTCAAGTCGAGTTCCAAAATGCCATCACTAGTTGGCATATGCAATGACCTACCAATTGAACCAAGGGGCCTAAGCTCCTCATGCTCCTATTCTGGCCTTAAGGGTGAGGGATTTTACACGAATGAACCCTTTAGAGTTTCATGGGTCCAAGGCAGAGGAAGATCCCCACGAGTTCATAGATGAGGTGTATAAGGTGCTATCCATCATGGGGGTAAATTAGGAGGAGAAGGCAGAACTAGCAGCTTACCAACTAAAAGGTGTGGCTCAAATTTGGTTTGTGCAATAGAAGATGGAGAGGGGAAATTATGATGCTATTCCTTGGGAGGCATTCAAGGTCGCCTTCCTCAATCAGTTCTTAACTATTGAGTTGAGAGAGGCTGAAATGATGGAGTTCATGAATCTTAACAAGGTTCCATGAGTGTGAGGGAATATTCCCTCAAGTTCAACAAGCTCTCTAAATATGCTCCACAATTGGCTGTTGAACCTAGATCAAGGATGGACAATTAGTTTGTGTTAGGGGCTGACGGTGTTGATGGGGTGACTCATCCTAGATGCCCAAAATGTGGGAGGAAACATGGTGGCATATGTTGGAGGAACACGGATGCATGCTTTGGGTGTGGCGAGATAGGCCATAAAAATCTGGATTGTCTACATACTCAAAACAATGGTAAAGAGGGCTGACCATAAGCGCAAGGTGGTCACGTTGATTAAAGGGCTCAAGAAGGCCAACAAGGGGGTGTTCCACGGCATAATCAGTTCTATGCTCTTCAAGGGAGGCAAGGAGGGGATGAGGTACCCAATATTGTTGCCGGTATATTAAAGGTTTTTGATTTTGATGTGTATGCTTTGATAGGTCTGGGTTCTACTATTTCTTTCATTATTCCTTTTGTTTCTAATAAGCTTCATATGTGTCCCGAATTGTTGTGTGAACCTTTTACTCCCATTGGTGAGTCTATAAGGGTTGTCCCATATCCTTATTGCATAAAGTCTTGTCTTGTTATTTTGTTGAACTTGGCATGGTGGATTTTGATGCCATTCTTAGGATGGATTGGTTGCATGCATATTATGCTTCTATTGATTGTAGAACCCATAAAGTTAGATTCCAATTCCGTAATGAGCTTGTCCTTAAGTGGGAAAGTTGTAACGTGGTAGTTAAGGGTAGATTCATTTCTTGTCTTAGGGCCTAAATTGATTTCTAAGGGTTACATTTACCATTTTTCAAGGGTTAGAAATATTGAGTCTAAAGTCATTCCTGTTAAGTTGGTTCCGTTGGTCAATGAGTTTCTTGATGTCCTTCCCGATAGGGGCTAGTCATTCTTCTAAGAGTGAGCTTCGATTCAGATACCACCAAGTGAGAGTGAGGGAGCGTGATATTCCTAAATGACTTTTTGGACTAGGTATGGGCATTTTGGAATTTGCGGTAATGTCTTTTGTCTTGGCAAATGCACCGATAATATTTTTGGGTCTCTCGAATAGGGTCTTCAAACCCTACCTTGACATATTGTAGTGGTCTTTATTGACGATATATTGATTTATTCCTATAGTGAAGAAGGTCATGTGAATCATTTGAGGATGATGTTGCAAATTTTGAGGGATGAAAGGTCGTTGCTAAGTATGAAAAGTGTGAATTTTGGGTGACAAGGAGGTGGCTAGAGAAGTGCATCGATTAGCTAGGTTGGGCTTTAGGTTGAGTGGAGTTGAAATGGTGGTATAGTGGTAGTTGATGGTCCCAAATCATCTTTGATTGAGGAAGTCAAGTCAAAACAAGACCATGACCCCATCTTGCTAGAATTGAAGGCTTTGGTGATGATTTGTAACGTGGAGGTTTTATCCCAAGGGGAAGATGAGATCCTTAGGTACTAAAGTGGGCTATGTGTTCTTGTTGTTAATGATTGGGTTTACTTAAAAGTCTCACTTATGAGGGGTGTGGTTCAGTTTGGGAAGAAAGGTAAACTGACTCCCAAGGTTTGTGGGTCCTTATAGAATTTTGAAAAGTGTTGGTAAGGCTACATATGAATTGAAGTTGCCTACGGAGATGAATATGGTTCATCTGGTCTTCCATGTGTCGATATTGACAAAGTATGCGAGTGAACCAAGTGCTATAGAGCCCTTAGAGGTTGTGGGTATTGTAAAGGATAATTTGATCTATGAGGAGGTCCTGATGGTGATATTGGATAGACATGTGGAAAGGTTGAGGAAAAACGATGTAAAATCCATCGTGGTTCTTTGGAGGAATCAACGGGTTGAAAGTGCCATGTAGGAAGTCGGAGCGGACATGAAGAAATGATATCCGTACCTCTTTTGTTCTATTCAAGCTTAAGATAGCAAATTAAGTCGTTTCTAGGATTTCCAGTCTTAAGTTTCAGCCCTTATGACATTTTTGCATGCATTCATGTTCATTAAATAAGTTTATAGTGATTTTTGATATTCATGTTGAGACTTTTAGAAAATGATGTTTAAGCACATTTTTTGCATCCATGTTAGGCTGAAATCTTCGTGATTACTTCTCTTATGCATGTTTCTTTGACATTTGGGGATGAATATTCCCAAGGGGGAGATATTTAAACGCCCCCAAAATATGTTTCGGAATGCCCATAATGGTAATTTTCATATATCTCAAAATCCATGCGTGATATCAAAAATCCATCTTCATATTCTCGATCAGGGGCAAAATTGAGCTGGAAATGGGTATAACCCGGATTTTAGAAGACCCGTAGCGAAAAATAATTTTCGTAAATAATTGATTTCCAAAGAGCCTATGTGCCCAGGCCGCGACGCGCCTGAACTGGTTGGCACGCTATATGAAAGCATTTTACAACCCGTATTAACTTCTACGACTTGTAATTGAGGTCTCGTACATTTTTGTTGGAAAATTGGACTTCCTCTTTACGACACCCCTTTATGACTAGTACAATAGTTTACGACCCGTAAAGAGGATCTCGTCTGATGAACTTTAGAAAGTCTTTATTCTCTGGTCCTCAGGGAAAACTTCTTCTATGACTCGTAAACTCATCTACGCTTGTCTACATATTCGTAGAATCTTCAAAAACTTGGCCCCTGACCGAAATTCCTTATGAAACCTCTCTATGGTACGTAGAATGATCTACAACCCAAAAAGTGTCTTGTATAACAGCAAAAATCTGAAACTTTGCACTCTTCTCCCAAAATCATGACCAACCTGTAATCTTACAAAGGTTAACACAAAAACACATAAAACCAACTAGCATCACATTGAGAACACCCAAAATTTCAAGTTTTGAGCATCAAAAGTGTTGTATATTTGCAGCACATCACCTAGCTAATAAACGCAACAAATATTCCTAACCAATAATAGACAACCCAAATGAACCCTAGGTACAACATTCATCTCACAATCAGGATCACAATTCAGTCACTAAAGAATCAGGAATACGATACATCGACAGAATCGCAACAGTACACTCATAACCATAAAGTCACAAGGTGTAGCCTAGAGTATAACTAACAACGAAGTACCAGACCACCCACATAAGTGAACAAGTATCGGAGTAAACATAGTATCAATCATAGGGCATACATTTACATAATAGGGTCATATCCCCATTTCTAGCCCACATTCGTTCAATAGTATCATATCTTATATCAAGATTCACAAGCCTTAATCAAAATACCATTCATAACATTTCTCATAATATGACATATTTCCCCAATTACCAGTAAGTATAACAAGTGTATAATGATTAACAACAGTTTACTGAAGCATATATGTCACAGGACAATACAAAATCATGTCTAACCTAGGGAAATTAAACCACAATCTAGGCAGCCACAAGTACTTCAAACTAATACATATAGCCACAACTGTATCATAGGTATTCAGACAAACAAGGTCATCAGAATCTTAGATATATACCAGAACCAGTCCGCAGTGCAACATATAATCAATTATCAATCTCACAAGCCATCATATCTTAGTACTATCAGAATATATACACATATAGACAAGATTCAAGCTTAGTATACATACCTTTCACATGGCATCAACCCATATCTGGCTTTTACCAGGCCCTCTCATAGTCTTACAGGGCCAGAACTCAGCTAATATAGTGATTACAACTAATACAGTCATCAATATAGTGATTATCATCCCATACCAGCATATATAACACATATTCAGCAAAACCAACCATATATAACACATTCAGCAAAATCAACCCATATACAATATATTCACACATTAAAATCCACACACTTTAGCTTAGTCTAAGGGTTAAATAAGGCTAGCCTACTTAGAAAGCGGTTCCTCATGCTCTTAATCAGTCTTTCGAGCTTTCCCTTTCTTGATCACCTCCATACGCTGCTCAACTATTAAAATATAAGTCACAAGTTTATTACGGTTGATTTGCCTATAAAATCTCAAGAAATGAGTGAAATTTATATCAATTGCGTCTAAAATGGGGAAAAATAGGGACCACACCCAAATTACTGACCAACCATTGTATAATCCATACATCACTCCGAGTTTATATCCAAAAATTGAGCTCAAAATAGATCCCAGAAGGCCAAGAAATGGCTTAAAAACGAGTTATATTTCTTATCAAAAAATATTTTTAACCTAACTTCTTGGTCAAATTTTGTAAAAATACAGCCAAATTATCTAGACCTAAACATATCACAATGTTCCTCTTGGAAAATAGACCAATTTAGGAACTAATTTCACTTAATTTCGTTAAGAATTGACCGATATACAATTGTAAAGTTCTCACACATTTACAAGAACATAACAGGCTAAAATAGTGATTTTACCTCTGTATACACACCAAAACTAGAATCTTAGACCTCCACAGCTTTCCTTGTGAAATTTTGCACAATTTAGCCTTTTTAATCGCTAAAAACAAAGTTATAGATCAAAAGTTATACTGATTTGAAATTGACCCTTTTTTCATTGGATGGCTGCGTTTACAAGGCATTCCACCACTTGCCATTTGTGTGCACCTACGACATGCCGCACATGCCAGTAGGTGCCCGCCCACACGGAATGTGGCGTGCTTATGTGATATTAGCTTTTCTAAAAAACTTCTTTGAAGTGCTTCGGGCCCATCCGATGTTTGTTTTACGCAAATAAATAGTGTAACCATATGAATTTTGACGTTTTGGACCCAATGGTGTGGTTGGAATTCCCAAAGGAGAATCCTACAGAAAATTAGGGTCCCAGTTCTTTCCAGCAAATTTTAGGTAAAAGAATAGAGAGGGTTAAACGCATTTGGAAGTCCTTGCCATCTGATGAAGGTCATTTTAGGCCGTATTCGATGTTTCAAAGCTAACCACTCAATCAAATTTCCATTTAGAGCACATTTACCTAAGTTTTTACCAAAAACCACTTTTTAACCTCAAGTTGCACTAATTTTGTAATTTTTGATTTAAACTCATACTGGAACCATCAAACCTTGGGCCAACCATGATCCTAGCCTAATTAGGCTATTCTAGAACTGATGGAACCATGATCACATTTCGAGGCTGTTTACCTGGACTTTGCTAGAAACCTCATGTTATAGTTATAACTTTCCGTTAACCCAAAAATCCACATAAATCACTACCAGCTCAACCAATAATCATCCTACCAGTCCTAACAAGCCCCAAATGGACCAAGGTTATTATGCATACACTTGAATGCAGAACATGACTGCAAAACCACTGAAAAGACCCAGAGTCATTACATAAGAGGTGGTTAAATGAAAATTCTTGAAAATTGGTGCCATTCCTTGCACATTCGCAATGTAAAGAAGACTATAGTAAAGGAACATTAAATTTAAGATGTATATTTTCTAAGAATTAGATGTCACAGATGTTACTAAACGCTAAAGAACAGAATAAATATAATTTGAAGAAAATACGTAATGATTCAGATTTGCACTATCCCTGTTCAAAATCTAAGGGTGAAAATGATACTTCTGGTGACAAGGTAAGCAAGGAACATTCTCGAAAAAAGTTCTAATGATAACTATACATTCTGTCTAGCAGCTATGGGTAATTGAGATGTAAATTTAAGATATTTTGACTCTATTTATCTAAGTATGAACCAATTGTAGTAATTAACATTCATGATAATGCAATGACATTGAGTAGGGAACCTATGGTGATGTGGCAAGCTTGTCGACAAACCAAGTAGATTGTCGATGTTTTAAATTACTTAAATTGGAATTAAATTTGTCTAGTCATCTATTCTTGAATATTAGATTGCATTTCAAAGTTAAAACATCAAGAATAGATTACTAGAAAAACTTTACACCAATTTAAGCTATTAAAATGTTAGTAGAGTTCTTGGTTTGTCAACAAGCACGCCACTCCACCATTGGCTGCCAACTCAATCCCAATGCATTATCATGAACATATTTATGCTTAGATAAATAGAGTAGAAAATATGTCGTATTTACAATGGAGTACCAAAAACTGCTGGACAACATACAAATTTGTCAATTAGAATTTTCTCGAGTAGGTACCTTACATAGCTTGTTACTAGAAATATCATTTTCTTACTTTGATTTTGAACAGGATTAATGCAGTTGTAAATCATTATGCATTTCATTCAAGTTATATGTTGTGCAACTACATTAGCTTTCAGTTACAGTTGTGATATTCAATTCTCAAAAAATATATATCTCAAATTTAAGGTTCCTTTACTAAAACCTCCTATATCTTTGAATCAACATGGAATGATACCATTTAGCATGATTTTCCACTTAGATGTGATTGATACATTGGTTTATCCCTTATTATAAATTTAGTGTTCCAACACAAATTCCATCGATGACTCAAGTTATGCTACGACTTTTACCATGCCAATTACCTGGTCCATTGACAATAATATAATATAAATATTCAGTAAATATCATCTTTGATATCTCCACTTCCCTAGATTACCATCAAATCTCACATTTTAGCTCTATTATACATTTATTTTATCATCTTAATACAAACCATCAATACACTTTTCCTCTAGGTATCTGCAAAGAATGTCCCTTGGGACTTTGTTGTAAGAATTTTAAAGGTTAATGAACACCATGTGCTGGTCCCTCTTCCTTTTATGGTTATCCATAAATCACAATATGAATGGCTTCTATAGTCATTTGCCTTGATATGAATCCAAACTAGTATTGAAAAGGGACATACTTTTTCTTACTTTCAACTCTACCATTCTCGCTCAAACTTTTATAGTGTGGCTTAGTAACCTGGCACCCTTGTAATTGTTAAAATTTTGGATATCAACCTTGTTCTTGTACAACCAAACTATTGTACTTTATCTCCATGCTTTTGGAATTTTACCTTTGTTAAAATGACACTAAATGAACTAGTTGGCCACTCCATACGAACATTGTCCTAGATCTTCCAAAACTCCACTGGAATCTCAACCAATATGGTCACATTGCACTCATCCTGATAAATCATAGATGTTACTAAATGCTAAAGAATAATTTGAAGAAAAGACTTTATGACTCATATCTGCACTACCCATGCTCAAAATCTAAGGGTGAAAATGATACATCTGGTGATAAGGTAAGTACCTATAGATCATTAGTGCATGTTATGAACTAGAGAATTAATAAAAATTCAGAACATAAATAAATATCTCCGATTGGTCCATTCGAAACATACAAAATGTACTACGACAAGAAGTTAGAGTTTAACCACTCTCATAATAAAGATCAAATCATATTCAATCGTGTGCTATGATAAACAAGATGTTTGTCCTACGCTATCTGTGGTCGTGACCATATATTTATAACTTATATGTATCGACAATTTTAATCTTCTGTGTATGAGTTAAAATACTCCATATACAAAATTATCTACTATATAAGTAATGACACATATATATACAAAATGATCTATTTAAATGAATACTTTATTATAGATTTATAAATAGTCTTTTACAAGGGATTAAACTAAAAATACCATAACACGATTACATGATTAATAATATATCCCAACACCCAAGTCCACCCCATTCTGAAACTTGAAACATATTTTTGTCACACTCTATGATTAAACATTATGGATTTGACTAAGTCCAATATCGGAACATAGTCATAAAATAGAGCAGACTCTTTACCCTCAAGCCCATTCTTACCCACCCTTTCAAAATGGTAACTCTTATCTCACATCTCAGTTCTTTAGGATTGCAATTTTTTTTATCTTATTCGATTTTTATAGATAAGAAAAGAAAGTTTATAGTGCTCCTTTGTTCATATTTTGGTAAATGGACGAACTATATTTGTACTTTGTTTGTATTTCTTCTTTTATTTTTCAAATCCGATGCGGGACAAGAACTTTTTTCTGTCTTCTCTAGAAAAGTTCTTGTCCAGAAAAGTTCACTTGTCTCAATCCTGATTGGAAAAATAAAATAATAAATACAAACAAACTACAAATACTGTTCCTCCATTTAACGAAACATGAATAAAGGAGGACTATAGACTTTCATATTCTTCTCGATAAAAATTGAATAAGATAAATAACTGCAGTCCTAAAGAATTGAGAAATGAGATAAACCGTACCATTTTTAAAGGGCGAGTAAGGATGGGTTTGAGGGTAAAAAGTTTGCTTTGTTTTATAACTATGTTCGTGTCACACCCCAAGTCCCGATAGGCGGACTGACACCCCTTGCCAATAAGGCTTGGGAGAACCAACCTGTATCTATGCGCTTTCTATACTTTTTATCTATAGTTGACATGACTTTAAGAAAATAAATAGTGATAACAAGCCAAAAGAAAATGCATATGACTAGGCCATTAGGGCCACAGTGTCTAAAGTACGAGACATGACCATACTTTAATTTACATAGTCTACAAAGAATCTAGATAAGAGAAAGTATCTGACAAGGGTTGGGACAGGCCCCACCTCAACTAATTGTACAATATAAACATATAAGCTCTAGACATACACAAAGTCCCGGAGCAACCTAAAGCATGTTATCAGTAGCAAGATGTCCTGTACTCCTACTGGGGAGATCTATTAGCACCTGTACCTACAACATCAAATGCAGGTCCTCTGTAAGGGATGTTAGTACAAGATAATGTACTGAATATGTAAGGCAGGATATACTGTATGTTAAGTAATAACTCAAATGAAACCATGCACTTGTGTAAGATTAGAGACCACCTTTGATTATACTTTGGAATCATGTACTTTATGTTCTTTATGTTACTTTACCTTTACTGTATAATTTGTGCACAACTATAATACAAATGACCAACTGA
>JAOTQR010000079.1:15845814-15859950 GCA_025774065.1 Solanum ossicruentum
TTTTATGCCTTTTTCAGTTTCCTTGAGGGTTTGAGGAATATACACTTTGCTTTTGATTCCTCTAGGTCTTTTCTCAACTTAGTTATTCTCTCTGAAACCCCTTTAATTCTCTCTGGTTCAATGTCTACATTTCTTGTTTAATCACTTTCAAATTCTTCCACACACCCGACATTCCCCTGCCTTGTAGTTTCCACCCCTTCTGTACTATATATTCAAATTCCTGGTGTAGTGCCAAGCAGTTGTAGAACTTAAAAGGTCTCACACTGGTATCCTTTTGTTCTTCAATATCTATATTTAATAGAGAGTGATCTGAAAATATAGAGTCCATTATTCTCACTTTTTTGTGTCGTTGTGATTATCCATTTGTCATTGACTAGCATTTTATCTATTCTACTATATACATGGCCATTAGTCTATGTGTGTTCTCTTCCCACTGTAGGTATCTCTGATAAACTGCATTGATCTACACACTGCCAGGAATCCTTCATTTCCCCCAATTGTACTTGGCTCCCAACTGGCCTATCTTCGAGATTTAACATTAAATTGAAATCTCCTATGATTAACCAAGGGTATGTGATCTGATTATTCAACTTTTGAATGTCCCCCCATAGTGATTCTCTAGCACTAATTAAGTGTAGTCCATATACTGTTGTGAGTTCAAACTTGCCACCGGTCTGGAACTATACTTTCCCATGAATATACTGAATATCCTTTTCTGTTACTTGTATTCTCACCTTATTAGGATCCCATGACCATTTATATTAGAGCACCACTCCCATCCTGACATCACTTTATTCATGATATTTCTACTCTTCTCCTCCTTTACTCTATGTTCATACAAAGCTATAATACTAATATTATTATTCCTCAGAAACACCTTTAGCTCTTTCTGCTTCACCACTTGGTTGAAGCTTTTTACATTCCAAGAGACTATCATATATTAAGTTTATTAGGTGGTGCCTCTTCTTGTGTTCCCTCTTTACTTCTACTTACTCCACTAATTTCCCAACTTTCAAAGCTGTTATTTATGGTCATTAGCACTTGCAGCTGGTGATTCTTCCTTGCTGACTTGTGTTTTACCATTTTCCACGCATTGGATTGTTGTTTGACCTATTGTTGTTCAGCTGGCAATACCAAGCTTTGTTCTCTGTTGGTTTCCCCCTCTTTTGTTTTCCCCTTCTCTTTTGGTCCCGATCTATTGTTTTTTACTTTCCATTCCTTTCCTCCCATTTCTGGTTTCCTTTGTATAGGATCTGTTGTTCTTTCTCCACAAGTGTGACCTACCTGTAGACATTTTTGGAAAAAGAGTGGTTTCCATTCATATACCACTCTTTGTTCAAATATCTTCCCCCTAGCATCTTGTATCTTAAACTCTGCGACAATGCTTTGGTAATATCCATCTCTACCAGTATCCTTGCAAATGTGATTCTACTAACTTGCGTTGTGCACTCATTTGCATACAGTGGTTGACCCAATCTACTTTATATTTTGGTCGATACTACTACATTCCAATAGTTGAGAGGCCGATTAGGTAGTTTGATCCACAGGGGAATTGTAGTCAGTATTTCCTCTTTGGGATTAAAATCAACAATCCAAGGCTTCATGATTATAGGCCTTCTCATCAAATGGTAAGGTCCTGCACATAATATTTTATCCCTATGTTCCTCTGTTGCAAATCCTATCACAAAGTAGCCATCCCCATCAGAATTATGGGCTTCTTTTGAAATTCATTATGTTTGTTTATAAATCTATCAATGGTTCCTAATGTTGGTTTTGTTCCTACCACATATATAATATTAAAATAAGGTATAGTAATCTAAGAAAAATATTAAAAAGACGATTTTGTATAAAGCGAAATTTTTAATGAAAGATAAAAGTTCAAACAATATTTGTAAGGGCTTTCACACTTTTAATATAGAAAGAGGATTACAAAAAAAATTGTTAAGTAAGTAAGAAGAACATATTATTTTTATATTAAATAGTTGATAAAATCTGAAAGACTTACACAAACATTTCCCCTCAATACATTATGTCGTATCTTCAAACCAAACAAAATTGTTTGAAAAAGAGACAATAGAAAACTGACTGCTGCAGTCTTGAACTATAGTGTTATCGATGAATTCAATCTCAATCTCTTTGTTTACTAATAGAAAATTTGGATTAACACATTTAATGTGTCCATTTATGATATAATAAACTTTACTTTGCTGCAATTTTTCGTTCCACTTTATAACATGATTGTTAAAAAGTGTAGTATTAACTTTTGTGCCCTATTAAAAAAAATTAAACTTTAACGACTAAAATATGTATGTAATGTTAAAATATTAAAAAAATAAAGGAAAAACTATTACTTCTTCGTTAACAGATGTTAAAGTCTTTCGAGTGCCTTTTTATATTATTTTATTGGTCTATTGCCAATAAGACTTTTATTATCCAGTAAGAATTGTATTTTTTTAAGGTATTAATTGTCATAACTTTATTGATCAAGTCCTTCTCAGAATCCATTACAAAGATTTTCTAAAATAAATTATTGAAAGTAATTATAAGAATAAGAATAATATATGAATTTATAACATAAAAAATTATAAGATAAAGAAGTGTAATACCCTGTGAAATTATCGAAATGCCCCTAAAATGTAATCGTGAATGCAGCGCATCTTCCAAAGCTCAGACGGGAATCCGAGATCGGATTTACAATCAGCACGAAAAATCGAGCCAAATAATGATCTTGACTCAATTTAAGAGCAATTGGAGCGAAAAATAATTTTCGCTAATTAATTCGGAGGTAGTGTCTGTCCACGTCCTTAGCACAACACGGATCAACACTTATTATTCTTTTAATTTTTTGACAGGATTTGAAAATTTACGAAAAAACAAAAATGCACTAGTCCGCACCCCTGGTGCGTCGCGGACCAATGTACATATTTTCAGACTTTTTCTTTTAATTACGGGAAGGGTATTTTGGTCATTCCCAACCCAATATTTAGTCCCAAAACGTGTTTTAAGCATTAAATCCGTACGAAAGGATTTTACAAACCTATTTTTTTAAAGTCTAAACGATAGTTCCTGAGAGAAAGGAAAGTAGAGAGTGGAGGGTTTCAAGCCCAGGTGTGAATTATTGGAGAAAACTTGATTATTCATCATTCCAGATATGTAAAGGTTACCCGGAACATGTGTTCTTCCAAGTTCCCAATGCATATATTAAGTTTTAAATTGTTAGTTGATAAGTCTTGAGTTGAAGTACTCGAGTATTTTCTTGAATCCTATCTTTAAATCTTATATTTTATGTAAAATTGATGATCATCATATTTTAATGAACTATTTACAAGTATTATTATGTGATTATGCAATTACCCTATATAAATTCTCTGTTAGAGACTTAAATAATGAACTTAGGATGATGTCTAGAGCCTTAACTATTTGTGGATGTGTTGATTATTGTGGTCTGAGTCCTGAGATGAGTACTGTGATGGTTGAAGTAGATTAAGTTAATATTTCTTGAGGTTTAAATTAGAGTGAGATAGAGTTGAAGGGAAGAATTTATTTCTTGAGTTGATAGAATGATAGATGAGATGAGGACCCAGCCTGAGAAGGGGGTTGTCTATATAACCAGTCTGACCTTGATAGACTTATGGGTATATTGAGTCTTGGGAGGAGTATTAGTACCAAAATGGGTAAGAGTGAGTCCCACTTGTACTCATTAACTATGTGACCAACATAGGAGAGGATTGGACTGTGAAAGCAGATGTTTCTTTTGCCCTGTAGAAGGTTTAACAGACTTCTTTTGGGATTCTCAACAGACTCGTCCTGTACCCCAACAAGGTACTAGACGGATGTGGCAGCGAAATCTCTTCGCTGTATCATCACTGAGCTCATAGGCGATGGTTGTCAGTAATAGAAACTCACAGATAGGTTCCTTGTTGATAGTACTCTGAGATTGATGTGGTTGGGTGATGTCTTGATGGGTAGTAGGCGATAGATTCCCTTCCTTATTCTGAGTGAGGATGAGTGATTAACGAGCTGATGTTACATTTATACTGTTACTTTAGCCTATTTTACATACAGTACATTTCACGTACTAACGCCCCTTTGGAGCTGCATCATTTTATGATGCAGATTCTGTATAGAGGACTTTAGCAGCCTAATCGTTGAGGTTTAGAACTCTTGATTCCAGATCATGGTGAGTCCTCCCCTACCTTCCGAGGATGATTATTTCTTTTTCTTTATTTCAGTATTTTCTTGATGGTGGTAACCATGGCCTGTCATGGTACCTTCCTAGATGTTAGCTGTAGAGGTTTCCTAGACATAGACGGTTAATTGTTGACATTGGGATTGTATGTCCCCTCTTTCTTTCTATGGAGATACTTCTTTCGAACTTATTATGATAGGGATTGTAATAGCCCACTGATAGTCTTTTATTTCTTTATATCTTTCACATATGATTGATTGAATGAATGCAATGAGACTAGGTAGTCCGCTTGAGAACTAACAGTAGTCTCCAACTGCCAGTTATGCCTAGGGTACCCTCCTGGGGAGTGACAAGAAGTATTACCTTACTTGAGATATTACTTTACTTGAATAGATGGAACTTGTGAATAGATGGAGAGGTTAGAAACAAAATAATAGAAATTTTTAAACAACAAAAATTTATTAGACTAAACTAACTAAACGAAGATCATAATATAATTCGAATGAACCAAGTTAAGTTAACATAACAATTAATATTATTTTTTTAAAATTCAAATTAAAAGTGAAAACGAAAGGGAAAAGAATATGAAACAAAGAAAGTGAGTGTGTGATGTAAGGAAACCTGATAATCAAATTGAAGTTTGAGAAAATTCGTAAAATAAGATCTAGCACCACTAGCACAAATCATTGAATGGAGTGAATGAATCAAAAGTTGAAGGGAGTGAATGAATCAAAAGTTGAAATTGAAGTGCTTTTATAGAAGTAGAGAAGTCATAAATCAAAAAGAAAACAAAATAATATTTTATTATATTTAGGATAAAACTTTTGATCAAATAATTAGGATTTATGATGAAATTAGAAGAACTTTTATTTATTTTCAAACAAGTAATATCTTTTCCCCCTTTAAGTTTATTTTTGTAAAAAAAATCATTATTTCGATTTCCTCTTCAAAGTGGGAAACTTGTGTTACTTAATGGGGAAAAAAAGTAAAAAATAAAATTAACCAAACTGTGTTCCCTACGAAAAAGGGAAGTTTATTCCTTAATTTTTTTTCACTTTGGATGTGTTACCCTTTAATTTTTTTCTATTTGACTAAATTTCTTTTACATCAAATGTATTTTAGTTGGAAAATGATTCTTTGTGCAGGGATTTTTCTTTATTTAATTTTTCCTTTAATTTTTTTAACGTGTTTTCCCTTTCAATTTTTTTTCTTTTTGACTAATTTTCTTTTACACCAAGTCTATTTTAGTTGGAAAAAGTTTCTTTGTGTAGATATTTTTCTTTATTTAATTTATATTTATAATTAATATTATTAAAATAATAATTCTAAAAAAAAGTGAAAGATGATTTTGTTTAAAGAGAAGTCTTTTAATAAAGGACAAAAAGTTCAACAACAACAATATACCCAGTGGAATCCCACAAGTGAGGTCTGGGGAGGGTAGAATGTACGCAAACCTTACCACTACCTCGTAGAAGTAGAGAGGTTATTTCCTAGGAACCCTCATCTAAAAAACTCATAAGTAGAATAAACTAGATATGACAACAAGGAAAGAAAGGGAATAGAAAGGGCGACAAATAATGAAAGACACAGCAATATGTAAATATGATAAAATTAACACACATATAACAAATAGTGACAAATATGATATAAAAATAACTATTCCTGCTACCCTACTATACCCCAAGGCCAGACGTCCCCCGAACCCTACCAACCAATTTTCCTGCTACTCTAATTCGCGACCTCCACTCCTTTCTATCTAAGTTCATGTCCTCGATGAGATCAAGTTTCGTCATATCTTGTCTGATCACCTCCCCCCAATACTTCTTTGGTCTACCTCCACCCCTCCAAAAACCAACTTCTCGCACCTCCTAACAGGAGCATCGGGACTGCTTCTCTACACATGTCCAAACCATTGTAGTCTCGCTTCCCTTATCTTATCAGCCATAGGGCCACCTCTAGCTTCCCCCGAATGGTCTCATTCCTAATCTTATCACCCTTTGTGTGACCACACATCCATCTCAACATCCTCATCTTTGTAACATACATCTTCTGAACATGTGTATTTTTTATTGGCCAACACTCCAGCCCATATAACAGAGATGGTCTAACTACCATTTTGTAAAACATACCTTTGAGTTTAGGTTGTATCTTCTTGTCACACAATACTCTCCAGGCAAACCTCCATTTAGTCCATTTTGCTCCAATATAATGCGTGACATCATCGTCGATATCACCACTATTCTGAATGATGGACCCCAGATATTTAAAGTTTTCCCTCTTGGGGATAGGTTGAGTGGCAAGCCTCACATCAATGTTTGCTTTATCCCTCGCAACACTGAATTTGCACTCCAAGTATTCTATTTTGGTCCTGCTCAGTTTGAATCCTTTGGACTCTAAGGCGTGTCTTTAAGCCTCCAACCTATCATTAACTTTAGTCCAAGTCTCATCAATCAGTACTATGTCATCTGCAAATAGCATACATCATGGAACCTCCTCGTGGATAGATCGCATCAACTGATCCATCACCAAGGTAAATAGGAAAGGGCTCACATAGATCTTTGGTGGAGTCCCGTTTCAACAGGAAAATACTCCGAGTCTCCTCCCACCGTTCTTACTTGAATTTTGACTCCATCGTACATGTCCTTAATCGCCCTAAATATGACATTGGGACACCTTTCACCTCTAGTCACCTCCATAGGACATCCTTTGGAACCTTGTCATAGGCCTCCTCAAGATCAATGAACGCCATATGAAGGTCTTTCGTTCTTTCCCTATATTTCTCCATTAATCTCCAAACAAGATGAATTGCTTCAGTAGTCAACCGCCCCAGCATGAATCCAAACTGATTCACTGAAATAAACATTACTCTTCTCACCCTCATCTCTACCACTCTCTCCCAAACTTTCATAGAGTGACTTAGCAACTTGATACCCCTGTAATTGTTACATTTTTTAATATCTCCCTTGTTCTTGTACAATGGAACCATTGTACTCCTCCTCCATTCATTAGGCATCTTTGCCATCTTCATAATAACATTGAACAGTCTAGTCAATCACTCTATGCCATCCTTGACCATGTTCTTCCAAAAATCTACTGGAATCTCGTCGGGTCCGATCGTCCTCGCTCTCTTCATCCTACTAATAGCCCTTCTAACCTCTTCAACTCTGAACCACCTACAATAACCAAAGTCACGATGACTTTCGAAGTGTGCCA
The DNA here is from genome assembly GCA_025774065.1 of Solanum ossicruentum. Classification (NCBI taxonomy): domain Eukaryota; kingdom Viridiplantae; phylum Streptophyta; class Magnoliopsida; order Solanales; family Solanaceae; genus Solanum; species Solanum ossicruentum. The sequence goes on from JAOTQR010000079.1 coordinate 15,853,217, forward strand.
ACTCACCCAACTCAATATCTCTATCTCCTTTTTTATTTAAGAGTTTATGAAAGTAAGCTTGACACCTTAGCCTAATGGAAGTGTCATCCGCTAACACCTCATCCTCCTCATCCTTGATGCACTTCACTTGGTCCAAGTCACAAGCTTTCCTTTCTCTCTCTTTAGCGAGCCTATACAATCTCTTGTCCCCACCTTTATTAGCTCCTCATATAGATGCTCAAACACTGTTGTCTTAGCACTCGTCACCGTCATCTTTACTTCTGACTTAGGCATCTTATATATCTCCTTAAGCATTCGCTTTTCTTCTTCATCCCTGCACTGCAACCAATTCGTGTAAGCAACCTTCTTATCTTTCACTTTGCCCTGAACTTCATTATTCCACCATCAATCGCCCTAATGTCCACCAAGGTCCCTCTTGAAAACCCTAGTACCTTGGTAGCTACCTTTCTAATGCAACCAATAGTAGTGTCCCACATATTGTTCACATTTCCACCACTACTCCAAGCCTCTAAATTTCTCAACTTTTCTTCCATCTCTCTCAAGAGGGCAAGAGTAAGGCATCCCCATCTAATCCTTGGTTGGGCATAAATGACCTTCTTCTTCTTTTTTCTCTTAATCTCCAAATCCATCACTAGAAGCCTATGTTGAGTGAAAATATTTTTGCTCGGAATAAACTTGTAATTCTTACATAGACAAAATTATTTAGGACAAAAAGTTCAAACAACATTATTAAGGGCCTTCACACCTTTAATATAGTATATATATATATAATGAAACAATTGCGGCATAATCATCAGAATTTAAGCTCAATAACTTTAGGGCTTATGCAAAATAAACTTTAACAATGACAGCACACTCTTTTAGGACTTTCTCCCCCAAGATTGATGCAATAGGTGAGTCCATCTGGATAAAGAAATTAGTGGATTATGATTCTCCATCTCTACCCTTAGTATATAAAATGAAAAGTAGCTAAATGCTTGAAAGTTTGCAGCAAATTCTAGATGTATTAAGCTTATCTAGATGGATGCGACTTAGCTCCATGGATTCATATCTATAATTTGAGAAGAAAATAAGAATAGGAGATATTTTTTCCAGATGTTTCCTTTAGCTGATTTTGTTTGTTTCCTTTTTCTTTATTTTTATTTGGTCTAAATAGTTGTTCCGTTTCTTCTAATAAAATTGGGCCTATTTGATTTTAAAATATATATAATAATTAAGAATATATATTTTTAAAATTTATCAATTATGATACTATCATACAATCAAAGTAAATAATAAAACTATAATTAAATAACTGTAAATCATACTATCTATTCAAAGATAGTATTATACAGTACAATACCATGTCATATTGTATCGTATATTATAAAATCACGAAAAAGCACCATTCAAACAAATCGTAAAAATAAACCTTCTTAGAATCCTAGTTGCTTAAGACTTCTTTTTGATAGAAAAGAAATACAATTAGTATTTTAATTAATTTGACAAAGTTGTTGCCCTTATTTTTAATTGTTATATATATTACTTATTACTTATTAATAAATGTGAATAAGCACATAATTTTTTGTCGATATGTTTGCTTGAGTTATCTACTTTTCATCGTTATTATATGAGATTTACTAAAATAATTTGTGTATTCATTAATTTAATATTTTCAAAATAATTTGATTATATTTTTTAGCTGTTTCGATTATGATTTTATAATATTAGTCTTAATAAATTATTTTTTGTGAGTTTATTAGTTTAATATTTTCAAAGCAATTTGATAATATTTCTTGAGTTGCTTCAATTATGATTTTACAATATTAGCCATAATAAATTAGTTTTGTTAGTTTCTTAATTTAATATTTTCAAAACAGCTTGATTATATTTCAGTAGCTGCTTCAATTTTGATTTTATAATATTAGTCCTGATAAATTATTTTGCGAATAAGCAGGTAGTTGTGTGCCAATATGCCTGCTTCTTCACTAATATTATATGGAATCCGTAAAAATAACTTGTGAGTTTTTTAATTTAATATTTTTAAAATAATTTGAATATATTATTTCAGCTACTTCTGAATCTAATAATTAATAATTTAAAAATTTTAAAATACATAAAAAAAAAGTCCATTCACATAAGATAATAAAATTTCTATTTGGCCCGTACGAGCTGCTCGTGACTAGTATATGAATTACCGTAACAATTTCAGTAAAATTTCACATCATACCAATAAAAAAGCGAAAAATCCCTTTATACGTCTTCCCCCTTCCAATACAAAACAAAAGTCTACCCTAGGGTTTTCTCTTCCCAGTTTCCTTCGCCTCAAATCTTCTTAGAGGGAAGCATCCCACCCGCCGAAGCCATCCAATCAGCATGACCGGAAAAGCAAAGCCAAAGAAGCACACGGCAAAAGAATTAGCTGCAAAGATCGATGCAGCAACGACCAACAGGGGCGGTGGCAAGGCTGGATTAGCCGATAGGTCTGGTATTGATAAAGGTGGACACGCCAAGTTCGAATGCCCGCTATGCAAAGTGACTGCACCTGATGTGAAGTCTATGCAGATCCATCATGATGCTAAACATCCAAAGGTTCCTTTTGATGAGACAAAACTCAACAATCTTCATGCCTCTGTTTCTGCTGAATCAAGCAACAAGCCTAAACCGGGTGTCCGTGGAAGTCTCAAGAAGTGAATTCCTTGTACGGATAAATAGTCTTTGTGGGTATCAATAATATCGAACCCACTTCTAGTTTCTGGTGATGTAATCTTTACCGTATGTTTCTTGGTTTATATCGAAGTTAATGCCACTGTGCTTCTTCTGGGGTTGTTATTCTGGACATAATTTGCTTTCATATATATATTTTATATATGTGATTGTTTTGATTATGGAATCCATGCTTAGCTTCTCCTGCTGTAGTTATTTGTCTTGGTTATTTGGAAGTTATTGCATATGTTCTCGAGAGAGGGTGGTTGTTTTATATCGCTTAATTTGAACAGAGAACTTTCTTTAAAGAGGAGTTTTTGGGGGAAGAGATTAGGGGGGTTTTGATACTTGATGCGAGAATTACTGATCTGGTTCTGTTATTTTTCACTTATGTATGATGGTTTTTTAGACGGGATATCATAATCTGCTGATATATTTACATTGTCAAGAGAGAGCTCTGGCATCATTATTTCTAGTGATTCTAGTGTAATTTGAGTTATTATCTGCTTGTGTGCTAATGTTTTGGGGAGGGCAGGAGAGTTTGATGTATTCATTTGAATAATAAGGAAAAAGGGTGCCTGACCAAATTTTTAAATACAGGCTGATCGTGAATAGTTGTTGATGCCACCTTTGCCCTCGTGTTTACTTTCTTTCTTAGATATATTGTTGAGTGGGTATTGTTTGATGTATTGTTTTAGTATAGTCGAAGAGATAATGAATAGTGATAGAGAGGAAGTAGTTAAAGAAGCTTTTATTAAGATTACATGCTTGAGAGCTTTTTTGTGACTATTGCTAGAATTGTTATTGCTTTGAAGTTTTTTTTTCCCCATCTTTTGTCATCTATTTGCCCACATATTACATCATTAACTCATAACACATTCAATATAATTTGGCGACTAACACTAAGCATTAAGGAGTTTGTTCAATTTGCTTGCCCATTAAATCCCGGTGTGTCTTTTACTTGGATGAAGTTAGGGGATTTTATTTGTCTATGCTGCGATGCTGTATTGGAAGAACCATGTCCTTGCTTTGCCAGTACATTTCCCCAGTTTATGTTAGGTTTTTACAGCCAGTCATGTGCCTTATTTATATTAACTTTGCTCAAACTTGTTGGATAAAATATATGTATCTCACTGTGAGATACAATTTTTTGTCTGCCTTGTATAACAATAGTTACTTAGTTGTGCACACACTTGTTGTCTGGACGATGATAAGGATTGGTTTACAATCCTAAGTTTTTATGGATGGACTTAAGCATGCATCATACAGAGTTTCAGATTGTAATTGTGATTGCATTGCATGGTTGACAGTGCTTTCTTACTGCTTCCACCTAGATTTTCATCATTACGTAAATATTCTTAGTGAGAGTCAATCTACATGTATGGCTGTTGATCTTGGTTGAATATCGATGAGCAAATTGGAATCTGTATTATAGTTTTCCTGGTACACGAGGCTAGACTCTTCTATTGGATGATCTTTACGTACTGATACTTCTGTGATTGTAAATCCATGTGGTTGATCTTTGGTTATCGGAGGAGTTACGCTGCTCTCTGATTGTTGACTCTGAGTCCTTTAATCTGCAGTAGACATGGTCTAAAGAGTAAAGACCCGCCTGTCTTGTTCAGGTAAATCTATTTTGTGTTGGTGTATGTTTCATTGTTTTGGCTGCAACTTGTAATGTTAATGTTTTCCTCCTAGTGAGCAAATGTAGAATTACTATCCTATTTTATGTCTGCCTTAATGTATGTTATTGTATATATTTAAATATGTTAATTGTCTCGTATGTACATATTATGATGTGTTTTTCGTTATTAGTTACTCTTTCTGTTTTCTTTTCTCTTCCTTTCCTGTTTTTTATAATATCTAGTTTATTCTGCCTATGGGTTTTTGTGACGAGGTTTCCTAGGAAACCACCTCGCTATTTCTATAAGGTAGTAATAAAGTCTACGTACATTTTATCTCAGACCCCACTTGTGGAATTCCATCAGGTATATTGTTGTGGTTCATTTTCTGATATTAACTCTGTATCTTCTCCACGACTGAGTTGGAGGTGACTGCAAAATGGAAGGTTGTAGTTGAAATATTGTTTTCTAACCTTCTGTTGGATGCCGAAGGATACAATACTTGTACCCAATTTACCAATATTTCTTTATTTACTATGTATTCATCAGCAGTACAATACTAGCAAGCAAATTAGCAAAGCAGAAAAAAAAAAATTACTACTTGAAAGTAAAACCTTGTTTGGATGGTACTTGAAAGTAAAACCTTGTTTGGATGGTTGTTAACTGTTGTATTGTATAGTATAATTAGGTTATAGATACAATGTTTATTTTACTTGTTACTTAAATTCAATTGTATCGTATCTTTTAAATTCATTGTCAGATAATGACGAAAAACCTCATTTTATGTGATGATTGAATTGGTGTGATTGCGTTGTCATCTTTGTACTCTTCTTATTTTGTCTCGTTACTTATTGTTTAATAATTTTATTTTATTCTTTATCCCGTCTTTTCCTTTTGCTTTATTTCGTACCTTGCTTTTCTTGTAAATTTATTATTCAAATGGTTGATGGGTGACATTATGTAACAATCCATTCAATTGTTGTATTCAATAAAACAGTATAGTACTATATAATATAGTATGAAACATTATGTAACAATTATTCAAATAAAGTTTAAGGATAGCCGAATTGTCTTGGTGGAAAATTATGCTAAATGATAGGTATTTAATGATTGTTATGTATTTGAGTTATAGTTTTGGTTAATTAATGGATGTAGCTATAATTTAATTAATTTTGATAAAATTTGTATTCTTTTAATTTCTTATTGTATAAATTTAGAATTTGCATATGATTCAATTTAGCTATTGTATACAATTTGTTGATACATTTGATTTGTATAAGTTATTAAAAAACTTATAATTGTTTGTTATTTAAATATAATTTGTTGATACACTTAATTTATATAAATTGTGAAGAAATCATAATTTTATATACAAAATTTGTATAGACAAGAAAAATTTACAAATAAAATTATAATTATGAAATGTAATCAAATAAATCATAATTAATATCATAAATTAACTATTTTTCTTTGTAATTTATGAAATTTTCTTTTTTGTGGATAAAAATGTGGTCCATGTTGGCGCCTTGGCGCGTATAACAAAAGTGATTTTCTGTGCAGTCTGCTTTATGTATCGCAACGGCAAATGCCATTAGGATTCCCTCTAAGGTGACTTTCCATTCAAAAAGATAAAAGATACTGCATTATATTATTTGGATAGTTACTATGATAGAATTATTTTTTTAATTTTATTTTATTATTAATATAATATTTGAAAATTTGAAGAAGTTAATTAATTATTTTCATATTTAAAGAGTAAATTATTTACTCAATTTAATTTAAATAAAGAATAAAGTGGTGAAATTTATTAGTATATTAATGAGTTTTTAGTTATCATGTAAAATGAAAAGTGATAGAAACATTTCACAAGTCTGACACATTTTTTTTATATCAATGATGGAAGAGAAAAATTCTCCCTTTCTGATTTTTCCGTCTTTTTCGAGTGAACGCTACTTTAGATTCCAAATGAAAGTGCTTTTGTGCGGCAGATGTGATTGTTTTATCATCACATTATTCAAGGACTTTTTTTTCTTTTAGAAAAAGGACATTAAATGCATTTTTAAATTGTTCGAATACATGAAATACAATTTCAACTAATCCAACGATCTATTACGTCTGATGAGTTTAAAAGTGAAATTTATGTCTCTCTGAAACATGTATAACCAAAAGTTGTGAATATAATTTAAATACACCTTTTTCACTTTTTTTTTTAGTTTAATCCCTTTCAACATGTTATTTTCATTTCTGATGACATCAATGTGGGAGCTTGTTATAAGACATCATAGGAGTAGGTGATGATCCTAGGGAAAGTTAATTAAGCGGAAAAGGGCCTAAGAATGAATTCCCTTGTCCTAATAATTAAGAAACTTATTTAGTCAGTCTCTGTGTCCATGAATTTCTTTGTCAATCTACAAAAATAATATGAAA
>JAOTQR010000079.1:15888481-15899833 GCA_025774065.1 Solanum ossicruentum
GAGCATACAGAACATCATGCAACATCAAGGATAGGCCACCACGTAAGTCTATTTTACAAGTGCCCATTCCCTTGATGCCTTGACTTTCAGTCTTGCATTATTACCCACATAAGTCCATCTAGATCCAAATGTAACTCGACAAAACTCCACAAATGCTTCTTCATCTCAACCTAGTGCTTGCAACATGTACAACACTTAGAGATGAGTTTAAAAATGCCATCTTTTTCGGCTCGATATACTCGCGAGCGAAATTCCCTAAAATATGGCAATTGTAGCACTCGATCTTGCTCTTGTCTCTTTTCTTAAAAAACCTTTTTCCTTTCTTGGAATTTAGTTTGTTCTTTTTCTCAGAGGGTCCTTACTCGGTCTCCTTACCTTTTCCTTTCTTCTTCCAATTTTTCTTGCGTTTAAAGATTGAAGATTTCGTACCACTTGATTCAGCCACAAAGGCAGTAGCAGTAATTTTAGCAACACCAGCTGCTCGTTTTCAAGTTCGACATGCCATGCAACATCAGCAAAAGTTTTTATGTTTTTATTGTAGATTAGGTTAACCTTCAAATGGTCCCAACTATTAGGAAGGGACAAGATCACTGCTTGAACCTGTTGCTCATCAGATAGAACGTGACCAACATTCTTAAGTTGTGCTATCATGTTTGACTTCGCCCTAAGGTGTTGCTTAATACTTTGATCATGACGCTTTTTCAAAGAGTCAAACTTGATAGTTAGTTGTCTCAGGCGGATCACAGAAGTTCCTCCATACGTTCTTCGCAAGTACGTCCAAATTGCATGAGTATTAGGAAATTTCACCTTCAGGAATCCTTTGATCAACCACAGAGCTTACAATTATTCTACGTGTAATAAAATCTGCCCTTTTCCAGGCTTTGTAAGTTTCAAGTTCTCTTCTGTGTTGAGCAGTGTTACCCTCTTCTGGCTAACTAATTACATAGTTTATGCCTTCGAGCGCGTTTCGCTCATCTAGGAGATACCATATCTTACGACTCCAGATGTCGTAATTGTCACCATCTAGTTTCATGCATTTGTTTAAGTCAGCAATAATACTATTTTATGCCATGTTTGTAGCTTAGAGACATTTATGCAAGTACACTCATCAATTGGCATCTATAAATATACATTCAAGCAAATTAATTCTAATTTTTATTTTCACATATGGTGTAAAATCGAAAAGGTATTCAAAATATCCAATCATCATTTACACTTCAAATGTTTAACTAAAATCAGAAAATAATTTCTCAATGTATATTAGTAAAGATTTATTTACAAAGATTACTAACTCTTGGATCATTATCATATTTCAATGTACCATGAAACCACAAAAATTTCAAAATATGATAATACTCATATATTTATATCAAAGAGAGAAACAACATATTACATATGTTTGAATAAACAAACTAAATGAGTTTACAAGTTATTCGTAATAAAATCCTCCCCACTTAAATTCGAGATAAAGTATATACATACTAAAAGGTTCACTAGGCCAATTCTCATGATATACTTTAACCAGTCTCTCTTTCCATGGTTCACAAAGGGAAATCTACTAAAATAGCCAAATATTCTCAATCTCAGAGATCCACATAATTTTTCAGTTCTATACGCTTTACTTCAAAAAGTTGAATAAAGATAGCAACTGAAATTGTTGGGGACATCTTAAAAGACTTGAACTCTTTTAGTTTCTTCTCTCTTTCCATTTGAATAGCTCTTTCATTCCTTAATAAGTCTTGTGTCATTCTAGAGAAACCACTTTTTATGATCTCTCGTCCTCAAACACTTGTTCTTCGATGATGTGCACTTCCACTTTTCCCTTTAACTCGACATCTAGAACTCCCACTTGGAATGATTTGAGTTTGTTCCTATTCAGCCATGTCTGAAATAGGAACTAGGGCTCAGAAACACAATTTCATGTGACAACACATGCCACAAATTTCTGATAGAAGACAAATAGATCATAAAGGAGCTTGAAGGTATGAATATAACTTTAATTGGATAACATCATTATTCAAAAACTTCAAACAATCGCAATCTATTCATTTTAAATATGTTTGGTTGTTAAAATGCTTTTCCAGAAAGCCCAAAACGAATAGATAATGAAAAAAATAACATTCAAGTCAAGAATATTAACTAACATAGCAAAAATTACAAAAACAACAATAATTTTTTAAAAAGTAAATTGCCAAAAACTGTCATTTTTTAAAGAATCATATCTTACTCGTTTTACATCCGATTTTCTATTATAATATATATATTCGGAAACATTTAAACGAATAGATCATGAAAAATACACAATTTGGGCTGTTAACTTGACTGAAAATTTTCACAAAATTGTAGAACAGAAGCAGATTTGATTTTAAAAAACACAATGAAATATTGCCAAACTTCAGAAGATCATAACCCACTCGTTTTTAATCAGATTCGCTATTATAATATCGTTTCAGAATCTTCAAAACGAGTAGAATTGATGTATATGAAAATCAGACCCAAAAATGTTAAACAAGCATCAAAATAGGCCTAACCGAATCTGCCTTTTTTGAAAAATTACTAAAAACACCAATCATCAATAAATCATCTTTTTAACCATAAATACACAAAAAACAAGGCATACAACCATGGAATCAACCATCAACTAGCCATATTCTGATACCATTTGTTAGCAAAAATAACGGATCAAGAACATCATGTCATACCATTTTTGCAATTTCACAAGAGTTTTCAAGACACCAACGAATTTTAGCCAAGATCGCAGTTTGTTTCTCTAGGAATACGAATTCTGATTCACAAACCAAATGCCCTTATATATTTTGATGAATTAAGAATTCTCAATCTTTCATTGGATCTTTACAATTAGATCTTACGGTCTTGAAGTTAGATTATATTCAAAACTAGTTTGCTAAACTTTCTCTGCAGTTTCTCTCTCTTTTCTTTTCTTAACTTCCTTTTTTTTCCATTAGGAGTCAACCACCTTCCCTTAAAAAAGGAAAGTGGTTGAGCAGTTACAGTAGTTACAATCGCTTCTTTAATGGATAATAATTGTTTAACCTTATCTAAATATATAAGGTTGGACAATTATATAAAACCTGCACCAATGTAAATTAAAACTAGATACTCGGGTCGTGTTAAGATTGGATCGAATTGGTCCACATGTGCGACTCACGATCCCCAAAAAATCTTACATTTACCATTCCATGATGTCAAATAGATAACAACAAAATACAATCAATTCTAATTAGCACTTACGTGTTTTTTGAACCTTAAAACATCAATGATGTTTTCATATCTAGGCGGATTCATATATTTTATTTGTAGGTATTTTTATGCATAGACCAATGCTAGAGAAATTGATGAATCTGGTACCATAACGGTGAATCCAACCTTGATTATATATAAAATGGAATGTTGTTCAGTATCTTTTTATTAGCTCTCTCCTATTTATTCACGTCTAAAGAAATTTAGAAGTTATTCTTGACGTTATCAATTTCACAATCATATAAAGGAATCTCAATATTGTATACGAAATCAATTTCTGAATTGCTCAATTCAGAAAAAATAGAAATATCCCTAACAAAATTAAAGAAAAGAAGAGGGAAAAACCTATACGACATTGAGGCGATTTCATCGTCTTCAAAACTTATTGATCAGCAAGAAGTCTAAATCTTGGGAATAGAACATACTTGGAGAGTGATTCTGATCAAGAGTTGTGGAGTTCATCTTGAGTTCTTAGAAAGCAGAAAACAATGTTTGTTAGTTTTGGAAAACAAAGCAGTGGAAACCCAAATTAAGATGTTCAAAATCAAAGTGACGTTTCAAAATTTAGAATCCCTTCTGTTCCATCATTTAAAAGGAAAAGGATAAAAACCTTAAAAAAGGATAAATGGAATTCCCTATTTGTGGTGTACGTCAGCGTGGGTGCGTTGCAAAGTCATTGGCAGACTTGATGAGCGAAGAGGTATATGTGAAGATTTTGAAGGGGAGAAGGTAACATTCGAGAATGAGCGAAGAGATATACTACCGTAAGGGTGAAAAAGCAATGAAAAAGGAGTTTGATCGCATGTCGTGGTGCCACGCAAGCAGGCTGTAAATCCTCATTTATATATATAATAGATAAATAAAATAAATACTATTTCTTTTGTCCCATTTTTATTGAATTTTTGAGGTAATCCACATATATTAAGAAAAATATTCAAACATAAAATTTATATCATATTTTTTATATTGTCTTTTATAAAATTATAAATATATAATGTAATTTATTTTCTGAAAAATATAAAAGTTTAATAAATAAAAAGACAATATAGAAAAATGTTTAAATATTCACCTTGAATAATTTAAATATTTTAATTTTTAAAAATTATTTTTTTTTAAAAAATTCAATTAATTTGGAGTGGAGTTAATAATTTCCTTTAGACCACCGTCGTCTAAGGAGTCATTTGTAATATATATACTTCAAACAAAACAATTACCACTTCCTAGGGACGCTTCCCGCTTCGACCTACCGCCTAAACCGAAAGATTCAAATGCCTTAAGCAGAGAGAGCATCTCTCGCGTCTGGGCGACGAGAAATGGAGGAAGAGGGGGAGGCTCTTTCATCATCAAAACATGAAGATTCGAGCGATGAATTCCTTATGGAGTCAGAGGATGACATCGGTTGCGTATCTAATACCGATGACGACGACGACGATAACAGGAATGTAGAGTCTCAGGCGGGTACCAGGTCGCCAGATGAAGATCGTAAATCGCAAAATGTTGATGCTCTTGTGAGGTAGTGTGAATAATTTTATACTTTCAAAGACCTCTAGCATATAAGTAGTGGATGGATGAATTTTCACTGTCTCGTACTTGTCCTGTGTATGTTGGTTGAGTTAGGGTTTCACAATTTTTCATATGTTATTGTGACAGAAGCTGATTAATTTGTCGATCGCAGAGTCTTATTTCACTAGGAACTTTAAGTGCAGCAGTCAATGTGGATTAACTATGCTAAATCTAATGTTGTTTGGGCCATTTATATGACTTTTATATATCCATTCTACTGTGTTTGGCCAATTACTTAATAAAATTTGAATCTTGTACCAATGTTCCGATTCATGTCTTTCTCTCTAAATTTATTGTCTTTTAATGTATTAGAAGGCATATTTCACTTTCGTGTGAAATGAATTACTCATTCTTCTCTATTCCGATAAATCACTATACTACAGAGAAATTATCTATTATAATATTGATCTATGATATCCTTACTGTTATGAGATCAGGGGTAGCCTTATCGTGAAAAGACAGTCCCTACTTCCACGAGTCTATTCAGTGACAGATGCAGCGGCCAATCTCCGGAAGCCATTCAAACCTCCAAGCTCCAATGGTTACAGTAGTAATAATGAGCTTCTAGCCCGCCGTCTTTGTGCTCGTAAAAGGTTTGTGCCATGGGGCTCAACAAGTCCAACATTGATTGCAATTACAAACAGGCTGAAAGCTCCAGAAGCTGCTGAGATAGATGCTGTGGAAGACAATGTAGAACTGCCACCTGGTATTGAACCTCTGGTGTTGTGGCAGCCTGAAGAAATTGTGGAGGAAGGTTATAATTTAGTACCTATAGTTGTGGATCCCTTGCTTGTTAGATTCCTTCGTCCCCATCAAAGGTACTTCATATGATAGGTGATGTAGTGTGTATCTGATTATATTTATGTGATATTTTAAGGTGTGCTATTGAACTAGGTGCATGAATGTAAAGGCAATGTTCGAATTGGAAATTATGGATATTTAAAATGTATCATAGTGTGAAACACTCACAAGAATTCTTTATATCTTCTCGTTAGATTACTTTGTGCCATTTTATTTCATAATACTCAAGTTGAATTTGCAACATTAGTTTCTGAGATATACATCAGTTAGTTGATAAACTGTTCACTCCTCCATCAGAACTCCAGAAAGAACATTTCTTATTTCATTAAAAAACACTCCTTAAAAAAACATTTCTATAATATACCGAAGTTCAACCTCTTAATTTTATCTATACCATGTGGTACTCAATCTGTTTTTAAATGAATTTCAATCAAAATTAAGCTTCATCTAGAAACTCTTAAATTTTGACTATGTTTGCGGCATGCCACTGCATCGATATGATTTAATGACTGTACATGATTTTACGTGCAGGGAAGGGGTCCAGTTCATGTTTGACTGTGTCTCAGGTGCACTTAGTAGCTTCAACATTAATGGATGCATTTTAGCTGATGATATGGGGTAAAGTATTTTTGATTATTCTCCCTGACTATGTGCTTTTAAGTTGAGTGATCTTAGGTGTTTCAATTTGGCTTATTGGCTTCTCTTTGTATTCTAGTACAGTTTGGGGAAGACTCTTCAATCAATCACACTACTTTACACTCTTCTTCGCCAGGGATTTGATGGAAAACCAATGGTCAGGAAGGCAATAATTGTGACTCCTACTAGTCTCGTTACTAATTGGGAGGCTGAAATCAATAAGTGGGTTGGTGAAAGAGTTAAACTTGTTGCTTTATGTGAAAGCACCAGAGATGATGTTGTGTCTGGCATAGAAAGTTTTATCAATACCCGTAGCAATACACAGGTAAGTTTTCTGAGTTATTCTACTTATATTATGGTTGAGGGGTATCAATTCATAAATGTTCTCCCAGGTATTGATTGTTTCGTATGAGACATTTCGGATGCATTCTTCAAAATTCAGTAATTCCGGATCATGCGACCTTCTCATATGTGATGAGGCTCACAGATTGAAAAATGATCAAACACTGACTAATCGAGTAAGACATGTTTACTTATTTTGACGACTGAGATTACTTTTTGTGGATCAACTCTGGAATCCTTGTTGAGCCTAATTAAAAACTTGCGATTAGGCGTTGGCTGCTCTAGCATGCAAGCGCCGGGTTCTGCTGTCAGGGACACCAATGCAGGTGAGACCCTATTTGAATTTTTTTCTTTAATATCTTTTATTAACATAATCTTTTCTTGCTACATAATGCATTTTCCTTTCCTACAAATTTCCAGAATGATCTAGAAGAGTTTTATGCCATGGTTAATTTCACGAATCCAGGTATCTTGGGTGATGCTGCACACTTTCGGCGTTATTTTGAGGTGAGATGAATTCGAAAAAATTTAACATGGATTCTTATATCCTTATTCTTTTTTTACTCATTTTTGTGGGGGTTTAAAGAGCAGATAATCTTTTTTGTTATATCATCCCTGAATGCACAATCCATATCTTTTTTTCTGGGTAAAGAGACAGATATTAGTTATCACTATCTCTCTCAATATATAAGCATTTACCTTACTTTGGTTTTCGATCCAACTGTTTGTAGACACCAATAATTTGTGGTAGGGAACCCATTGCCACAGAGGAAGAGAAGAAATTAGGATCTGACCGGTCTGCTGAACTGAGTTCCAAAGTTAATCAGGCAAGCTTTCCACTAAAAATTGTGCGGTTTCAGTATTTCGGCTTGTTATTGATCTATTCACTGATGTGGCTAGCAATTCTACGCCCACAATCCAGTGTAGAAGACAGAGATATAATGGAAATATCATTGTATAAACCTAGAAGGCTTGAGCCACTCCATAATCTTTTTATTGTTCTTTTGGAAGCAACAAATAAAATCATTAAATTTGGGAAGTCATAATGTTCAAGAAATGAAATACAATTAGATATGTTAGAAAATTAATTAGTGCAATTTGGTTTTGATTAGGATATCACACTTTGCAGAATTTAGTGTCTGCCTCTTGTTTAAGGCTCTGCTTGTTATGGACCCGAATCTGGCAAATTCTTGCATGTAAGATTTGATTTGTTTTTTATGCACATCACTGACAGTCTTTTCCTTTTTTCGACGAGTCTCAGTTTATTTTGAGGAGGACAAATGCGTTATTGTCAAACCACCTACCACCAAAGGTATGCCTTATCTTTAATTCATTAGATATTGTAATATAGTATATTATGAAAAGTGTTGATTGTGCTTTAGAAGATTTGACATTTAAAGAAATGCCTCGACTTTATCTACTCTATCAGATCTGTTATTTTGCAGATTGTTGTTTGAGGTGTTAATTAAGTGATGGACTACCAAGTTCTGATTTGGCGTCTATGGCAAACTCGTTTGTCTCCTGTATGTTTGCCGGACAAAATTCAGACCAAGTAGAATAGTTAACCTTTTGTCGTCGAATTATAATGTGACATTTTTGGTTTTAATACTGCTTTTGACTCTGTTCTCATTCTTATGATGTTGAAGAAACCTTTTCTATCTAACAAATATTGCAGCAGGCAGTATTTATTACCACAAAGCATAAATAATAATAATAATAATAATGAAAATGTTACAAGTTGTTAACAGCAAATTAAAAAAATGAAGAAATCAGAAGTTTCTTCTCAAAAGAATGTCTACTCATTTATCTAGTTAATAATACGTTGGTAGGTTAAGTTCTATGTATGCTCCACCCTCTTCAGACTCCATTTTCTGTGACTACATGGGGTTGTTGTAATAATAATATGTTGGTAAGAAATTTGATCACTCTGAAGGTTCTGAATAATTGCACCCTTTTACTCTGCAGATAATTGAAGTTGTCTGTTGCAAGTTGACACCGCTCCAGTCAGAGCTGTACAATCATTTTATACATTCGAAAAATGTAAAATTCTCATTTTGCTAGCTTTTTTCCAGCGAAGTATTTATATCATTTAGTTCGCTTCTTGGATAATTTAGTTTGCTTTTGTTCTGCCACTACCAAGTACAGGTGAAACGAGCTATCGCTGAAGAAGGAAAACAATCAAAAGTCTTAGCTTACATAACAGCTCTAAAGAAGCTTTGCAATCATCCGAAGGTTATCATTCTCTCATAGTTTCTTCAAGTCTATTCATATGTAACGACTATACTGCTTATTTTCTGAACTGGAAAGTATTCCAGGTATTAAGTCTCTTTTAAGATACCAGCAAAGCTACAAGTTTTGTTTTGTTGTGTTCTATTTGAGTTTTTCACTATTATTCCCTTATATATGTCAAATATTTTCCCCTACCTTCTCTTTAGTTTCTTAATTTAACGGAATACAAAACATATTAAAGAAAGAGAAAACTGATACTTATAAAATCTACCTGAAACTATTGCTCACGTTGATACCTTGACAATATATCTGAAAATATAGCTTTGATACAAAATATGTGTTAAGAGCTTTTTGCACTATACAAGATAGTGGTGAAGTTAATGGTGATCTTTATTTGTGGGACTTCCATAGAAGACTAATTCTTTAAGATTGGAAATTCTGGATAAAAAAGAACTCTTGAATTATCTTTGCTTTACCTTGCTACTGCCTTTCCTTATCACTGTCATATGACAACAGAATTGTAATCTCAAATAGGAGGTAACAAAATTTCTTACTCAACATAGAAAGAACCATGATATAATCCTTTTGGAATTGTTCAATTTTCACGGTTAACAGTCAATACTTGCAGGAACCTCAGTAAAATGAACATTCTCGAGGATTTGAATTTGGAAAATCAGAACTTTTGGGATAGCTCTTGTTGTTTACTTTCTCTTTTTGATATCAAAGAAATTTCCTGTGAGTTCCTGGCCCAACTCCTATAGACGCACAGGTTCAAAATTACGGGGAGTATAGGAGGTGTTTGGATTGGCTTTTTATTTAAGTGGCCTTTAAGTTAAAAGTCAAAAGCCATAAGTTGGGAACCCCCAACTTTTGGCGTTTCACTTTTTTTCGTTACTTTTTCTACTTTACACTAGTGCTTTAAAGCAGTTCTTATGATACCCAAACACTTAAAAATTAAAAGAGTGTTAAAAGCCAAAAGCCAATCAAAACACCTGCTTAGTTCGCCCTTCACCGTCCTCCCAACATAAATACTAGGCTTTTTATTTGCGGCAGTGTTTGAACTTGTGACATGTACGTAAGCCTACATCACATGTAGTGTCCTTACCACAGAACCAAAGCCCTGGTTCGCCTCTCTTGTTTTAACTTGAACTGCTTTTTCTCGTGACTTCCATAGCGCCATATAATACCAAAAATTTCCTAGCCATGATATTATCCATCTTGTGCTTATTCAATTTCCTAGTAACAAAACTGTTGCTTACTAATGTCAAATATCTATAGCTTATATATGACACGATACGAAGTGGAAGTCCAGGGACATCTGGTTTTGAGGACTGCATTCGCTTTTTCCCTCCAGAAATGTTTTCTGGAAGGTAAGTTGTTTTCTGTGAACTTTCTTTCTGAAGTTCGTCCTCAACTTAATTTTTTCCAAGTAAAGGAATGGTCTCGCAAATAATCTGCTAGGTGTGGCTCATGGACTGGTGGCGGTGGGTTGTGGGTTGAACTGTCAGGGAAAATGCATGTCTTAGCCCGGCTACTGGCTCAGCTTCGCCAGAAAACAGATGATAGGATTGTTTTGGTTTCCAACTACACACAGGTATCAAGAAGTAACGATAATTAACAGAATCTGAAGTGTGAATACGAGTTTTGTTACACATGTTAGTTATCTTCGGTTTGGATGTATCGTTAGTTTACTCTCGTTTTAATTTCAGCTTCTGAGTCTCATAGACCTCATAGCATCATCAGGGACCGGACTCCAAATTTTTATCCAGCATGAATCTGTTATTGCTGGATGCCTGTGTAGAATTATGATGTCCTGGCTTGTGATCACAATTATGAAATAATGATTTCAAGGGGTAAATAGTATAAACAACAACAACAACATACCCAGTAAAATCCCACAAGTGGGGTCTGGGGAGGGTAGAATGTACGCAGACCTTACCACTACCTCATAGAAGTAGAGAGGCTGTTTCCTGGGACCCTCATCTCAAAACCCATAAGCAGAAAGAACTAGATATGACAAAAAGGAAAGGGAAGGGGAAGGGAACAAAAAGAGCGACTAATAATGAATAGCACATGGCAGTATGTAAATATGATAAAACTAACACATAATACGACAGATAATAGGAACACACGCCCTCCACCTAACCCTACTATACCCCAAGGCCATGCATCCACCTAACCCTACCAATCAACCTGCAACCCTAATTCGCAACCTCCATTTCTTTCTATCTAAGGTCATTTCTTCAGTGAGATCAAGTTCCGCCATATCATGTCTAATCACCTCCCCCCAGTACTTTTTCGGTCTACCTCTACCCCTCCGAGTAGCTCCCAAAACCAACTTCTCGCACCTCCTAACAGGAGCATCGATACTCCTTCTCTGCACATGGCCAAACCAGCGCAGTCTCGCTTCCCTCATCTTTTCGGTCACCTGGGCCACTTCTAACTTCTCCCGAATGGTCTCATTCCTAACCTTGTCACTCCTGGTGTAGCCACACATCCATCTCAGCATCCTCATCTCTG
>JAOTQR010000079.1:15944607-15955949 GCA_025774065.1 Solanum ossicruentum
TTTTTTTTATCCCTTCTCATTCTCAACATTTACTTCATGTGACTCATGTAATTTTTCATATTATCTTTTTTATTTATTTTTTGCATTAACATGATTTTATTTGTATTCTACTTTCTAAGTAAAGTTGAATTCTTTAATTTTGATAATATTTAGTTTTTTTAATTTGTTTTCATTCTTTTTTATTATTATTATTTTAGTTTTTCTCCTTAAATAATAGGTGTAAGACGAGAAGCCGAAAGTTTGTTTTAAGACATTTGCAAGGGAAATAACAATATTTTCCTTTTGACATGAAAAGATTAAATCTTAGACCCAATATTAAGGAGAAAACCTCTTGGGTCCCTTCATGGGGTTTTACGTGGAATGATGATGTGGTGTTTTTTGTCTACATAATATGTATGAGGTCATTTAGATAGGAGTATTTTTATTTTATTTTTTTGTAAAATTTTAAGAGAAAGATATTTTTGAACTAAAATCTAATAAATAAGTATTTTTGCTGTATTTTTAATAGTTGAAATGTATTTTTCTACTCTATTTAATTAAGGGGATATTTTTGACTGTCACCTTTTTTATATTCTAGGTATTTTGTTGTCTCCAAGTGTGCTATCCCGTCTCCCAATTCCCATTTTACATCAGATTCGGTCGTCTCCTTTTTATGTATGTATATCTCCTTCATCTTCACTCTTCTGCTCAATGCTTTTGGTTTTTCATTTAGTCTTGCCTCTTACTCCAACTTATTACTTCATTTCGTCTTCGGATGTATGTGTATTTTGGCGCTTGATTCGATTTGTAATTTTGAAGCACTTATATTTTGGGGCCCAAAGTCACAGCTTTAGTGTTGAGCGACCCTTGATGCAGACACCATGTAAAATTGGATTGGCTAAGTTAGAGATTTTTTTTTTTTTTTGGTGAGAATTGCGAAAAAGGCACTCAAAGCATATCAGCATACACTACGAGTATACAAAATGAAATTTCTGTAAATAATTCACAGACATAAAGAACCAATACTTGCATTTGGACTACTTTCGGGATTCTAATCCTTTTGCTGCTTGACTGTGATGTTAGAAGCATAAATAATAGTCCAATTCTTGGCTTCTATGAAAGTGAATGATTATCTGGGGCAACCGAATTAACACATTTTATAGATGAACCAGAGCCGATCCAAATTGATCTTGTACAAGATCTGCTATGGAATGAATGCATTTATTTTTCAAATGATAAGTTCTGCTTTCTATCGGACCAAAATTCCAGCATCTTAGTTAGTATCTGCAAGTCCTGCATTTCACTGCAGCTTTGCGTGTTCTTCATTATTTATAAAAGGATTTTGGTCTTGGTCATTTCATGTCTAATTCACCATCTTTCAAATTGCTTGTTTTTTTGTGATTCTAAATGGGGTTACTAGCTTGGATTCAAATAACATTATTCAATGACTTTTATATTGTTCTTGCATCTTCTCCTATTTTGTGAAAATCGTGCTTAGTTCAATTGAAATGGAGTATAAGTTGATGTGAAGGGTGATTGTTGAACTAACCTGATTGGTTCGTTTATTTGAAGTTTTTACCATTCTAATATCTTTATTAGTGCCTCTTCATTCTAATAGTCGAGCTTTCATCCATATCGCTAAAAGTTTTGTTTTTCATGAAAAGATAAAATATGTTGAAGTCGACTGTCACCTTATTCGACAATAACATTTTGTTGACTTCTGTTCATTCTTTAGTTAATTACCATCTAATAATTATACTAATATTGATTTAGCAGGTGAATTTCCAAGCAGACCCTTAGTATTGATTGAGTGAAGTACATGAAGCTTGGAGACTCGAGTATTTACGGCTCAAATAACAAATAGGCATGATGCTTCTTCATCGAAGCTATTAAACATATTCCTTCTGCAATTATCTTCAGACCACAAAACCATGGCGCATTTGCTTGGAGGATTAGCTACACCATTTCTCTGCAAACCCATTAATGCTTCTTCTTCTTCCAACCACAATTACACCGCCGCTTCAGCTTTTGATTCTCTCTACATTAAACGCGCTGCCGAGTTAGCTGACAAATCAGCTGGATTTACCGCTCCACATCCTAACTTCGGCTGCGTTATTGCCGTTCCAAATGGTGGAGGTACTGTGCTCGGAGAAGGTTACTTGTACGCCGAAGGGACAGTTCCGGCGGAGGTGCAAGCTGTTGAAGCCGCCGGCGAGCAGTGTAGAGGTGCCACTGCTTATCTTAATATGGAACCTGGAGACTGTCACTGTGATAGCAGTGCCGTTTCTGCCCTAATCAAGGTATATTTATTCGACTTGAACACTTCATTCTATTTCAACAAAACAAATTTGTCTATTCAGCAGTCCTTTATGCAGACACCATGTAAAATTGGATTGGTTAAGTTAGAGATCCTTTTTTTTTTGTGAGAATTGGAAAAAAGGGCACTCAAGGAATATCAGCATACACTACAAGTATACAAAATGAAATTTCTTTAAATAATTCACAGGCATAAAGAACCATATATGTTTCACGAGAAGAATTAATACATGCATTTGGACTACTTTCCAGATTCTAATCCTTCTGCTTCTTAACTGTGATGTTCGAAGCATAGATAATAGTCCAATTTTTGGCTTCCATGGAAGTGAATGCTTATCTGCACAACCGAATTGACACATTTGCTTAATGAACCGGAGCCGATCCAATTGATCTTGTAAAAAATCTACTACAGAATAAATACATTTATTTTTCAAATGATATTCTGCGTTCTATCGGACCAAAAATTCTTTCACAAAATAATCCATCTTTTTTCGGTTTATTAGTTTTGTAATTCGAAAAAAAGAAGAATGAAAAGCGTAATTGTGATATGATAGTGGGTTACCTGGGATTAGAATCGCAATGCCTATTGTGTCGGCTTGGCTTTGCATATGCGAATATAATTTTTGAACTGGATCTATACTTCCAATCTATGTTGCCCGGACTCTTCAAAAATATCGACGGGTGTGTGTCGGTTCCTCCAAAAATAGTGTATTTTTGAAGGATCCGATTCGGGTGCGGCAGCATTTTTGGATGGTCCGAGCAACTTGGCTTCCAATTGAATAAGTATGAATAAAGGATCCATGAATGAATGATTGAAAGAATCACTTTAAGTAATGAACTTTATTCAGATTTTGAATTCTATTTTTCACTATTTGTGCATTAATTTGAATGCTTCCAGATTCACATGTTATGGTTTTAAGGAGCATGGTACTGTAATACATTATTGTTGGGAGGAGAAGTTCGCATAACATTTCAACGATTCATCTGTTTCATCATCATTAGACAGGAAAACTGATTGCAAAAGTTGATAATATGTATGCTTTTGTGTTAAAGTTTAGCAGAAATGCAATTGATGCATCTTTGTTAGGCAGGGATTACTAGAGTTGTTGTTGGGATACGTCATCCACTGCAACACCTTCGTGGCAATGCCATTCACGCATTGAGGAGTGAAGGTCTTCAAGTTGATGTGCTTGGGGAAGATATACAGAATAAGACTATTGAGGTAATCTAATATGTAGTACATCCGGAATAATGCACTTGATGAGCTTCTGTGTTGCAAATTAACTTCTTGTACGCACTCAATAGTTAGTTCTGGAGCAATAAAAACATTCTACATGGAAAAAAAAGTAGCATTTACTGCACAATTTTTCTTTCACCCGTGTCCTTGTTTTTACCTTGTAGTTATGGTGAATATCTATCTACTCGCTACTTTTTGAAGTTATTGTTAGCTAAATAGCTTTTATGGTTCCCTGTAATTTAAAATATTCTATAGAAGTCGCATGTTATCATCTTCAAAAGGAATTGTACCATTCATGCACGTTTACATCTGATTATTTGCATTTATATTAAATCACCACAAATTATATGCTAAATTCCACTTGTCTGATTCAGACTCCTTGCTGGATACCAAGAATTTTAACCATTAAAATTGCAAAGAAAATTATGGTATTTAAGTAGCAAAGAAAACAAGAAGGGGGTCAATTTAGGCTCCTTCCCTTCCATTATGTAGCCGCGCTAGCAGGTACTATTTTACGTAGCACCCAAGAAAGCACATGCTAAGCAGGTTAGCAGGATAAGGCGAGAAAGATATTGAATGAGTTTAAAGAGCATTTATCTAAGCTAAGCCCAGTTAATCCTAGTGAAACTGCAATTCCCCCCCTTTCCATTGAAGTACTGTTAATGTGTTGACTGTTGCTACGATCAATCAAGCTTTTCATGGGAAAATTTTTCTCATTGTAGAGTTAATTCTTACGTTCTACAATTTCTGCTGTGTAGAGCCAGCACTTACATTCTGTAATTTTCAGGATGCTATCAAATCCTGCCTTTTTGTCAATGCTCCTTTACTATATAGAGCTGCCTGTCAAGTCCCATTCTCTGTTCTCAAGTATGCAATGACACTTGATGGTGAGCGCATAACCTATGATGTAACAAACCACAAGCTTCATTAACAAATTGGAGAATCACCTGGGGTCATATTTTGTGTACACAGGGAAAATTTCTGCTAGTAGTGGTCATGCGTCATGGATCAGTAGCAAAAAGTCAAGAACTCGAGTTTTTGAAATGCGGGGTAGAAGTGATGCTGTTATTGTTGGAGGAAATACTGTGCGTAGAGACAGTATGACTCTTCTCTTTCCTCTATGAATGTCCTGAATGCTTTGAATATCCCGTCAACATTATTAGAGATGCTCAAAATGGCTTTATGCTGCTTAACTTTGATTAGATGTCCCAGATATTTACCGCTGCTTTACTTTCTATTTTGGGTTTTAGATCCACGTTTGACAGTTAGACATGGAGGTGACCATCTGCCCCGGCGTGTTGTATTATCTCAAACTCTTGATCTTCCAGAAGAAGCCAATCTTTGGGATGTTTCTGAGGTCCCCACTTTAGTTGCTACACAAAGAGGTGCGAGGAGAAGTTTTCAGAAATTGCTTGCATCCAAAGGTGTTGAAGTGGTGGAATTTGATATTTTGGATCCCAGAGATGTTATGGAGTACTTATATGATCGTGGTTACCTCTCCATTTTGTGGGAGTGTGGAGGGACACTGGCTGCATCAGCTATTTCTTCTGGGGTCATACACAAGGTATACTCTCATAATCTTTTCTTGCTATTATTTTTGAACCTCCTGCTGAGCTGTTATTACTTTTCAGGAAGATATCTTTTGTTCTCTTAAATTTCTGAAATGGGAAATGTACACAAGTGAATAACAGCTAGCTGCCTGATTCAGTGGCTTTTTGCTTCACTGAACAATCGAAATGGAAGGATAGATACTTTTCTAATTCTACAGTGTTTTTAACTAATTATGGCATCAGTCTGACGTGTCTAGTGCACGTACTTGTTTTGATTCATGCAGTTATATCTGGTACTGTCAAAAATTCATCAATGCTCAAAGAATAGTATATCAAACACCCATGGGTTCATGTTTCCTTTTTCCTTGTTTACAATATCACTTTTTATGGTGTTTTCGTCATCATATTGACAATTCAGCAGTCCTGTTTTTTGGCAGCTCTTCTAGTTGACTGAGTAATTGAACAGATTTCTGTCTGCTCTACTGAAGGAAATTACGTATAGTTTGCATGTGGAGAGAAATTTTTGTTTTAGTATTGCAAATTATATATGTCACAAACCTTACTGCAGGTACATGCATTTGTTGCTCCCAAAATTATAGGTGGGAAAAATGCACCATCTCCAGTTGGGGAGCTTGGGATGGTAGAGATGACCCAGGCCCTGGAATTAATTGATGTTTCCTATGAGCAGGTTTGATATGCTTCTCTTATATATTTTCTGATTATGTGCATAGTAGATGCATGTCTTGCTGTACTTATCCTTCACTCCCCTTCCAAAAGAGGGAAAGAGAAATACATGTACTGCTGTCTGGTCTGGCTTAATCCTTAATTATGTGTCATGTGCACAAGTTACAACCTGTGCATTTTTCTCTTTTTGGCCTTAAACAAATTTCTGGTGTTTTCTTGTTTGGGTCTAGTTCCTTGTCTTATGTCCTGGTATCCTTTCTGATTGATCCACTGAAGTAAACAAACCTTGGGTTTTTTCAATGCTTGATTAGATTATGCTAATTACACGTGTTGAGTTTTATTAAATGTCTCGCTAACTATTTACACCATGTCTAAGCAACATGCTGTAGTAGTTTTCCATACTTTCTCTTCCTTAACAACTTGTTTGGATGGTGGTTTTCCGTGGTGTGGTATGGTATAGCGGTAAGAGAACCACGTTTGTTTTGATTGTTTCTTTAATTACGTTGTATGGTATGGTTTGGTTTCATGGCTTCATAACCATGAAAACCCTCACTTTTTGAAACCACCAATTCGGTGGTATCCTATCGTTTCCTTTTTGTTCTTTCCAATTATACACTTACTTGATTTTAGATAATTTTAATTTACCCTTTATTCCTTATTAAACTTTACCCCTCATATATTTACTGCTTTCAGAATCGTATTACTCATTCTCTTCCGTATCAACTTTTGAAGCTTCTCTTCCTCTCAAGTCTTCTCTTCCACATTTCAATCTATCTTTTGAGGTTTATTTTTTAAAAGTTCTTTAGATATGCAGTATAGTTTTTTATTAATTTCTCTTATTTCACATAAATTAAGTTACTTCAGTTTTGGGCTATAGCTTTATGTAATTGGCTACTATTTTTAATTATTACTTTTATTATTTTTTTTAAAATATTGATAAATTTAATATATATAACAATTAAAGGCATGCCTGTAAATATATCAGATACGATATAGTACCATACAGTCAACCCAAACAACAGAGTTATCATTAAACAATAGCAAACCATACAATATAATTGCATTGTACTGTACAATACCATACCATACAGTACCATACGTTAAGAAACCATGGGAAATCATCATCCACACAGACGGTAAAACCCCATTGCTGGGTTGTAAGTAGCTTATTTACAACGGATGGAATAAAAAAGGCCTTCCGGATATGCATAATAACCTCCTTGACAAGCTGTATGCAGAAGCTTTTTTGAAGGTTGGTAACACATATATATTTGTATTGAAATTTAAATTTAAAGTAGCGCCATGACAGTGCAATCAGTAATAACAAATGCCACCCAGACTTGTAAGTAGAAGCTTAACACAAAAAGTGGTTCACCTTTCCTAAGAATGTGTCACTCCTACAGACCTTTAAGGTTTTCTAAGTTCAAGCATACAAAGACATCTGTAAAAGTTTTCACGTTAGTGGAAGAGTCTGCATGTGGGAGCTTCACAAAGCACAATCAATACCCAACTCATATAAAGTAGAAGGCTGCAGTAGGTTAACGGCTGGCGTGACATAGGCTAAAGTTTAATGAATCATTTGAACTGAATAGGCACAATGTACTCAAAGAATTCATGTAGGCAACCTTAACTAATTTGTGATTGAGGCGTAGAAGATTATTTAGTCGATATTTTACCTTGGAGGGACTTTAGCTTTCAAAACGGGATAAGGTAAAGAAAAAGTAGTCAAAATTTCTGTAACGACCCGGCACCAACATTGTGAAGTATTGTCCGCTTTGCCCAGGGGACAAAACCGTGCGCCTGGGCTGTGTGCGGGCAAAGCGGACAATACTTCACAGTGTTGGTGCCGGGTCGTTACAATTTCAGCATTCATTAAAAGGATAAGTAGGAATTGCAGAGAAATCACTTATTCCCGTGTTACTTCTGTTCTTTCAAAAAATAAAAGATAAAAAATTGCTCAAGTTAGAACTCAGTTAGATTCCTCATTCAATATCCATGTGCCAATGCTTGCATTTCAATTACGCTATCTTTCATTCTCTATCAGGGTCCCACATTGCACGTTGTTGGTACTGAGTCTGAAGAGAAGATATTACTTCCTTGGGCTAGCCTCAACTAAGTGCATTGTAGTTTCAAACAATGTTCAACATCCTGTATCACTATGATAATCTGTCAAGGCTGGTAAAAAACAAAGGCCTCTATGCCATTAACATCTAATTACTGATGTACCTAAATGCTGAAATAATTTTTCACCTTATAGCTATAAGGTGGTACAACACCACATGACTATTTTTTGTTGATCTTTGTGTTTCTTTTACTTGGTAGAATTGTAAAGTATGCAATAACTGCTAAAAGTTGTATTGCCTTTCAATTGATCTATTATGAAGGATTCTCAATGTCATCCTGTGATATCATTTCTTTGATGAAGCGGCAGGTAGGGGTTAGCTATTAACCACCTTCAAATGAAACAAGATAAATTGAAACCTCGTTATCCCTTTGGACTGTTTCCCCCTCTTGTGACTTACCTTTTAACCATGAATAGTTTTTCTGTGAGTTAATTTTGAATTCTGAAGTCATATGAATATGCAGATTGGACCTGACATACTTGTTAGTGGGTTTCTGCAACCAGTTCCTGACCTGACTCCTACTATTCCATCAGTACAAGAAACTTCAGCCATTGATCCTTCCATTTCTCCTTATGAATCAAGCATCATATTCTTTTACAAAACATGGGATCCATATGGTGCCTTCTCAAACTTCTCCCTCCATCCAATTCAAATGCCTGATGAAAATGAACTTGTCACCTGGCCCAGTGTAGAGCATTATTACCAGGTTGAAAAACTTAAAAGATAAAACTTCATTATTCGCAGCGTCTTTTAGACATTTGACAAATAATTCTTTGATTAAAGGCACAAAAGTTTGTTGGGGTATCTGATCCTGTAGCTAAAAGCTGTATTGAAGAATTAAAATGTGCAAAGAGCCCCGAGGAAGCAGCACGGATTGGAAGGAGAATACAGAGGCAACAACCTAATCTGGTAATTCTTTACATTCTACTTACAAATATTATCCCATTGCTTTTCCATGTACCGGCATTTTTCAAGTGGTTCCTTCTTTGCGAGGCTGCTTTATTCTTGTGTCCAGAAAGCATAAGTATGCCACTTAACTAGACAGCAGAATATGATCAATTGTATTGTAAATGCTTGATGATAAATGGGTGAGGTCAGAAGCTATCTATTCTGTATTAAATGGTATCTCCAAAGGCAGCAGATGCAGATTCAGGATTTGAAGTTTATGAGTTCGTATAACAATCTCACACTAATATACAATTGTAACTGGTTCACAGTCAAATTTTATAGATATTTTTGTAGATTTCTCAATACATATATAAGGTCCGGATAAAAGCTAATGGGTTCACATGAACCTGTCGATGACACTCTAGAACCGCCTCCCGTAGCTTGGTAAGCCAAAACAAATAATTTAAAACCCAACAGGCTTTTTTTTTTCTCTAAAAAATTTTTGAAGTAAAACTAGTTTATTTAAGCAAACATATTTAACGAATGAAAAAGGAGTTTTGTTTCTACCCTCCCCAGACCGTTCCCAGGAAACAACCTCTCTACTTCTATGGTAGTGGTAAGGTCTGCGTACATTCTACCCTCCCCAGACCTCACTTGTGGTATTTTACTGGATATGTTGTTGTTTAAAAAGGAGTTTTGAAATGATTGCTAGCAGCCTGCAGATCCCCCGTAAAACTGAAGTGTTATTGATTATGGAACCTATTCGGTTGTCCATAAAATGATCGACAGTTTATTATGTATCAGCAGTACGTATTTCGTTGGTTCATAAAAGTAAACACCAAACTATTCAAACATATTGAGAACAAAGATATGTTGATAAAAAGAATTTTGAGCCTTGGTGGACAGAGTTACCGGATACTCGTTGTTTTTGGGAGGTGACATGTATCCAGTGGAATTAGTTGAGGTATCGCAAGCTGATCCGGACACCATGGCTATAAAAAGTCTTTCTTTTTTTTATGAATTTATTGTGCAACCTCAAACTTGGAATATATACAGGGAAAAGTTTGTATTTTGATTTGTTTGTTCCTGAAAATATTGTTTGGTCTGGATGTCATATTGAATTGAGAGTCTATGCACAATCCCAGGGTCTAGGGCGAGGTAAGGCAGATTCCAGAAAGGATGCTTCAAAGAAGTAGTTAAGTTGAAATGTTGGGGGCAGTATTTAGCGGAGGGGACTTTGGAAGTATTGCCAGTGTGCAATAAAGAGTTGTAGTTTAGTAGCAAACATTAACTTAGGAAACCATGCTTGGAAGTGCTTAATGAGTTTTGTTTCTAACCTCGTTTGTTAATTCCAGAAATTTTAACAAATTTGGACATGGATGATCCATCTTAATCTAACTCTCTGATTCAAGCAAGAAATACTTGATCTTTACAATTTAGGCTATTGGTTCTGCACTGCACTCCTTTTTGCTTGCTCGCGAAGGGACCTTTTATCTCTGTACTAATGGTCCATTGTGTATAATGCAATTAAGGGTCTAACTTGTGTTCATTCCTTTCTTATTCCTGTGTGTTCCAGGTAAGACCGGACTGGGAATCTATCAAGATTGATGTCATGTACAACGCCTTAAAATGCAAGTTCACGACATACCCCTATTTGAACTCTCTGTTGCTGTCAACTGCGGGGTCTGTTCTTGTGGAGGGTTCACCACATGACCTATTCTGGGGAGGAGGTCGAGACGGAGAAGGCCTTAACTATCTTGGACGATTGCTGATGAAGTTGAGATCTGAGCTCTTAGGTGACTCTTCAACAAGTCAAAAATCTTTGCATCCTCAAACATCTGAGAATAAATAGTAGTAATATTCCCGTCCTAACAATGTCAGGCGAATGTTGTAATCTAAACCTCTCCAACGTGCATTGTAATTGTATATCGAGTTTTATGATACATATTTATAATATCCATGTTGTTTTAAAAATGTGGAACCTGTTCCTGTGAATGATCAACATAAATCATAATATGGTAACTTGTTTGTTGTCATCTTGGTGATTGGACATTGTTTGAACCTAAAAAAATTTGAAAAAAGTCAAGTTTAATCAGGCAAATATATTGTTTATTATTACGAGGTATAAACATGTAATTGATGATATCTTGGGGTGACAATCGTGCTGGTTGGGTCAAATTTGAGCGGATTATAATATGTTAAAATAACAAATGGGTCAAGATTTAACTCAACTTAAATTTTCTTAGATCAAAATGCGTTGATTTAAATTGTGTTGAGTAATGAGTTATAGAACAGGTTAAGACTCAACTAAATTCAACTTTTACCTATTTTATTTGTTT
Source organism: Solanum ossicruentum (assembly GCA_025774065.1). Taxonomy (NCBI): domain Eukaryota; kingdom Viridiplantae; phylum Streptophyta; class Magnoliopsida; order Solanales; family Solanaceae; genus Solanum; species Solanum ossicruentum. Next base: position 15,955,724 of record JAOTQR010000079.1, read on the forward strand.
TTTTAAATATTTTAGTACTTAATTAAATTATCTTTTTCTTTATTCTTGCTATATAAAATATATCAAATTTTAAAAAATATTTTGACAAGATCTCTCTCGAGTTAATTCAGATTTGATACAATCCAATTTTAAATGGATTGACTTGAGATATGTTGAGCTAATATAACTCACATGGATCATATCTCAACCAATATTTTATAAAACTTATATTCTGGATGCTTGGGTT
>JAOTQR010000079.1:15957376-15971780 GCA_025774065.1 Solanum ossicruentum
ATCATCTTTTCTCTATGTTTTGCTCACAATTTTATGGCTTTATATAGCCATAGAAATATACACTTTATGAAGTGGTTTCCTTATTTCATGGCTTTCTTTCCCTATTTCATGGTGTTGGACAATTATTGTTTCCAACATATTTTTATTATTTATAATAAGTGATCAAGTATTATACAATGATGTATAGAACAGTACTACTTTTTTGCTTTCCAAGACAACAAGTGACAGAAATGCATGGCAGCCATAGGCCCATAGCTGGAATCTCTACCCCACAATGTCCAACCTACCCCTATTCTCTCTCTTCACTGTCTAAATATACAAAAACCATTTATACATACACATATATAACAAAAATAGCAAATCTGTATGTCTAAAATTTACTCAAGGAAAACGTTTGCGTTTGTTTTTCTGTGATCTCTATCCTCTGTTGGTGTCTAGTTTGTTGCGATTCTTATTCTCCTCCTCTCAATCTTGCTTCTTCCCATTCATTCCCTTTCTGGGTCACCCTTTTTTCTGTCTTTCATTTTGAGATTCGATCTGTCTATTTTTCTTGATATTTATTATGCTTTGCTTTCTTTGAGGTCTGTAACCAGAGGAATAAAGGTATTGGAAGTGGGCATAGTTTATATAGATCTGCAACCCCTTTTGGATGCTCCATCTTTGCACTTACTTTTTGTAGTGAAAAGGGTTATTGTTATTATTATTTAATTCCTGGAATTATTGAATAATCTATTCAAGATTGTTGTGTAGATTTTCTTTTATAAAGGTTCAGCACTTTTTGAGGCTGAAAGATTTTTTGGGGTTGTGATTTTCATCTTTTGGATGAAAATGGTGGATTTGTTGGATTGAGGGGAGAATTGGGTACTTGGATTTTGAAAGAATTTGTGTAGGATTTTGTTATTAGAAACGGCTGTGACGGATCCGAATAGGGAAAATAGTAGGGTTGGTTGTGTTGCTGCTCTGGATTGTTTATTGAATATAGTCCGGGCTCTCCGGACGGGGTCCTGCTTAACTTATGAAAGCAGGACCCCTGTTCCGGGTTCTCCTACATCTAATGTTGGAATTAAGAAGAAGAAGAGCAGGCGGGTTTCTAGAAATTCATCCTTCAACAAATGCAAGGAAGAACAGCTGCGTAAGACTCCTGGACGTTTGTTCTTGAATGGCTCCAGTGAGGCAGCTTCACTCTTCACTCAGCAAGGCAAGAAAGGAACTAATCAAGATGCCATGATTGTTTGGGAGGTTAGTCCTTCAAATTCATCCTACTATAGTTGCATATAGTTATCTTGGACTATACTTCTGGAGCCTAATCATAGTTGTATTTGCTTTATCATTGTTGTATTTGCTTCAGCCTGTGTAGTGCTTATACTTCAATCTTAGGGAGTTGGTGGGTGTGTTTGATCTCAGATTGTTCACCTGAGTATTAAGTTGACCCTCTGATTTGTGAGTACTGCCAAACTTGTTGATCTTCGTCAGCTAATCAAGCGTCCTATAAACAACCATATTAACCGTGTTCAAAATTAACATATGAAGAAGTCAAGGGTATTCAACTAATAATAATATCTATACAAAAAGGATTTTCCTTTACCTATTTGCATAGTGTCATTTTTCAGTGAAGGGACAAGGTGGCTCCGCTGCTGCCTATGATGTGTTCCCTCCTTGAAACCTTCTTTCTTCGTCTTTTTCTTTGTCTGGTGTTGTAGTATATTTGAAGGTGTTGAAAACCTTCTAGTTTTTTTATCAAAAATAATTTTCCTCCTAGTTGTGCTTCACTTGTACCAAATCATTGTATTCTTCAAGTTTCTCTAGCAAGCATCTTTCAGGATGGATAAACGCAAAAATCTCTAAAACAAATTTCTTTTGTTTTGGGTTTCAAGTTTTTTGTTTATGGAGACTTCACATTGTTGACCCTACTAGTTTCAGATTTGAGGCATAGTCAGTTTAATTATTGCTGTGGAACTTAGCAGACTTGTTCTCCATGTCCATTCCCTTTAAGAGGGGCATGGATCAATGTTTTGGACAGGGAAAGGCAACAAGGGAGCAGCGAGCACTCGCCTTTTTGAAGTACGACATCAATTAATACCAAAAACTAAAATATTTAATTGCATATATAAATAATCAACATCTCAATCTCAATAACATATTAGCAAATATTTCATCAACCCAGGCCACACTTGTAGGATTTCATTGGGTATCTTGTTGTAGTAAAAACTAAAACTAGATAGTACATACAACAAGTCTAGAAGTTGAATGAGAAAAAAACAAAACCAAAGTGGAAAAGTGAGAATAATAATAGAGGTAGAAGTAACTCTGTAGTCTGAAGAAGTAGAATAAGTAAGAAACACAGGAAGAAGAAAAGAAGAAAAAAAAAAGAAATACATATTGGTTGGATTTGGAGTCTCCGGAATGGTTTGGCTGGTCGTTGGAGAAGTCTAGTTGGGTCATTTGGTTGGAGTCAAAGTCTAAGTGTAAGAGTGCAATTGTGCAAATTGGAAAGAAAACCCTAAAATTATCTTTTAACTTTTAAAACCCTAAATTGGTTGCCCTTTTTTTTTAAAAGTAAATACAAAAGTCGATGCCTTTCTCGCCTTTCTTGCCTCTCGCCATTGTCGCTTTGGTGTTGCCTTTTGAATATTGCCTCGGCATAAAGCTAAAAGGCGATGAAGGGTCGCCTCACCTCTCACTATTGGCGAAAAGGCGATCAATCGCCTTTCACAACACTGGCATGGATAATTAAAGATAAAAGCATGAACAATCCTGTGATTAGGCAATTGATTCTTCTGAATAACAAAAACTTAGAGGATGCATGTGGGAGAAAGGATTAATAACACAATAATGTATGAGATACTGTGATTAGCTAGCTACTGATAACATTCTTCCTAGATTGATATGCTATAGTTTCCTGGACATGCCTTGCAAGGAAGTATTTCATTTTTGATCAAGCTAAGGGAAGTATTTCTTTAGATTCCACCATTTCTTTCTTTTCTTTGTAGATCCGTGTGTTGTTGTTGGGCAGAGGATTTGTTCACATCTTTTCATTTTTGCGCTGTTTTTGCCTAGTTATCCTTTAATTCTGCTAGTCTCATTATACCTCTATGGAGAGCAACTCCTAATTCATCTTTTATAATTAAATTTCAGAACTTTGGTTCCAGAAAAGATACAGTATTCTGTGGTGTTTTTGATGGCCATGGTCCTCATGGGCATATGGTTGCCAAGCGAGTCAGAGATTCCCTTCCTTTGAAGCTAAGTGCACATTGGGAAGTTAATCTGAAAAGCGAGGATGTCCTAAAGGAGATCAGTCTAAATGCTGGGGTTAGCCTATGTCATGAGGATGCTAACCTTATATCTGCTGCTGATGAGTCTAGGGTCGTAATAGAGGTTGAAGATACTGAAAAGCACCCAGAGATCTTTCAGACTTTGAAGGAATCATTTTTGAAGGCTTATAAGGTTATGGACAGAGAACTAAAAAGCTACACCAACATTGACTGCTTCTGTAGTGGGACAACAGCTGTAACCCTTGTTAAACAGGTACTTGACAGATCCGGAAATTTGAATCTAGCTAGTTATTATGTTGTGTTCCTTGGAAGAGTGAACCCCATAAATTCTTTTTCTTGCAGGGCCAGGATCTTGTTATAGGAAATGTAGGCGATTCTCGAGCAATTCTGGGCACCAGAGACAAAGATGGTTCTCTAACCGCTGTACAATTGACAGTGGATCTGAAGCCTAATCTACCAGGTTGGTTTCATTTTCTTGTGTAGTGCCAATTGAACTTATGATGGATCAATTTTCCAGATTCTTGCTTTTGCATAGATCATCTTACAATACTACCGACATGTGTTGATTTGAGGAACTTATTACTTTTTAGTCCTTAATTCCTTAGTCAGGGTTTTGACCGCTGTACAAATTGTCCAATTCTTATATTTATGTAGCCATCAACTTGGATATGAATTATGATGCCATTTAGTTTTGCAAAAAACTTCATCATACCTAACCATCATTCATTGGTTGCTAAAATTTCTGTCATTTACCTTCATCTCTCCTCCCTATTTTTCCCTCTCCTAAGTGTATAAGCTTCAAAATTGCAGCAATCGGCTGCTTCTGTTCAACTCAATTATGAACCACTATGACATTTTCATTTGGCTTGGATTCAAACGAAAAACAAGCTTCTCCACATATTATTTGTTATGTTCTTGTTGCAATTATAGAAGTAACCTTTCCAATGAGGAAAAAAGAGGTTAAAGTTAGAGGACTTGGAAGAGGAAAGAACTGAAAGCTTCTCTATGCTGCTCATCTAATCACCATAGCAGTTGCCATGTTCTTTTTTACAAACTGACTTCCAATGTTTCGGTGCCCCTCTTTTCCTGCCTTGGTCCCACCCAAATTCAAACCTCTTTGCTGGAAGTGGAGTGCTCTTGCTACTGGAACAATCTCACTTGTCCTTTTCTACTTCTTTTCTTTTTCTAATCATTTTATTATCTCCTTGTTTCTAGGCATTCTTTTATGTTGCTCTAATTGTTTTTATGAGAATTATCTTGAAAATAGAGAGTCATTATCTTAATAAGATCAATTTTCACATTGATAGACAAGAAGAGAAAAGGAAGGCATTAGGCCTCCTTGCAGCACTAGAGGATTTGTTTGGTTTTATTACATATTTATGAGGGTAAAAAAGTAGTTCCCCAGCAGTTTCTTGATGTAGATTCAGTAATAAGGGGGTGAGGGGACACCCATAAAGTTTGTTTGTAACACACCTTTTAGGACAAGTTTAGGGGGTAATTTACTAATTTGTGTTGTAACATTTTTTTTTCCAAACTAATTTATGTATTTTTCCCTAATATAACATCACGGTGGATGCACGACATCCTGCAGATTTAGTGGATGAATAGTAAAACATTGGCAGAGTGTGATGAATTAATTGTTTGTATATTGTGACAATAAATTTGATAATAGTCAAAAACTGAAAATTTTCTTATTTTGTGGACTGAAGTGTTGCATAAACTAAAAGGATTAGGATCTCATCTGTGTAGGTGTAGTATTAGGGGACTGGTTGAGGAGATCGTGCTGGTAAAATCATGTACTTAAGGTGGTCCTTAAGTGTAGAAACTACCTAGTATAAGTGGCAGTTTAACTGTCAATGCAAACACATCCATCATGATAAATTAAAAACAGGAGCAGAAGTTTGCCCTTCTCGACAAAGTGCAGTTCTTTAAAATTACTCTTCTGTTGAAAATCTTGTAGTTTAAATTTATGTACTGCCAATTCTGTCCATCTTGCTTCTATGGCTAAAGGTCTTCTTTGCATCCTTAGAAGCATCATGTTCTTAAGACAGCTTTTTGAACTTTCTATAATTGGAGAAGTGATGTGCAATTGACGCTTTTTACATCCATGACCAGTTATCAACAAACATTACCTGTGTTATCAAACTGAAGTAAAATGGAATGGAATGTAATTACCTTGATTTGGAAGAAAACATGATGTATATATTAGGAACAAAATAGGATAGAAAAATCTGTCTCGTGAAAGAAGTAGGGGACAGGGACATCGTGTTGGGTGATTTAGAGAAGTCAAAGAGTCAATGGGATTTTGGATATCATAGGTGTTTTAAGGTTGAGGAGTCTTAAGGGTGTTGTGCGCAAGATGAGTCAGGTAAGAGTGATTGGACCTAATGAAATTTCGATAGAGTTCTGGAAGAGCACAAACAAGGCAAGTTTTGAGTGGTTGACTGGGTTGATTTGTCATTTTTAAGACTGTCAAAATGCTCTATGAATGAAGGTAGAGTACTATAATTCCATTGTATAAGAACAAGGGTGATAACTAAACTACAACAATTACAGTGGTATTAAGTTTTTGAGTCACACCAGGAAAGTTTGGGTGAAAGTGGTGGAGATAAGGCTGTGAGGATGGATGTGTTCAACTATTGAAGCCATTCACCTTGTGAGGAGACTTATGGAGAAATATAGGGAGAGGAAAGGATTTTGCATATGGTGTTCATTGACCTTGAAAAGGGTTAGGACAAAGTCTCAAGAGAAATCTCGTGGCCATGCTTGGAGTCTAAAGGTGTATTGATGGCTTACATTAGGGCAATAAAGGACATGGACATATATGATGGAGCAAAGACTAGAAGAAGAACATGAGAGGAGATTCAGAGCACTTTTTAGTTGAGATAGGGTTGCACTAGAGTTCTTCACTTAGCCCATTTGCATTTGCATTAGTGCTGGATGAATTGACATAGGCATGTTCAGTGTGAGGTGCTATGGTGTATGTTATTTGTAAATGATGTTATAATCGAGGAGATTTGTGGTGGAGTTAATGATAGGTTGCAGGTGTGGAGATAGGTTTAGGTTGAGCAAGTCCAAGATGAAGTTTTTGGAGCATAAATCAAGTGATGTATCGCATGAGGCAGGAATAGATGTGAGACGTGATACACAAGTTGTCCCCAAAAGAAAAAGATTTAAGCAACTGGGGCCTTTGCTCCGAGGAAATGGGGAGATCAACGATGATGTCATACTTCGTATTGGTGTGACATGGATGAAGTGGAGGATTGCATCCGGAGTCTTGTGTGACATTGGTACTTAAAAGTAAGTTTTATCGAGTGGTGGCTAGACCAACTTTGTTGTATGGGGCAAAGTTTTGGCTAGTCAAGAACTCCTTTGTTCAGAAAATGTATGTGACATAAATGAAGATATTGAGATGGATGTGTGGACAATACTAGGAGAGATAAAATTAGGAATGAGAATATCCCGGACAAAGTGAGAATGACCTTCGTGGTGGACAAATTGAGGGAGGGAAGACTGAGATGGTTTGTCAAAAGGAGATGTGTAAGATGCTCCAATAAGGAGGTGTGAGAGGTTGGATGTATTGGGGTCGAGGAGAGGCAAAGGTAGGTAAACGATGTATTGAAGAGAGCTGATTAGACAAAACATGAGCCAATGTTAGCTTACCAAGATTGACCTTGGTTACGAGGGTATGGAATCGTGAAAAAGGGTAGAAGGTTAATAGGTAGTTGAGACTTGTTGTATTACTAGCCTATTCATGTATTTCGTTTGGTGGTTGTATAGAGTATCAAGTTGGTCATAGTATCAGCCTTTTATGTAGTCGGTGTATTTTGATGTCTGATATCATCTGTGTTTATTGTGTTTAAGTGACCTCACCTTGTTATTGTTGTTGTTACGGTTCTTTGCATATTCGCTCCAGTTTTCATGTCTCTTCACTATTATTTTTCTCTTGATTACTGCTTTGATTTGCTTGAGCTGAAGGTCTTTTGGAAATAGCCTCTCTGCCTCAGAGAAGTAGAGGTAAGGCTTGCGAATACTCTACCCTTTCCAGACTCCACTTTGTGGGATTTCACTGGATATGTTGTTGAGATGCTTCCTTTGCAAGTTCTTGGAAGCTGAACTTTTGGACTTTTTTCTGGTGTGCATTATGTGGACAAAAGCTTGGTGCAAAAATGAACACTGTAATGGTCGTCATTCTACATAGTGTTCAAGTTTCAACCTATAGATGGCACCCTTGAAGCATTATTTTTTTTGAAATCTTTTTGGGATAGATTTCTGATTAATGCCATTGGTGCTTATTTCAATTTAATCTTCTCCTAATTTCCTCTTCTTAAATGTACAGCGGAGGCTGAGAGAATTCGTAAATGTAGAGGGCGTGTTTTTTCTCTTCGCGATGAACCGGAGGTTGCAAGAGTATGGTTGCCAAATAGCGACTCTCCTGGACTTGCCATGGCACGTGCTTTTGGAGATTTTTGCCTCAAGGATTTCGGTCTCATCTCCGTGCCTGAAATATCATATAGGCGTTTAACGGGAAAAGATGAATTCATTGTTCTGGCAACTGATGGGGTATGAAACTTGAGTTTTTAGTACTTTGTATTATCCTTTTTAACTTTTTTTTTAAAAAAGTATACACGGGTTAAACAATCAAAAACAAATATACACATGGTTTCTTAGTATTTCTTGCTCAGTGTTTATTACATCTAATTTATAATTGTCAAAAATTAATTCTTATGACAGATATGGGATGTACTTTCAAATGATGAAGTTGTAAAGATTATCGCATCTTCATCCCGTTCGTCTGCAGCTCGATCACTTGTTGAATCAGCTGTTCGAGCCTGGAGGACAAAATACCCTACTTCTAAAGTTGATGATTGTGCAGTTGTTTGCCTTTTCCTTGATTCAAACTCAAATAACTTGTCCACTGCTTCCAATACAAAAGACAGTGACAAGACTGTCTCAATGGAAGCAAATGAAGTTGGTGCCAAGACAGATGATGCCTCTGGTCCAACTGCATTGCCTCGTTCTGGAACTGTTCTAGAAGTTCATGAAGTTTCAGGAGAAGGTGATGATGTTTCAGAAGAAGGGATAGAGGAAGCATCAGAACATGAGGAACTGCTCTCAGAGATGGGGACGGAATGGTCTGCACTAGAAGGTGTTTCCCGGCTGAACACATTATTGACGCTGCCAAGGTTTGTGCCTGACAAGGACGACAAGTAAACAGTCTGGAACCGAACTCAAAGATGCAATAGAGGGTGAGATTTCAAAGTTCGGATTTATTTCTTTTGGTTATTCATCAATTTTATTTAGTTCCATCCATTTTAAGGTCTCACATATCTATCTAGTGGGAGGAAAAAAAATAGGGGCATTTGATATTTGTTGTAGACTGGAGAGGTGGCCCCAGCTATATTAGAGTGTCTGGGAATCATCCATTCTCTTCCTAGTGTTGGTAAATGTGGAATTTTGTTTAAACCAACTCTCCTGTCTTGGTTACTGGCTTTCGTTTCTTTCGCATATATACCAAGATTGTGTGTACCTTATCACAAAGAGATATCAAGATTGTGTGTTTTCCCCTCGTTGTTGATTGATAATGTGTAGTAATGTGCAGTCCTTTCTTTTGGTTCAAGTATTGCATTTTCTTTCTTCTTCTGAAAATACTTACAAAAGTCAGCCGCGAATATAGAACAGAGAGAACACACCTCATCTGAAGTAGCGCACTCAAGATGAGAAATCCTGCCAGTCGTCAGTGTACACAAGCCGAATTCCCCAGCTTTTCAGGAAAATATGTTTCCTCAATGAGTTTGCAGAAACAGTCGCACTATGTTTTTAAACATAGGGGTCAGGCTGCGTACATCCGGCCCCCCTACCCCGCAATTGGTGGGAGCCTTTGAGGCACCGGGGTAATGTTGTTGTTGTAATGAGTTTGCAGAAAAATCGATCTGATACCAATTGTTTGGGCTGTCTAAGTGGTTTTTGTAGATTGACCAATATTCTTCAAATGGCACATAGGCAAGACGTGTGATCTGAAGCAACATTCTTGTTTGTCGCTACAAAACCAATGTTCATTAGGCAGCTCGTGCTCCTCCGGTGGTGGCTTTTGATTGTAAACTCAATCGAAATGCCTGGCATTTCCTGTAGGTAACCTTCATTAACTGATAACCATGTTGTTTCAAGGTCGGACACCACACAGATAGCAAATCCCATGAATTTATCATTGTACCAATTGTTTGGCAGCTGCATTGAAACTGAAGTTCCATTGAGTTCGTAGCCAAACCACTCTGGAACTTGTTCTCCAGGTAGGTAAATGCTTAAGTGACCACTTTTAACAATGCACTTCTGCAGTATAAAATCACAACATTCATGTTAGTTAAGAGATTCTATCTGTTGTATCCAGTGATTAGAGATAAATTGTCTGATCTCGAAAGTAATAGCAATAGAGGTAAGGGTAACAACAACTACAACAACAACATACCCAGTGGAATCCCACAAGTGGAGTCTGGAGAGGGTAGAATGTACGCAGACTTTACCACTACCTCACAAGGTAGAGAAACTATTTCGCGGGAACTCTTAGCTCAAAAAATGCTTAAGCAAAATAAACTAGATATGAAGAAAAGGGAAAGGAAAATAATAAGGAAACAGAAAGAACAACTAATAACGAAAAACCCATGAACTGCTGCATGATAGTACATGAAGAATATCTTCGGGAGACCAGAGCCTAGTATACTTGCCAAGATTGTTTGAAGCTTCTTTGCAAACTGTATGCCAACCCATCTCTTGGATCAACTGATGCATCATAATCCGACCTTTTGAAACAGTTATAAGAGATTTTTCGATGAGATTTCTTATGCCAATAACACTGAAACCAGAAAGAATTCTAATTACTGAATCTTTCTTCTTCCCTTTAAAGAAACATGCGATATCTAAGAATATCTTTTGGTCAATCTCACTTAGTCCGTTAAAACTTTGAGTTTTTTCTACAATTTCGCCTTCTGGTATTTGTTTTAGTCTATCTACTGTTTCTCTCCACTCAACCATACCTCCACCGTACAGAGAGGAACCCAAAACTTTAAGAGCTAATGGAAGACCACCAGTATACCAAACAATTTCAGCTATGATCTCTCCATATTCACTTTTGGGATGGCTTTTCTGAAACGCATACAAACTAAGGAGTTCAATACTTTCATCATTGTTTAACAGACCGACTTTATACATCTTATCCACGTTATATTGACGAAGCAAGTGCTTATCCTTTGTTGTTATGATGATGATACTGCCTGCACCAAACCAATCATGGCTTTTAGCTAGAGCATCTAATTGGTTTTGATGATTGACATCATCAAGAACAATTAGGACTCGTTTCCCATTTAGTCATCTTCTTAGCAAATTGGTTCCTTCAAATATATTGTTTATTCTTAGACCTTTTAACAGAAGTAGTTCAGAAAGAAGTATCTGCTGCAAATGTTGGATACCGTGTTTGGCTGAAGTTTCTGCAACTTCATGAAGGAAATTAGCACCTTGGAAGTAGCGGAAAATCTTGTCGTAGATGACTCTTGCAATAGTTGTTTTTCCACATCCGCTCATTCCCCATATTCCAACGAATTGAACTTTATCAGACTCCAGATTCAACATGGAGTACACCGTCCCCATTCTGGATCGTATTCCAACAAGATTTTCAGTAGCATCACAAGCAGTATGACCTAATTTCTCCATTACACATTCTACAATTTCCTGGATACATTCGATTCGTGCCTGATATCAGAAAGAACTTAATTACCTTACCACTACTATGCAAGTCCATCTAACAACAACAACACACCCAGTGAAATCCCACAAGTGGGGTCTAAGGAGGGTTGAATATAAACAAACCTTACCACTACCTCATAGAGGTAGAGTGATTGTTTCCTGGGAACCCTCATCTCAAAAACCCAAGTCTATCTCATTTAGAAAAAGAGAGTAGAAATTCATGAACTAAACTATGTAGGCAATAGAGTTTCCATCTGAATAGTTGCTCAGACTCTTTAAAAGTATTATTAGGTGTATGTCCGGTTCTTCAAAAGTAGTGCATTTTTGGAGGATTTGACACAGGTATAGAATCATGCTCGGAGAATCTGAGCAACTTAGGTTTCTGATGGAACAAGGCACAATTGGAAGACAAACGTAAATATAAATTTACCCATTGGCAATATTTGGCAACTCCCAACCAGATTGATTTGCTGCTTCTGTCATAGCTATTCTCCATTTCTTCACCCTTTCTTTATCATCTTTGAAATTTGACTCGTGCTTAGTGAAGAATTCAACAACCTTTGCTTTTTGTTTTCTTACGACAAATGTATCCACGTCATAAAAGACAGGGAAAACAATCTGTCCCCTGAGTTTCATTCATTCAGTGAAGTTAACAAGCTCATCGAGACACCATGAAGACGAAGCATAGTTTAAGGAGAATATGATGATGGAAATCATTGACTCTTCGATTGCTTTGAAAAGAGAAGGTGAAATAGATTTACCTCTTTCAAGTTTCTCATCATCTTTGAAAGTATGAATTCCTCTTTGGTGCAAAGCTGTATATGGATGATCGACGAAATTCTTGCGAACATCCTCTCCTCTGAAACTTAAGAAAACATCATAAGTGGATGGCCACAAAGAAGAAGAAGCAGCAGCTCCGGTTTCAGCCAATGGGAGGGACATTATGCAAACAAGAACAATATGTATACCGAAGTATTCAATGTTCCTCTTTGTGCTCAAGTCAACTGTGGACACATTCTGATTCAACAAGACGTTCTACATAAGTACGATCTTGTTACATGTTGCATAAAAATATTCTTTTTTAACAAAAAAAAAAAAGCATAATATAAGTTCTGCTTAACGGCAATGGGGGTGTGTGATTCAATCAGGTGCAATCATCCATGCCCCTACTCCGTGCCCATTTTGATTAGTCGTGCCATCAAAGTCAAATTTCCATGCCTTCCTCTGGAGTTTTGGATGTGCACAAGTGGATACTTAAACTTATATAAAGTTAAACAAATAGACACATGCCTCCTACGTGGCTAGGTGATGTCCTACGTGTATTGTGCCATGGAGGACACGTATGTTTACTTGTTCAACTTTATACCTATTTAAGTGTCTACTTATGCACGTCAAAATTTGGAGGGAGTTGTCAGCTGAAGCCAAATTTTTCCACTGAGGGGAATTCTCATAAATAGCCTAGACTTGAAACTTAATATGGTCAAACAACTATATTTTACACAATTACACAATATAACCTCGTCTATGTGACCTAGAGGGGTGGAGAGAGGCGAGGGAGATCGAGAGAGGGAGGAGAGAAGCGAATTGTATATGTATATTTGTCAAATTATATGTTATATCTGATAAATAATTGTATATGTGTAATCAATATACATATATACTTGTATATCTAGCAAACGAGATTGGGAGAGGGAGGAGAGAGGTGAGCGGGATCTAGAGAGGGAGGAGAGACGTGAATTATATATGTATATCTGTCAAATTGACTATATATATATCTGTCAAAATAATTATATATATGTAGATGGTATATATTTGTTATTGTATATCTGAAAAAAATTGCAAAGAGAGAGGAGAGGCGAGAGAGTGGAAGAGACAAGAGAGAAAATAGCAACAAAACCATAACTATAGTTATAACTTTTTGAAATTATAATTGTATAATGTAAATACATATCATATGTTTACTTATTATGTTATTTTTCCATTAAAAAATACATTTATATATTGTACTAATTGTAGATATGTATATATAGTTCGACCATAGAAAAATGAATTCAGTAGCATGGCACGAACCAAAACTCAAGAATGAATCTCATATTATTTTTGGTAAATGAAAGAGAGTCAACTATTATGATATCACATCCTCAGAAACACGTTTGACATTTGAAAATTCGCCCACTGAATCTTTCTTTACAGCTCTGATTTTGATTACTATTCACACTATACATTTAAAAAAGAGGAATTATTTTAATTTAAATAAAACATGGAAGCCTCTAACTTACTTTATAAACCACCTCTCCATCTCCATTTTGGGTTAACATCTTCATATGTTACACAATTCTCTAATTTAAGATCATAATTTGAAAAAAAAAAAGAAGTTCGTTGCCTAATGCTTATAAATATATTAGTCTCTAGAAACGTGCGTTGCAGGTTTATCCCAAAACAACAATCTATTCACATCTTCTATATAGTTAATAAATTTTAAAAGTTCAGAGAGTGATATTGTGCAACATAAAAAAATTTGTTGTAAAGAAATAAGAGATTCTTACCAAACAAATAGAATGAATCATTGATCTTATCACATATAATTATAGTTATATTTTGTCTTGCCATTATGATGCCATCAAATTTGAGAAAAGATAAAAAAGACAATAACAATAACATACCCATGTAAAATTTGAATAAATATAATTAAATGTGGCAATGCATTGAAAAACGAATCAAATGAAGGAGAAACTATAAATACAACAATTGAACGCTATGTATTTTTATGATTTATTTGATATTGTCCAATATCTTAGTTTGTAGTTTGCAAGACCAGCCTTTTGTTCATTCAATATGAGAAAATAAAAAAGTAAGGGTTGAAAATTTAATTTTTAAAAGTGAAAAGGTACTGAAATGATGATCCTTTGCAATATCAATAAGATTGTTGAAATTTCTTATACATAAATATTACAGTATTATTCTTTAACCTAATAAAATAAAATATTATTTTCTTCACTTATTAATTCTCCAACGCTCAAGATATTCAATTCTCTTCTCTTCTCTCACCATAACAATCCTATCATACTAAATTACATTCCATTGCCTTACTGTAACAGTCCTATTTTAATATGCAGTAATTTCATACATCATCATAATTGCACATTGATGAGGATGAAAAATTACTTTCGTAACAGTCATCCCTAAACTCTCTATTGTTTATATGCATTTTCTACACAACATTTTTCCCATTGGTTGTTCTATTCATATATTTATTTTGGTTGTTTCTATGGATGAGCTAATTTTTTATATAGAGATTTAATTTGTTAGTGATCAGGAAATGGAGACTTATCAAAGAGCTCAAGAATCTTCTGATGTTAAATATAATGAACTACTCTATGTGAGAATCACAAGCA
>JAOTQR010000079.1:15971880-16002744 GCA_025774065.1 Solanum ossicruentum
CCCAGACGTAGGCTGGTACAGTTTTCCATCTGTCCTTACGATCATAAACATTGGTGTAGTGGCTCTATATCTTTAGGCCAGAGCTATTTTTCTTGGCATCACCTAGTTCAAGCCCTTCATATGTAAGGATCCGTACTTTGTATGATCTCAATGGTGCTTAGAATTTGGTTTCAGAAAATTTTTGACCAAGGTGACACTTTATGGACACTTTCATGGGTCGTGTGTCTCATCATGGGCCGTGTGGAGGAGCCTTGAGGTGGCCTTTGACCTTGTGTGTAGAGTGTTGGCCTTAACTTTGGAGTTCAAGACCAAGGCTTGCACCACATAGACCCCACACAGTCCGTGTGGCTCTTTATGGGTCGTGTGGTGGCTTGTGTGATGTAGCCTTGGCCTTGAAAATCATATTTTATCCAAGGTACTTCACACATGAACATCATATGGTCCGTATAACCCTTCACAGTCCATATGACCCTCCGTATGGACGTTGGTGTGAAAATTTTCTAAGTATGGAATCATTATCTCGAAACTTCGTCAATGACGATTTTGCTATGTATTGCACCATGGAAGGGTACACGGTCTGTGTGCCTTGGTACGGTCCGTATGCCCTCCATACGAGACCCTTGGCAACATTTTTTTCTTCCGTCTCATTAATGATATTTTCGTAATTATGGCTACTCTAAGAGTCTTTTGTGACTTTCTATGCTATCCTAAATTATTCAAATGACCTATACTCTTCTTCTTTCATTCAAATTCATTCTACACTTAGAATTATTCAAGCTCTCTCTTAAGAACTCCCCTAAATTGAAGCTTAGAGGATTGTCCTGAAGATTAAGGAAAGGCTCTCTTTTTCATCAAATTCTTCTTGTCTTCTTGGGTAACTAAGGTATGTGGATTGATTCATGGTACCTTTCAACCATGAAGACTCAAACTCTTTTACACTTGATTTTATGAAATTGAGCTTACTTTAAATATGAGTTTTTAATATTATTATTTATTTGATTCAATTGAGATATGGGCTATGTTTTATTGTTGATTTTAAAGTGATTTAAGCCCCAATATGGTGAATTGCATTGAAGTTAGGGAGATTTGAATATACATGTCCCTTTTAAAGTGTGATTTAAGCATGAGTAATGTAAATGGTGATTTTAAAGGTGAATTTACTTATGGATTTACTTGAATTTCATATTGTATTGTTGATTTAAGATTGAATCTTTATTGTCCATGCTATTCTCATATCATTCATGACATATATATACATGAGCTATGATTTTCATGAAGTTTATGATGTGGGCTAAGTCTCAATTATGATAATGATTATGTTTTCAAGTAAAGTATGTTAATGACAAGAATGTGATCACATAATGTCTATGATATGTCTTTTTGAGCAATTATGAGTATTTACATCACTATGGCAAAGGAGCACCGATGGGATTGGAGGCACGGAGAGCTATCCCTAAGGATCCTTACTCCTTTCTCATAATTTATGTGCTTAACGGAGCTATTCCTATGCATAAAAATATGACATGAAATATGATTTGACTTTTTAGCCCAAGTATGCATGATCATGAATTATGTTTGACTTTTAAGCCTAAAAATGCATGATTATGGAATATGATTTGACTTTTAGGCTTAAGTATGCATGTAAATGTTTTGAAAGACTTATGCCTCTTTTATAAGCACGTATACGTATATGTATTCCCGTGGGATGATGGCTTAGCACCGATAGGATTGGAGGCAAAAACGGTTATCCCCAAGGTTCTTTACTCTTTTCTCTTGAATTATGTGCCTAACATAAGTTATGTTTATGCCCTTTTGTGGATATTGAATGTTAATGGATCTATCTTTGGCAAGTAGGTCACCTCTTTATCTATTATGGAGAAGACAACGGAGTTCCAAGTTATAGCTCACTTGGTCTTATGTCGGTTAAGGTCCCATCCCCTTATATGCAAAGTATTTTGACATTCATGCATCATGCATTTCATAGCATACTGATGTATTATCCTTCTTGCTTATATACTTTGTCACACTCCGAGAGGGTACCCTAGGCGTAACTGGCACTCGAAAACTATTGCTAGTCCCCAAAAAAATCACTTAGTCCCATCACACTCGTTCAATCAATAAATTAGCAGAAGGCATTCAATAGATCAAATGAACTATCAGTAAGCAATAAGGCTATCAATATGTCTATCATATGAAATAAGAATAAGAGGACGTTCTTAGTATAAAGAAGGAAAAAAAGGGCAAAAGAAACTCCAATATCAGCCATAATTAGTCTACGTCTATGAAGCCTCTATAACTACTGTCTAAGAAGGTACCATGACAGACTATGGCTACCACATTCCAATAAACAACTCAATAAAACTAAAGAAATAATCATCCTCCAAATGCAGGAGAGGACTCACCACGATCTGAAATCAAGAAGCTCTGAACCTCAACGATTAGCCTGCTGAAGTCCTTTGTATATAGAATCTGCATCATAAAATGATGCAGCACCAAAGGGGCATTAGTACGTGGAATGTACTGTATGTAAAATGGGATAAAGTAAACAATATGGGCTATACAATATAAAATGACATCAGCTGATTAGTCACTCAACCTCAACTCAGAGTAAGGACTGGACTCTATCACATTACCATCCATCAAGACATCATATAATCACATCAACCTCAAAGTACTATCAACAGGAAACCTATCTGAGAGTTTCTATATCCGACAATCATCACCTATGAGCCAGTGATGATATAATGAAGAGATGTTGTTGCCATATTCCCCAGTAACTTACTGGGGTAAAGGACGAGTCAATCGGGGATCCCATAGAAGTCTATCAAGTCCTCTGCAGGATAAAAAAAAACATCAGCTTTCATGGTCCAATCCTCTCATACGCTGACCATATAGTTAATGAGTGTGAGTGAGACTCACTCTTACCCATTTTGATGTTAATACTCCTCTCAGGACTCGATATGCTCATAAGTCTGTCAACATCAAGATGGTTATACAACCAACCTCCCTCAGACAGGGACCTCATCTCCTCTGACTTTCTATCATCTTAAGGAATGGAATCTTCCTTTCAAATTTTATATCACTCTTGTTTAAACTCTAAAGATACTAATTTCATCAACTTCAACCATCATTTTACTCATATCAGGACTCAGACCACAACAATCAATACACCCAAACAGTCAAGGCTCTAGACATTACCCTAGGTTCATTCTTGAATCTTTAACAAGGTATTCATGAAGAGTTGTTACACAATCATACAATGAAACATGTAAATAGTTAATTCAAAGTATGATGATCATTAATTTAAGAAGGTATGTAAAAATTAAAGATAATTTTTAAGATTTCATTCAAAATATCACAATTAAGACTCACTACTATCAACTAATCAACCCAACTCAATCATAGGGTATATGGGAGAACAATCCTATGTTCTGGGTAGTTTACATACCGAATGAAGAATTATCAACTCTCCTGTAAGAACTTGGACCCAAACTTTGAAATCCTCAACTCTTTCTTCTTCTCTCAAAACTCCCATTGGTAGACTTAGAAAAATAATGGGTTTTTGAACCCTTCGTGCGAAATAAACACTTAAAAAACATGTTTTAAGACATAAAAATGAGTTGTACATACCCAAAATACCCTTCTCAAATTTAAAATAAATTTTTTTAAAACTTACACACTGGTTCGCGACGCACCAGGGGCGCAAACCAGTATATTTTCATGAATTTTTGGAATTTCAAATTCTCATTGAAAAATTTTTAAAAAAATAAAGTGTTAGTCCGTGCCCCCTCCGCGTCGCGTCAGGGGCGCGGATTGACATTGTTTTCACTTAAATTAGCGAAAATTATTTTTGACCCAATTCCTCTTAAATCGAGCCAAAATTATTTTCTCACTTGATTTTCTGCATTGATCGAAAATTTGATCTCGAATTTTCCATCGGAGCTTTTGAAGATGCTTATGCGTACGATTACATTTTAGGGGTGATTCGATAATTTTACAGGGTGTTACATCATCTCCCCTTGGGATCATTCGTCCTTGAATGATGAGTAAAGGTAGAATAAAGGCACTAGTAACTCAAACCTCGTCTCAGTCCTCACTCGAGAACTCTCAAACTCTCAACTATCCATCATTTATCTATATTTGTCGTAGACTAAGGCATAGAATTAATATATCAATTCAAGAATGGAAACATTCAATAATGTTAAGGATAGGGACACTACCTTCAATACATTCGGCACGAATAGGTGCCGATATTTGAGTTTCATTGCTTCCTCAGCTTTCCACGTAACTTCCTCAATAAATTGGTTTCTCCCTAGAACTTTGACGGAGGCTAACTCGTTGTTCTTCAGCTTACGAACTTGTCGATCAAGGATTTGGACTGGGATTTCTTCGTAGGATAGGCTATCCTTCACTCCCGTACTCTCTCAAAATTGCCAGGGCAGGATCTCCCAAACACTTCTTCAGCATTGAAATATGAAATAACTGATGAACTCCATCTAGCTCGGAAGGCAAGTTTAGCTCATAAACAACCTTCCCAATCCTCCTCACAATCTAGTACGATTTGATATAACGTGGATCAACTTCCGCTTCTTACCAAACCTCACGACACCCTTCATAGGTGATACCTTCAAATACACCCAATCATCCACCTCAAACTTCAAGTCTCTTCTCCTCACATTCGTATAAGACTTTTAGCGCCTCTGTGCTGTCTTCAGCCTTTCTCTAATGACCTTCACCTTCTCCATGGACTGGTGGAAAAGGTCAGGCCCAATTAATTTAGCTTTACCAACCTCAAACTAGCCAATCGATGATCTACATCTACTCCCATATAATGCCTCGTAAGGGGCCATCTGAATGCTGACATAGTAGCTATTGTTGTACACAAACTCAATAAATGGCAGATGATCATCCCAATTACCCTTGAAGTCAATGACACACACTCTCAACATATCCTCCAAAGTTTGTATGGTGCGCTCTGCTTATCCATCTGTTTGGGGCTGGAAGTCAGTGTTCAGATTCACTTTCATACCCAATCCTTTCTGAAAAGATCTCCAAAACTGAGAGGTGAATTGAGCTCCTCTGTCCGAGAAGATGGACAAAAGAACCCTATGCAACCTCACAATCTCACGAATGTATAGTTGGGCATACTCCTCAGTCGTATTAGTTGTCTTGACTGCCACGAAGTGGGATGATTTAGTCATTCTATCCGCAATTACCCACATTGAATCATGCTGCTTTCGGGATCTTGGTAAGCTAGTGATTAAATCCTCCTGCTTCCACTCAGGAATTTCAAAGTTCTGAGCCAATACACACAGTTTCTGATGTTCAACCTTGACCTGTTGACAATTAGGACAATTAAAGACAAATTCCGCAATGTTCCTCTTCATTCCATTCCGCCAATTGACTTCTCTCAAGTCGTGGTACATCTTGGTGGAACTAGGATGGATGGAGTATCTGGACTATGAGCTTTAGCCATGATCCTCTCTCGAACACCATCAACATTAGGCACACACAATCTACCCTAGTATCTCAACACCCCATCTCCCTATGGAGAAAACCATCACCTTTTGCTTGTGAACCTCATCTTTCAATTGGGACAAAATAGGATCTTGGTCTTTCTTTTCCGTCATTTCTGACACTAAGGATGAAGTAGACCCATTTTGAACATTGACCCTGCCTTCATTGTTCTTTTTAAGTTGCACTCCCAGTTGAGCCAATCTATGAACTTCCTTAGTTAATTATCTCATCCCTTCCTCCACATGGCCGGTGCTACCCATAGATAACCTGCTAAGAGCATCAGTAATGATTTTAGCCATACCTGGGTGGTAGAGGATGCTCATATCATAATCTTTGAGCAACTCCAACCATCTCCTCTACCGCAGGTTGAGCTCCTTTTGACTGAACACGTGTTGCAAACTCCTATGGTCAGTAAACACGTCCACATACACTCCATACAACTAGTGATGCCAGATCTTAAGTGTGAATACCACTACTGCCAACTCAAGATCATGAGTCAGATAATTCTAGTCATGGATCTTAAGTTGTCTGGAAACATTAGCTATCACCTTCCCCCTCTGCATAAGCACACAACCCAATCCAACTCTAGATGCATCAGAGTAGATCACGAAGTCTCCCATCCCATCTGGCAAGGTCAAAACTGGTGTTGTAGTCAATCTAGTCTTCAGCTCTTGGAAACTATTTTCACATTCCACAGACCACTGAAACTTGGCCTTCTTCTGGGTTAACTTAGTCAATGGTGCTAACAAAGAAGAGAAGCCTTCAACAAACCTATGGTAGTAGCCTTCCAAACCCAAGAAACTTTTTATTTTCGTCAGAGAAGTTGGTCTAGGGCAGTTCTTAACCACTTTAATCTTCTGAGTATCCATCCAAATACCATCTCCCGGAACAACATGGCCTAAGAAAGCCATGGACTTGAGCCAAAACTCACACTTTGAGTTCGTATATAACTCATGGTCTTTGAGCGTTTGCAAAACCACTCTAAAGTGATTAGAATGCTCCTCTTCATCTTTGGAACACACCAGAATATCATCAATAAAAACGATCACGAATATATCATGATATGATTTGAATACTCTGTTCATCAAATCCATGAAAGTTGTTGGTGCATTTGTCAACCCAAAGGACATTACCAAGAACTCAAAATAGTCATACGTCCTAAAGGTTGTCTTTAGAATATCACTTTCCCTCACCTTCAACTGATGGTAACTCATTCTGAGGTCTATCTTGGAGAAACGGGTAGCACCCTGAAGTTAGTCAAATAGATTATCTATCCTGGGGAGAGGATACTTATTCTTTCTCATGACCTTACTTAGTTACTGGTAGTCTATACACATTCTGAGAGACCCATCTTTCTTATGCACGAATAGGACAGGAGCACCCTAAGAAGAGACATTAGGCCTTATGTAACCTTTCTCTAACAAGTCTTACAATTGTTCGTTCAATTCTTTCAACTTTGTGGGAGCCATTCTATAAGGTGGAATTGAAATGGGTTGGGTCTCGGGAAGAACATCGATCCCAAAGTCAATCTCCCTATCAGGTCCCCTCCAGGTAGATCATTAGGAAATACCTCAGGGAGCTCATTCACGATCGAGACTGACTCAAGAGTGGAAGATTCAACATCATCAGACTTAACTCGCATGAGGTGGTAAATACAACCCTTGGAGATCAACTTTCTGGCTCTAAGATAAGAGATAAATTACCCTTAGGTGCAATAGAACTCCCTTTCCACTTTGGAATAGGCTCATTAGGAAATTGGAACTTAATAATTCGAGTTCTACAGTCAACAGAAGCATAACAGGCGTAAAGCAAGTCCATGCCCAGTATTAAATCAAAGTCAACCATCTCTAATTCTACCAAGTTAGATAAGGTATCTCTATGATAAATGGACACTATACAATCTCTGTAAACCCTTTCAGCTAATATAGACTCACCAGTAGGAGTGGAATCAGCAAAATGTTTAAGCAAACACTCTGGGAGAATCCCAAACTTACTAGCCACATAAGGAGTCACAAAAGACAAGGTGGCACCCAGATCAAGCAATGCATAATAATCAAAGGTAAAGAATCAAAGCATACCCGTAACAACATCTAGTTCAGCCTCCTGATCTTGTCGATTACCTATAGCATACAGGCAGTTCGTCCCGCCTCCTGTAACTATAGTAGTACCTCTCTGATGATTACCAGCTGGGGGTGCTGCGGAGGATTGTGGTCTGCTGCCCCCTCACCTCGTCTCCTCTTTGGGCACTCAAACTGGAAGTAACCAATCAGTCCACATGAATAGCACTCATCCTTACCCACATGACACTCACCCAGATGAAGCTTACCACACTCTTCACATGGTGGCTTTCCCCTTGTACCTTTGGTCACACTAGCTTGAGATTGTCCACCCTAAGCCCTGAAATTCTGATAACCTTGAGATTTCTGATCATACCTGTTTGGCTGAATGAGTACACTTGTTACAGAAGGTGCATGATGAGATAATCTTTTCTGAAAGTAGGACTTGTCACCATTGTTTTGCCTCTGTTGGCTAGCTCATGTCCTGCTGATTTCACCCTCCTGTTCATCTACTCTTTATCTCTTTTCTTATCCTCCTTTGTTTGTTGGGCATACACCATAATTCTGGAGATTTCCATGCCGAGAATCAACAAGGCTGCTTTACACTCTTTCTGCACATGTCTGCCCAAGCCGAACACAGACTTCCTTATCCTTGACCTCATGTCTTGCACTATCTCCGGAGCATACCTGGACAACTAAATAAACTTAAGGCTGTACTCCGTAACTGTCATCCCTCCTTGCTTCAAGTTCAGGAACTCATCCACCTTCGCCTCCCTCAGCTTTTGGGGAAAGAAATGGTAAAGGAAAGCAGCTTCAAACTTTTACCATTCTGTAGGCTCTGTATCCTCACCCCTACTATCCTCCCATTGGTCATACCAAACATTAGCAACATCCTTCAGCTGGTAGGAAGCAAGCTCAACTCCCTCAATCTCAGTAGAGGGACCTAATACATTTCATTGATAAAGTTTTGCGGGTCCTCCTTAACCTTCGACCATGTATACACTTGAGAGTTCATTCTCAAGAAATCTCTGAGTAGAGTTGTAGGTGAGGACTCCTGTAAGCTAGAGCTAGGAGCCTGAGCTGTTACCCTGGGAAGCCACTAACTGAGTTAGCATAGTGATGGCTCCCCTAAACTCTGCCTGGGTAGTAGGAGCTGGCTGGGGTTGTGCAGGGGGCACCTGTGGGACTTCAGCAGTCCTAGCAAGCTGTCCTCGTCTCCTTGCCTCTATTTGAACTGGGACCTCTGGTTAGGCATTCTCAGCAGCAGGGGATGAGGCATCTCTCTGAGCAGTTGTTTTCTTCGGTGGCATATTCTATAAACGTATAAGGTACAAATTAGAATGAGATTTTTTTTTCATAGAGTTAAACTCTATTACAAGAATTCAGATCATAGAAGAAGGGTAACACTTCCTAATGTCCTATAGCTTCCTACTTATGAAGTGTGATGCACAACACATCCGTAAACAAGACTCTACTAGACACGATTTCATAGACTCCCTAGGACACTCGAACTCTGCTTTGATACCAAGTTTATCATGTCCCGGGAGGATACCCTAGGTGTAATTTGCACACGAAAACTATTGCTAGTCCCCAAGCGAACCACCTAGTCCCATCACACTCGTTCAATCAGTAAATTAGCGAAAGGCATTCAATAGATAAAGTGAACTATCAGTGGGCAATAAGGCTATCATTATGTCTATCATATAAAATAAGAATAAAAGAACGATCTCCGTATAAAGAAGGAAAAAAAGAGGGAAAAGAAAACCCAGTATCAACCATCACCAGTCTATGTTATGAAGCCTCTATAACTACTGTCTAAGAAGGTACCATGACAGGCCATGTCTACCACAGTCCAATAAACAACTCAATAAAACTAAAGAAATAACCATCCTCCAAATGCAGGGGAAAACTCACCATGATCTAAATCAAGAAGCTCTGAACTTCAGCGATTAGCCTACTGAAGTCTTCTCTCTACAAAATCTGCATCATGAAACAATGCAGTGCCAGAGGGGGCGTTAGTACATCAAATATACTGTATATAAAATGGGCTAAAGCAAATAATATGGGCTATACAATATAAAATGACATTAGCTCATCAGTCACTCAACCTCAACTCAGATTAAGGACAGGACTCTATCACATCACCATCCATCAAGACATCATATAATCACATCAACCTCGGATTACTATCAACATGAAACCTATCTGGGAGTTTCTATTACCGATAATCATCACCTATGAGCCGGTGATGATACAAAAAAGAGATATCATTGCCATATCTGCCCAGTACCTTGTCGGGGTAAAGGACGAGTCTATTAGAGATCCCAAAGAAGTGTATCAAGTGCTCTGCGGGAAAAAGGAAATATCTGCTTTCACGGTCCAATCCTCTCTTAGCTGGTCATGTAGTTAATGAGTGCGAGTGAGACTCATTCTTACCCATTTCGATGCTAATACTCCTTCCAGGACTCGGCATGCTTATAAGACTGTCAACATCAGGATGGTTATACTACCAACCTTTCTCAGACAGGGACCTCATCTCATTTGACTTTTTATCATCTCAGGGAATGGAATCTTCCTTTCAAATGCTATCTCACTCTTGTTTAAATTCTATAGATACTAATTTCATCAACTTCAGCCATCATTATACTCATCTCAGGACTCAGACCACAACAATCAATATACCAAAACAATCAAGTCTCTAGAAATTACCCCTGAGTTCATTTTTGAAGTCTTTAACAAGGTATTGATGAAGAGTTATTACACAATCATACAATAAAACATGTAAACAATTAATTCAAAGTATGATCATCATTAATTTAAGAAAGTATGTAAAAATTAAAGATAGTTTTCAAGATTTCATTCAAGATATCACAGTTAAGACTCATTACTTTCAACTAATCAGCCTAACTCAATCATGGGGGCACATGAAAGAACAATTTCATGTTCTGGGTAGCCTTTACATACCTGGAATGAAGAATTATCAACTTTCCTACAAGAACTTGGACACAAACTTTGAAACCCTCAACTCTTTCGTCTTCTTCTTCTCTCAGAACTCCCATTTGTAGACTTAGAAAAATAATGGGTTATTGAACCCTTTGTGTGAAATAAACACTTATAAAATACGTTTTAGGAGTTAAAAATGGGTTAGAAATACCTAAAATACCTTTCCTGAATTTAAATGAAAATTTTTTAAAACTCGCACACTGGTCCGCGAATTTTTGGAATTTCAAATTTCGGTCGAAAATCTTTAAAAAAATAAAGTGTTAGTCCGCGCCCCCTCCGCGTCGCACCACAGGCGCAGATGGACACTGTTTTGGCTTAAATTAGCGAAAATTATTTTCGATTGCTCTTAAATTGGGTTGAGACCATTCTCCCACTAGATTTTTCTCGCTGATCGCAAATTCGGTCTCGAATTTTTCATTGGCGCTTTAGAAGATGCATTATGTGCACGATTACGTTTTAGGTGTGTTCTGTAATTTTAAGGGGTGCTACATTCTTCTTTCTATACATGTTCCCTTGTCATCTAATATTGAATGTAGGTTTAATAAGTTCATATACATTGCATGATCGCATATTTAGTACATTCAAACATACTAACACATACTTTTGCCTACATGATCTAACCATGTAGGGACCGGAGACTACATTCATCTACCATTTGACGGCTAGTCGGATTTGAGAAAGTTGTTGTGGCAAGTCCTATCTTCCAAGGATAGGCCACCATCTATCTACCTTATGTTGTTTCCGATTATGCTATTTATTTTGAGGGTGAGCCTACTGAGACATGTCTTGGCTCCCGTCCTATCTTATGACTAGAGGTATTGTTGGACATGTTGTAGACTCTTGTACGGTTATATGCTATATATTGTTATTTAGAGATTATGGTTATGGTTATTTATTGGATATGGTTATTATGTCCAATTATGATATGACGTGGAAATATGGAAGATCCTAAGTCCCGTTTTGCCCCCATAGAGTGAGTTGTACTTATCTGCTCCTTAGTCCTTATGTGCTATGTGTTATGTGAATCTATATAAATCCATATCTCTATGATATCCCATAACGTGAGTCATACTTTCCCGGCTCTCAGATCTGTGTGTTTACTATTTCCTTATACGTTTCCGAACCGATGTTGTGAATATGGATACTATAAGGCTTGTTTGAGGACTCTCGACTTTTCATTCACCATGTCACTTCTAGATCCTAGGTCTGGATCGTGACATCATATTTGTGAAAATTTTTCGTATTAGGTTGGTAATCTTGCAATGTAGGTATAAGTGAAACTGTCTTAGCCTCTTCTTCACATAAGAAACACCTAGGGCTTATATGGAACCTCCTCTTCATGAGATTTTCTTACTTCAACTGTTTAATTTTATTTTATCACTTTTATTAATTGTTTTCTCGGATGTTTTAGCTGTGATTTTATAATATTACCCCTAATAAATCATTTCCTCAACTGCTTCAATTATGATTTTACTATATCACCCTAATCAATTATTTTAAGTGATACAAATATTAGAACAATGATGAAACAAATACAAAATGATAAATTAAGTTTTTCTTTTTGAACTGGATAAATAAATTGAATAACTATTTTAATATCTTTTGATGATTATATTGGTATAAAAAAAGAAGTATTTTTAAAAAATAATAATATAAATAAACAAAAGAAAGTTCATGTATGATGCTTGAAATTATGTGAAAATGTACTATAAGTCACAATAATTATTAATTTAAAAAATGTATTTAAGAATTTAAATGGTTCTTGAATTTTATTAGTGCCCACAAAATTTGAGACACAAAAATAACATACATTATTTAAAATTTATATAAAATGTATTATAAATTGCAACTAATCAATAATTTAAAATATCTCAAAACTAAATAAAATTTTGATTGACTCACCAAATTTATAATATGCAACATAAATTCAAACAAAATAAGTAATATATATTATTTAAAAATAACATAAAATATAGTATAAATTGCAATGGTAAACAACTTATAAATTTTAAAAAGGGTCAATTACACCGAGAGACACTTCATTTAAAATAATTGCAAAAAAGAAAAATAGCCCTAATTGTATAGGTATGTATAGTCAATGTATATTTGAATATCATAATGTATATTTGGTGTATAACTCATGTATAAGTTATATATATTATATAATAGTATATATTTTTTATAACTATTGACAACTTATATTGTATAGTCATGTATAATTTTGCTGATTAGGGATAATCTTTTATGTAAATAAAATATGAATTATTTTTTTCTATTAACTTTTTAGTTTTTTTATATATATATTTCTCCTTTAAAAAATCATGAGTTGGAGATACCCGGAAAATCACACCTTATCCGATTGGGAGTGAAGGGGAAAATCCCATGTCATCCCACAGGTAATCATGGAGAACAAACGAAATGAGCATTTCTTCTTCTCTTCTTCTTCCTTCATCTCCTCCTCCGACTCTTGGCTCATTCCACAATACCAATCGCAACTCTATTTCCGTTCATCAACCCCGTAGATTCTCCTTACCAGGTAACAATAACAACTTTAAAATTAAATTATTGAACCCACGTGATATCTGTTGAATGTGTGTGTGTGGCAGTTATCAATGACTCCAACAGAACAGAGGTATCTACTGAAAAATCAGAGAGCGATAAGCTGGTAGATGGAATGGATTTTGGGGAACTGTGCAATGAATTTGAATGCATCAGCAGCCCTTCTGTGGAAGCTACTGCAAGGCAGCTTGTTCGAGATATTCTCCAACTTCGTGAAGGCAATCGTGCCCTCGGGACCTTTGCTGTCTCTGTCAACTACAAGGTACCAGTTCAGTGCCTTGGCTTGTTTGGTATCTAATTTAATGAGCCATTACTTGTGTAAAATAGTCGAATTTTCGTTGTTATTATAGATTTATGATTGCAAGCATATTTTGCTTAACAATAACGTATAATTCCACAAATGAAATCTGAGAGATTATTTTTTAATAAGCTCTTATTTAAATGTAACAAATCAAAGTATTTAAGAACCTATGAATTGCGTAACTTGAAATATAAGGCCATGTGTAACATATCATCTTTGTGTACATTACTGTAAACTTTATTAGTAATATATATAATATAGTTTTGTGTTTAGGGAGGAAAGTTGCATAATATGATAGTAATATATTTTTAAAAATAATAATTCTTTTATTGTTCGAAAGTTCAAATATCAAAATTAAATTGCATCACATAACAATTTTTATATCATTATATTATTTGTGCTTGTAAAACCATGTTAGAACCTTTATTTTCTATGAGTTTTTTTAATCATTGTCTTTGTTGTTTATGATTTTGTATTATTATATTACTTTACTATATCATAAATTAAAAATTTAAAGATCTATAGGGCATAAGCCCCATGCCTAGCGGCTTGCACTTCGCTCCGTGCTATGCAAGACACCTCATCTTATACCCCCGTCTTTTAAATATTGTGATCCTCAATTCAATTTATTTATACATTTTAAGTTTATTCCAAAAAGAATTAAGATAAATTTCAAATGATGTAATTGGGACAGAGGTAGTAATGGTTTTCTTCTTCCAACTCATTTTTCTAGCTCCTCTCTTTTCCTCAAATTAATTTCATAAACTCTACGGTGAGTTTCCTTACTATATGTTTTATCATCTAATTAAATCATTTGGATGCTATGAAAACAAATAGTTTGGTCTGTGAGAATTTAAATCTTATTAAAAATTTTAATTTACAAAATAGAATATATGTTGCAATAAAGGAAGACATGAAAACCATACTAAAATCTCATTTGATCTTTTTGGGCTTTTTAGATTTTCAGTTGGACTCTGTTACTGAAATTATATATATAAAATTCTTTGGTTTCTTAATTTATATTTAGTTTGTTACATATAGAGCATGAAGTGTTAAAGATATAAATAATTATGCCATATCTATATATGATTTTTTTTTCTTTGCGCCAAATTATTGTAATTTTTTTGTTTGATCCATTTGTCTTTATAAATTGTAAGGATGAATAATCGAATCGAAGTTCTTCCAAGTTGCTACCAACAAGGGGTAAAATAGATTAAATATTTGATTAATATCACAATATGACATCCGTAATTTTCAAATTTTAGATATGCCTCTGATGGACTCTAATGCAGGATCCAGTGAGAAGTTTTACAGGACGAGACAAGTACAAGAGACCATTGTGGATAACTGATGCACTACAAAATCCTAAACCGGTAGCATATTAACATCTCTTTGATTTCTATTGTAACTTAACTTGGCCTTACTTAATATTGGACTTGCACAAATAAATACTTAAGCTTGTAAACAGTTGAATAAGTAGATACATGTGTCCTACATGACTATTTACGTTATACACAAATCATCTGTGATGTACTATATTATGCCATGTAGGACACGTGTGTCTACTTGTGCACGCACAAAATTAAAAGACATAAATATCAACTGAGGCCAGTTAGTTAAAAGACATATTTACACAAATCAACATTTGCCATTGTCTTGTTGTGCAGAGTGTGCAAGAAATGGTGATGTTATCAACAAGTGTGCTGAATATTAAGTGGACAATAAAAGGAAAACCAAAGTCTTTGCTTGCTAGCATAGGAGGGGATTTGATCATCAAAGTGAACTCAAAATTCACTTTGAACCAAATCAGTGGACAAGTTGTTGAGCATGAAGAGCAATGGGATTTATCAGAATCATCCATCATTGCTCAAGCCTATTTCTGGGCATCGCGACGACTCTTCGCCACTGTTGAAGCTGGAAAAGATGTTGCTGATTTTGTGAAGGACTTGACTTCTAAATCTGCTAAAGAGAATAAAAACATGGATGTCTATCCTGATCCTTATGGTGATCCAGCAAAGGTACTTCTTCTTTATAACTTCTTAAAGAAAAAATATTTTTAAACTACATGTGTACACTGATACCATCACATATATCGTAATGAAAGAAAAAATAAATTTTAAAAGTTAAATACGTCGTGTAATTTTGGAGATTATAATTACGGAGATTATTATGTTTATATGAGAATAAAATTTGGCATAATTTGATCTGACGAAAATTGTATACTTGTATGAGAATCCAGTTCTTTCAAAGGGATGACAGCTTCCAGAGAGATTTTTACCAAATTGCATTGCTGCTGGCAGTTATATACTTTGTTGTACAATTCTTGAAGACTACTTTATAAGTTGGTATAAGCTTTGTATAATTGTAATTAATAGTTCATGTTTCTATATTGATACATATACACATACTTGAGGAATATATATCATTATCAAATTTTATTAATGCAGCTTAATGATTGTATGATACAATCAAAATAAAAGAAGTTTCTTCTAACCGTTTGGGCACGTTTCTGTTTTCACAGCTTTGTTAGGGGTTATGGGGCAATAAAGTCCTTGCCTTACTCATTTTTAAATATCTAGAAGCATCCGTATAAATAGAGATGACCGTTAGGCATTTGTAATCAACCCCAAATCAAAACCTAGATTAAAGAATCTTCTTCTATAACAAAGTTCTACTTTTCAAAATATTTCTTCTCCTTTCTAGCTTCCCTTCTTGAGTTGAATCTTCCGATCTTAGTTAACGATCTTGATCTAGCTGAAGGTTTTCCGATGATACTTTTCTTTTGCTATATTTCTCTACATGTACAACAAACTTTGTTGATTATCTCCATTAGAACTAGATTAAAGCTCAAACCAAGATGATATGAATATAACAATGATTTTAGAGAGAGAAATTGAGGAACTGAAAATGAATTTGTTCATCTTATGATAGTATATGTACATTGCTGAACTATCTAATAAGAGACTAGCTAATTACTTAACTATACTAGCTAATTACTTAACTATGTCTATCCAATACTTTGTCTGTTTTTTCTTAATTGTCAGGTAGCACTCTCTGAGAGAAAATTTGACTAACTTTTAAAACTAAATTAGATTATGTTAATTCTGTTGTAAATTGAAATTATGTTGTAAAGAAAAGTGTGAATTATTAGGATGGGTGGTTACTGAATCTCACCCACGTAATCATAATGTCTTCCATTTGTACAGCCAAAGAAGATGGCCACACATTTCTTGATTTCCCCCCTATAAATATGGCACCTTTTGAGGTGCAAGACATACATAGAGAAAATACACGGATCATTGTTTCCTTTCTTCTTTTCTTTGATAATTTTCTTAGTTTTTATTCTTGCTCTTTAAATTTATTCTAGTTGATTCTAGATTTATATTTATAACACGTTATCAACACAAAACTCTGTCCATTTCAAGTTATTTTAAACAGCTAATAAAGGAGGTAAAAATTTTATTTTATTAAATGTCTAATATTTCAAAAGTTGAATTTACTGTTCTTAATATTTTTGGAATAAATTATTTATTATGGGCACTAGATGCTGAACTATATTTAAAATCAATGGGTCTGACAGACAAATTAAAGATGACAATAAAATATCCAGTCAAACCGTGCCAAAGTTTTGATATTTTTCCGTCATCATCTTAACGAGAGGTTAAAATTATAATATCTTACAATAAAATATCTCCTAAAATTGTGGAAGAATATGACCACTTGAAGTTGGTCGTCCTTCCACAAATACGTTAAAATTGTCGAAGAATCTAAAAGAAATATTCGGTCACTTGAAGTTGGTCGTCATTCCACAAGCACGTCATGATTGGTTAAGTCTAAAATTATTAGATTTCAAATACTACAACTGAATAAAATTTAGCAATGTTCAGAATTATATCACAACTGGATTTATGCGGAGAAAAAAATCAGTGAATAAGATAAGCTTGAAAAAAGAAAAAAACTCCACATTTCCCCCCACAAAAATGCTCCTGCAGCAGCAATATCGCGGTATGGGATTTACTAAATATTCTGAATTGCTTTTTCACCTTCTTATTACTGAAAGACACAATAAATTATTAATAAAATATCATGATAGTTGTCTCATATCGAGACACGATCAACAATTTAAAAGAAGGAAAGCCAGAAGCTTTTCCAAAGAAAAATTCAAAAAGCATATGTCACAGATGTGAAGGTGAAGGGCACTGGTCAAAGACATGTCGATTATCAAAACACCTTGTTCAGCTATATCAGGCATCATTAAATAGAGCCGAAAATCCAAAGACAAACTTTTTGTCTAAAAATAATACTCCTTCTATCTCATATTAATTGAATTTGTGAGATAATACACACATATTAAGAAAAGCATTCAATGATAAAATTTACACCATATTTTTCACTATTGCCCTTTGTAAAATCATAAATATATAGTGTAATTTATCTACTGAAAAATATAAAACTAAAATAAATGAAAGGGCAAATATAGAAAAAGTTTCAAACATTTTTTTTGAACTTTGAACAATTCAACTATTTTGAACATTGAAAATAGTCTAAAAAATTCAATTAATTTGAAACGGAGGGAGTATAGAACCTATGCATCTAGATATAGTGGACTACTTAAATTTACCCGAAGAAATTTTAAAATATTGATGGAAATATAGACATTAATAAGCTTGATAATATTTAAAATAGTTTTTCTTGATTGTTTCACTTCTATTTTTATGTATGAATTTGTATTTTAATAACTCATGTAAAATGAATAAAATCATATCTTTCTTATTATGATATTTATGCAAGACTTTTCATTAAAATGCGTGAGGTCTAAAATAAATATTTTGTAACGCCCCCCTATCTGATTGTGAATGAATATGCAGATGAGGTTGAGGTGATAATGAGAAGAATCTGAGAAAAATCTGTAACAGAGAGTCTATGAGAGTCTCTACGACTCGTAGTGGGCTCTACGACTCGTAGAGGGGCTCCCGTATAGAATTCTAGTGTTTCAGACTCGAAAACTCTCCTAGATACGAGATCAGTTACGACTCGTAGTGAGGACTACGATTCATACTAGATGGTTTTGTAGTAGGATCCAATGTTGTATGTTTCAAGACCTATGCAACTGCGAGGGGTCTATTACGACTCGTAGCGAGGACTATGACTCGTAAGAGAGGGCCTCGTAGGGGTTTTCAGTGATTCAGGATTTTGAGACTTCATGGCTTCGAGAGGCAACTACGACCCGTAGTGAGGACTACGAGTTGTAGTCGGGGTCTCATAGACCTTGTCGACAGTTTTTTAGAGGGGTAATTTTGTCAATTCCCATCCAATTTCCTTAAACCCACAGTCATTTTGGACTAAATTCAAGCCCTAAAAACGACCCTTAAGCATAATTTCTCCCATTATTCACTTAGGGTTTTTCTTGAGGAGGAGGAAGAGAGCAAAAAAAGAGAAAGAGGAGCAAGGTTCTTGGTTCTACCACAAAGTTTGATTGTTCTTTCAATTCCTAGGTATGTAAGGCTTACCAAAGTATGGATTTCTTTCTTCACACGCCTTTTTCCATTATCTTGAGTAAAGATTTGAGGAGAGTTGAAATTTTTGAGAAATTTCTTCTATTTTAACACTATATCTTTTTATTCATCATAAGGTCTTATTTTACATTACATTACATGAGATAAGTTGTATGTTTTCACGAGCATGAATGAGGGATGTATACATGTATTTTCAATTTTGATAGTATGAACCCTACTTTACATGTTTGCATGAAATTTTATGCATAAATTGAGCATATTGAGTTGGGTAAATTGAGCATATTGAATTGAGTGGTTTCATACACATTGAGTTGAGTAACTTGAGTATACATGAGTATGAGGAGTATGTTGCATTAAGTCACATACATTATGATATATGATGTTTTGATTGTATTGCATAACAAGTTGATTGAATGAGTCAAAATGACCGTTTGAGTCTAAGCCGAGTTAATCATTTGCGTTGATTGATTGAATTATTGAGTTGAGTTATGAGTTGATGATGAGATAATGATAAGTTGAGTTATGATGATGAATAGTCAATGATGACTTAAATTGATGAGTTGAGAATGATTTAGTTTTGGGAGAAGTATCGAGCACCGAGCAGGAAATAAGTATACTTCTACTTTAACCTATAAAACTACATTCCTAGTGTATGATAGTCGTTACAGCTAGTCTGATGGTTCCTATCCTGCAAGTGGACATTTACTATGGATCCAAGAGAGAGTTGATTGCCCTTTTCCACGACAAGTTAAGGGCGGACGTGAGAACGATGTTGATTCATTGTGCATCACCTAACTTAAAGTGGTGGTATGAGGATGTCGGTTAAGAGAAGCTCCCAAGAAACCTTGATTGAGCATGATATTTCACAATGAGTCTGTCTATCATATACATATTTTTAAAGCGTGATTTACTTCAAATGTGCGTACATTGAGTTGAGCATGAGTTGTTGAGTTGAGATGAATAAGTTGAGCCTGAGTGGTTGAGTTGAGATGAATAAGTTGAGCCTTATTTTCTTGAGCCATTTTATATATCAGTATATTCCATGTACTGATGTCTATTTTGGGCCTACATTGTTTTATGATACAGATACAACAAATAGAGGGCTTTAGCACTTGCATCATTGAGGTCTGGATCAGTACATCCCTCGAGTTTGGTGAGCACTCCTAGTATCCCGGAGGAGCCCTTTTGTCTTTCATTATTTTGAGCACTTTTTTCTTTGATTAAGGTGCCCATGGCCTTTCATGGAATATTTCTAGACTGATAAGTAGAGGCTTCGTAGACATTTGAATAGAAGTTTTGGATAAGTCTCTGTATCTAAACTATTTCCACTGATACTATGATACAGTAGAGTTATTTTTATATGCACATATGCTCATCTTTGATGCTTACTTATTGAGTTATTCTTCCGCTATTTAGTTTGATGTGATGATGAGGCCAAGTGGTTCTCTCTGGGGTTAGCGATGGTCTCCGAGTGCCGGCCATACCAAGGGTACCCTCCCAGGGTATGACAAACTTGGTATCAAAGCACAGACTTCAAGAGTCCTAGGGATTCTATGAAGTCATATCTAGTAGAGTCTTGTTTATGTGTGTGTTATGCACCATACTTCATAAACAAGAAGCTATAGGACATTTGGAACTGCCTTCCTTGTGATCTGAATTCGTGAAATAGAGTTGAACACTCTATAAGCTTCCTTTCTGACTCGTGCGTTATGTGATTGCAGATCATGCTTGCAAGACATGCAGTAGCCTAGCAGAATGCCTCATCTAGCACTACTGAGAACCCGGCTTCAGACATGCCTCACCAAACAGAAACGCGGGGCCGAGGTCTACCGCCCAGTATCACTAGTTTTCCTATGACAACTACTGCTCCACCTGTACCTCAGAGGCCGAATCTCGAGGAGCCATAGCTATGCTTACCCATTTAGTAGCTGCTCAAAGTGGGAATCAGGGTTCACCAGCCCCTAGGTCTTGTTCTCAGGAGCCCACAACTGCTTCTAGATTGAGAGTTTTCCTGAGGATGAACCCACTGGTCAATACTAGATCTAAGGTTGAGGAGGATCCGCAGAATTTCATTGATGATATGTGGAAGGTACTGAAAACTATGCATGCCACTGAGACTGAAGGAGTTGAGTTTGCTGCCTACCAACTCAAAGACGTGACCAATGTTTGGTATAACCAGTGGGAGAAAAGTCGAGGTGAGGATGCTGAGCTTACTACTTGGGATGAGTTCGAGAGTGCCTTTCTTGATCATTTCTCTCCTCAAGACTTAAGGGAGACGAAGGTCGAGAAGTTTGTGAATTTGAAATAAGAGGGGATGACGGTCAAAGATTATAACCTAAAATTCATGTAGTTGTCCATGTATGCACAAAAGGTGGTTCGTATATAAGGGCATAGATGAGAAAATTTGCATCTGGGTTAAGTAAACACGTAAAGAGAAAGTGTAAGGCGGTGTTGTTGATCCCAGGGAAGGACATTTCCAGGACAATGGTCTATGCCCAATACCCTGAGGAGGATAAGAAGAAAGACAGAGAGGAGCATCTGAGTAAGAAGGCCAGATCAGTAGGGTCTGAGTTCAGTCAGAGTAAGCAGAATAAGGGAGATAAGTCCTATTTTCAGAAGAGGCCTTCTTCTATGTACCATCTTCAGCTAGTGCACCAACTCCTAAGTACCAGAGTCCCAAGGTTAGCCAAGCTTTAGGGGACAGGGTGCACAGTCTCAAGAAAGTGTGACTCTTGGCTCTAAAGGGAAGCCACCTTGTGGGAAATATGGTAGGATGCATTTGAGAGAGTGTAGAGATGGAGGAAATGCTTGCTATAAGTGTGGCCACTCAAGTCACTTTCAGAGGAATTGTCCGATATGAGGCAATAAGGCCCAAACTTCTACCACAGCACCACCAGCGAAAGGTAATCAGAGAGGTATTGTACCAAGGGCACATGGTGAGGTAAACCATTTGTATGCAATAGGGAACCGACAAGACTAGGAGGTTGAACCATATTTTATGATGGGTATGCTTCGAGTCTTTACCTTTTCATATTATGCTTTACTTGATCCGGGTGCAACTTGCTCTTTTGTGACGCCATATGTGGCAAGTAGATTTGAGATTCTTCCTAAATGTTTGCTTGAACCATTTTTTGTTTCTACTCCTATTGATGAGTTCATTCGAGCTGAGATGATATATATACAAATTGTGTGGTATCTATCTATCATAGAGATACTCTCGTTGATTTGATTGAGTTGGAGATAGTTGATTTCAGTGTGATCCTTGGTATGAATTGGCTTCACACCTGCTATGCCTCTGTTGATTTTCGAACTCAAACTGTCAAATTCTAATTTTTGAATGAGCCTGTTATTGAATGGAGGGGAGATTCTATCGCGCTAAGGGTAAGTTTATTTCTTACTTAAAGGCCCAAAAATTGATCTCTAAAGGATGTATCTATCACCTCATGCGAGTCAAGTCCGATGATGTTGAGCCCCCTTCCCTTGAGTCTGTTCTGATTGTGAACGTGTTTCCTAATGTGTTCCCTGAGGATCTCCCTGGAGTCCCTCCTGATAGGGAAATCGACTTTGAGATTGATATTCTTCTTGACACCCAGCCTATCTCTATCCCACCATATAGAATGGCCCCTGAGGAGTTGAAAGAGTTGTAACAGCAGCTGAGGGACTTGTTAGAGAAAGGATTCATAAGACCGAGTATCTCTCCATGGGGTGCTCCTGTCCTATTCGTGAGAAAGAAGGATGGTTCTTTAAGGATGTGCATTGACTATTGGCAGTTGAATAAGGTGACTATCAAGAATAAATATCCCCTTCCGAGGATTGGTGACTTGTTCGACCAACTTCAGGGTGCCATTGTTTTCTCTAATATAGACCTCTAATTGCGCTATCATCAGTTGAAAGTGAGAGAATGTGACATCCCGAAGATGGCTTTCTGAACACTGTATGGTCACTTTGAGTTCGTAGTGATGTCTTTTGGGTTGACAAATGCACCCGCAATTTATGGATTTGATGAACAGAGTATTCTGGCAGTATCTCAACATTTTTGTGATTATGTTTATTGATGACATTTTAGTATACTCTAGAGATGAGGAGGAGCATGCCAATCACCTTAGGGTAACTTTACAGACACTCCGAGACAATGAATTTTATGCGAAGTTTTCTAAGTGTGAATTTTGGCTCAAATTTGTGGCCTTCTTAGGCCATGTGATTTCTGGGGATGGAATTTGAGTGGATACTCAAAATATTGAGGCGGTCAAGAATTGGCCAAGGCCAATCTCATGAACTGATATAATAAGTTTCTTGAGTTTAGCTGGCTACTATCAAAGATTTGTTGAGGGATTTTCTTCCATATCTGCACCATTGACCAAATTGACTTAGAAGAAGGTCAAGTTTTAATGGTCCGGTGAGTGTGAGAGTAGTTTGCAAGAGCTAAAGACGAGGTTAACCACTACACTATGTTGACCTTGCCTGATGGGATGGACGGATTTGTGATTTATTGTGATGCTTTGAGGGTAGGATTGGGTTGTGTGTTCATGCAGAAGGGGAAAGTTGTTGCCTATGCTTCAAGACAACTTAAAGTGCATGAGAAGAATTACCCCACTCAAAATTTAGAGTTGGCAGTGGTAGTGTTTGCTCTCAAATTATGGAGCCACTACTTATATGGGGCACATGTGGATGTGTTCATAGACCACAAGATCCTGCAATATGTCTTCACCCAGAAAAAGCTTAATTTGAGGCAAAGGAGATGGCTTGAGTTGTTTAAGGACTACGACATGAGAATCCTCTACCATTTAGGTAAAGTTAACATGGTTACTGATGCTCTTAACAGATTATCCCTGGGAAGTACTACCCACGTGGAGGAGGAGAAGAGAGAATTAGCCAAAGAGGTTAATAGACTAGCACAACTAGGAGTCCAACTAGATGAGTCAGGCGAAGGAGGAGTTCATATCACAATGGGCCTGCATCATCCCTAGTAGTAGAGGTAAAACAGAAACAAGATTAAGATCCAGTCCTATTGCAATTCAAGGGCGATGTGCATAAGCAAAAGGTGTTAGCTTTCAACAAAGGGGAGATAGGGTGTTGAGGTATCAAGGCAGATTGCGTGTTCTAAATGTTGACAGGGTTCGAGAGAGGATCATGGCAGAGGCCCATAGTTCAAGATATTCCATCCACCCAAGGTCTACTAAGATGTACCATGACTTAAGGAAAATTTACTGGTGGAGCGGAATGAAGAGAGATATTGTTGAGTTTGTTTCTAAGCGTCCAAACTGTCAATAAGTTAAAGTTGAACACCAAAGACCATAGGGAGTAGCTCAGAACTTTGAGATTCTAGA
This sequence comes from Solanum ossicruentum, assembly GCA_025774065.1. Lineage (NCBI taxonomy): Eukaryota > Viridiplantae > Streptophyta > Magnoliopsida > Solanales > Solanaceae > Solanum > Solanum ossicruentum. The sequence continues at coordinate 15,996,161 of JAOTQR010000079.1, forward strand.
ATGGAAATGAGAGATGATCAATATGGACTTTGTTACCAGTTTACCGAGGTCTCATAGACAACATGACTCTGTATGGATTATAGTTGATCGGATGGCTAAGTCAGCTCACTTTTTAGCAGTCAAGACAATCGACACTACATAAGACTATGCTCGGTTGTATATAGGGGAGATTGTAAGGTTGTATAGGGTCCCTTTTTCGATCACCACAGATAGGGGAGATTAATTCACTGCCCAGTTTTGGAAGTCATTTCAGAAGGGTTTGGATACGAAAGTGCTCCTTAGCAGAACTTTCCACCCTCAGATGGATGGCCAGGCAGAACGTAGTATTCAGATATTAGAAGATATGTTGAGAGCTTGCGTCATTGATTTTAAGGGTAATTGGGATGACCACTTTCCTTTGATAGAGTTTACCTACCATAATAGCTTCCACTCGAGCATTCAGATGGCCCCATATAAGGCACTCTATGGGAGGAGGTATAGGTCGCTGATGGATGGTTTGAAGTAGGTGAAGCAGAGTTGATTGGACCAGACTTAGTTCACCAAGCTATGAAAAAGGTTAAAATCATTTGAGAGAGGTTAAGGACTGCACAGAGTAGACAAAAATCCTACACAGACATCAGAATAAGAGACTTAGAGTTTGAGGTCAATGATTATGTGTATTTGAAAGTGTCACCCATGAAGGGTCTGATGAGGTTCAGAAAGAAAGGGAAGTAGAATCCGAGGCACATTGACCCTTACCAGATCATAAAGAGAGTGGGAAATGTGGCTTATGAGTTAGAATTACCCCTAGAGTTAGTGGCCATCCACCTGGTCTTCCACATTTCTATGCTTAAGAAGTGTTTGGGAGATCCACAGTTGGTAGTGCCTATCGAGAGTATTGGAGTAAGAGCCAGTCTGAGTTATGAGGAAACCCTTGTCCAAATCCTTGATCATCAGGTTCAGAAATAGAGAAATAAAGAGATTGTATCTGTCAAAGTATTGTGGAGGAACCAATTTGTAAAAAAAGTTACTTGGGAAGCGGAGGAGGTTATGAAGGCCAAATATCCTCACTTATTCCAACCTACAGGTGATGAGAGAGTTGATGGTAATAGTTCCCTCTAAATTCTTGAATTTCCATTCCTTGAGTCTCCTTTCATTCTTTATATAATAGGCGATAGAGTTCTAAAGTCCGAGTGAGGATTGATGTGATGCATTGGCCGTTTGATTGTTTACTTTCTAATGCCTTGATTTGTTTGCATGAGTGTAATGAGAGTTGGCTGATTAATAGAGTTCATGAGGGAAATTCGTGTCTTGTCCTAATTCCCTATCATTCTCTTCATTCGAGCACAAATGATATCAAAGAGAAGATAATGTAACAACCCCTAAATCTTTCTATCTGCTTATTAATGAATGTGCAAATAAGGTTGAGGTGATGATGAGAAAAATCTATAACAAAGAGTCTATGAGAGCCTCTATGACTCGTAGAGGGGCTCCTATATAGAATTCCAGTGTATCAGACTCGAAGACCCTCCCAGGTCAATTACGACTCATAGTGAGGACTACAATTTGTAGTGGATGATTTCATAGTAGGATCCAGTGTTGTATGTTTCAAGACCTATGCAGCTTCGAGGGTTCTGTTACGACTTGTAGTGAGAACTACGACTCGTAGAGGGGGCCTCATAGGGGTTTCTAGTGATTCAGGATTTTGAGACTTCCAGGCTACAAGGGGCAACTATGACCCGTAGTGAGGACTACGAGTCGTAGTTGAGGTCTCATAGAGACTGCTGACAGTTTTTTAGAGGGGTAATTTTGTCAATTCCCATCCAATTTACTTCGACCCATAATCATTTTGGACTCAATTTATGTCCTACAAACGACCTTTAAGCATACTTTCCCCCATTATTCAGTTAGGGTTTTTCTTGAGGAGGAGGAAGAGAGCAAGAAAAGAGAAAGAGGAGCAAGGTTCTTGGTTCTAGCACAAAGTTTGATTGTTCTTTCAATTCCTAGGTATGTAAGGCTTTCCAAAGTGTAGATTTCTTTCTTCACACGCCCTTTTCCATTATCTTGAGTCAAGATTTGAGGAGAGTTGAAATTTTTGAGAAATTTCTTCTATTTGAACACTATCTTTTTATTATCATGAGGTCTTATTTTACATTACATTACATGCGATAAGTCCTATGTTTTCACGAGCATGTATGAGGGATGTATACATGTGTTTTTATTTTTGATAGTATGGACCCTGCTTTACATGTTTGCATGGAATATTATGCATAAATTGAGCATATCGAATTGAATGGTTTGATACACATTGAGTTGAGTAACTTGAGTATTCATGAATATGAGGAGTATGTTACATTGAGCCACATACATTGTGATATATGATGTCTTGATTGTATTGCATGACAAGTTGATTGAATGAATCTAAATGACCGTTTGAGTCTAAGCCGAGTTAATCATTTTTGTTGATTGATTGAATTATTGAGTTGAGTTATGAGTTGATGATAAGATAATGATGAGATGATGATGAGTTGAGTTATGATGATGATGAGTCAATGATGACTTAAATTGATGAGTTGAGCATGATTTAGTCATGGGAGAAGTACCGAGCACTGAGCGGGAAGTGAGTGTACTTCTACTTTTACCCACAGAACTACGTTGCCAAGGTAGGATAGTCATTACAGCTAGTCTGACGGCTCCTATCCCGCAAGTGGACATTTATGATGGATCCAAGAGAGAGTTGATGGCCTTTCTCCGTGACAAGTTAAGGGCGAGTGTGGCAACGATGCTGATTCATTATGCATCACCTAGCTTTAGGTGGTTAGATGAGGATGTCAGTTAAGAGAACTCCCAAGCAACCCTGATTGAGCATGATATTTCAAAATGAGTCTATCTATTATATACATATTTTTAAAGCATGATTTACTTCAAATGTGCATACATTGCGTTGAGCACGAGTTGTTGAGTTTACATGAATAAGTTGAGCCTTATTTTCTTGATCCATTTTACACACTAGTACATTCCATGTATTGACGTCTATTTTGGGCCTATATCATTTTATAATGCAGATACAGTATATAGAGGCTTCAGCACGCGCATCGTTGAGGTCCGGATCAGTACATCCCTCGAGTTTGGTGAGTCCTCCTAGTATCCCGGAGGAGCCTTTTTATCTTTTACTATTTTGAGTACTTTTCTTTCTTTGATTAAGGTGCCCAATGATAGTCATGGCACATTTCTAGATTGATAAGTAGTGACTTCATAGACATTTGAGTGGAGGTTTTGGATAAGTCTCTGTATCTAAACTAATTCTAGTGATACTATGACATAGTAGATTTATTTCTATATGTACATATGATCATCTTTGATGCTTATTTATTGAGTTATTCTTCCGTTGTTGAGTTTGATGTGATGATGATGTCAAGTGGTTCTCTCGGGGGCTAGCGTTGGTCTCCGAGTGCCATCCATGCCAAGGGTCCCCTTCCGGGCTGTGACATATTTACTTTATTACTTTTCTTTTTAAAAGGAATGGATATGACTCATTTTTGTTTTTGATCAATAATCAATCGCGAAGATATCTGCGTAATTGACAGTGGAACAACTCATGCCATTTTTGAAGGCGAGAAATATTTTTTTACTTTACTTAAATGAAAAACAAATGTTACTGCAGTATCTGGTAATCCAAAAATAATTGAAGGCTCTGGAAGAGCTACTATATTCCTGCCTAAGGGGACAAAAGTTATTATAGAAGATGCACTGGTCTCTTCTAAATCCCCTAGAAAGCTGCTAAGTTTTAAAGATATCCGCAGAAATGGACATCATATTAAGACCCTAAATGAAATGAATATTGAATACCTTGGTATAACTAAGAGTGTCACGGGACCAAAATAATATATTTTGGAAAAATTGCCGGCTTTATCATCTGGCCTATATTATGCTGAAATTTATGTCAGTGAAGCTCATTCGATCGTAAACCAGAAGTTTATAGATCCAAAAAATTTTGTGCTATGGCATGACCGAGTAGGTCATCTTGGATCAATAATGATAAGACGAATTGTTGAAAATTCCACTGATCATCCGCTAAAAAAGCTAAAGATTCTTGCAAATGACGAACATTCATGTGTTGCTTGCTATCGAGGTAAATTATTGCCAGACCATCAACCTTGTAGGTCCGCATCGAATTTCTGAGATTTTTGGAACGAATACATGGGGACATATGTAGACCTATTCACCCATATAGTGGAGTGTTTAGATATTTTATGGTCCTAATAGATGCATCATCAAGATGATCTCATGTGTGCCTTTATCATCTCGCAACCTCGCATTTACGAGGCTACTGGTACAAATAATAATATTAAAGGCGCAATTTTCGGATTATCCAATTAAATCTATTCGTCTAGATAGTGCTGGTGAATTTTCATCTTAAGCTTTTGATGATTACTGCATATCAATTGGGATAAAAATTGAATATCTGGTAGCTCATGTTGATATTTAAAATGGCCTTGCAGAGTCATTTATTAAGCGCCTACAATTGATAGCAAGACCACTACTTATGAAATAAAAATTACCTGCTACCATGTGGGATCATGCTATCTTACATGCAACAACACTTGTACGTCTCAAACCGACTAATTATAATAAATATTTGCCATCATAATTAGTATTTGGTCATGAACCAAATATAGTCCATCTATGAATTTCTGGTTGTGCGGTATACGTGCCTGTAGCACCACAGCAACGTACGAAGATAAGCCCTCAACGGAGGTTAAATATATATGTTGGGTTTGACTAACCCTTTATTATTCGATACTGTGAACCATTGACAGAAGATTTATATACTACCAGATTTGCAGATTGTCGATTTGATGAAATAAGTTTTCCGTAATTAGGGGGAGAGAAAAAGGAACCCCAAAGAGAAATTAAAGAAATTGCGTGAAAAGTCTCATCACTATCTCATTTTGATCCACAAACACGCATATGTGAACAGAAAATCCAGAAGATCATTCACTTGCAGACAATAGCAAATCAAATGTCAGTTACAATTACTGATTTGAAACGGATAACTAAATCACACATCCCTATCGTGAATGTGCCTATCTGGATTGATATCCCAAAGGGACCATCTACTAGTACCACAACTTCTGAATCCCAAACACTCCTGAAGCGTGGTAGACCTTGAGTTCAAGATAAAAATTCTAGAAAAAGAAGCGTACAGAATTATAAAGATAACACTACAAAAGAACCTCCTGAAGAAGGTCAAGACTTGAGAAATCCTGATATTCTTGAAGAATCTTTTCTCTCGAGACTCAAGTGAATGAAGAATTTCTAATATGCTCTACTGGTGATGAGATAAATTTAAATCGTTCAAAAGTTATAGTGGATAATATTTTTGCATATAATATTGCACTTAATCTCATGCAAAAGAGTAAGGATATTGAGCCTAAATCCATCAAAGAATGTCAACGTAAAGATGATTGGACTAAATGGATGAAGCAATTCAATTTGAATTGAATTCGCTCTCTAAACGTGAGGTATTTGGACCTGTAGTCCAAACCCCTAATGTAAAATCAGTCGGCTATAAATAGGTTTTTGTAAGAAAACGAAATGAGAGAAATGAAATTGTAAGATATAAAGCACGTCTTGTTGTACAAAGCTTCTCTCAAAGACCCGGTGTCAACTATGAAGAAACATATTCACCTGTTTTGGATGGAATAACTTTTCAATATCTTGTCAATTTAGTTGTGTATGAAAATCCTGATACATTTAATGGATGTAGTTATAGCTTAGCTATATGGTTCATTTGACAACAAAATTTACATAAAAATTTCAAAACGATTTAAATTACCTGAAACATTCAATAAGTCTCGAGAAATATTCTCAGTCAAATTAGAAAGATCTTTATATGGTCTAAAATAATCAGGGGGTAGATGGTACAATCACCTTAGTGAGTACTTGAGAAATGAAGGATATATAAACGATGTCATTTGTCCATGTGTCTTTATTAAGAAAATGGGATCAGAATTTGTAATATTCATTGTTTATGTTGATGATATAAATCTCATCGGAAATCTTGAAGACATCCAAAAGGCAATTGAATATTTAAAGAAAGAATTCAAGATGAAAGATTTCAAAAAGATAACTTTATTTGGATCTGCAAATTGAACATTTAGCAAATGGAATGTTTGTCCATTAATCTGTATATATTGAGAAAATCTTGAAATGATTCTATGTGGACAAACCACATCCATTAAGTACTCCAATGGTTGTCAGATCACTTAAAGCAAATAGTGATCCATTCCGTCCTCCAAACTAAGATGAAGAACTTCTTGGTCCTAAAGTACCGTATCTCAGTGTTATTGGAGCACTTATGTATCTTGATAACTCTACTAGACCTGATATAATATGTTCTTTTTAATTTGCTAGCAAAGTATAGTTTATCCCCAATGCGAAGGCATTAGAACGGTATCAAACATATTTTGTAATTCCTGAAAGGTACAGTTGATATGGGTTAGTTTAATTGTCACGACCCAAACACCGGGCCATGACTAGTGCCGATTAGGCACTTAGACCACTATTAAATTCCAACACTACATACTAAAGTCCAATAATTC
>JAOTQR010000079.1:16002844-16017364 GCA_025774065.1 Solanum ossicruentum
TTTGAAATAAGGTTCTATGAGTGTGAGGGAGTATGCCCTCAAGTTCCACCAACTTTCTAAGTATGCTCCTCACATTCATGAACTATTGCTTAGACACATGTCTTATGCGTATATTTTATTAGATACATATACATTTAATCAAATTCACTAATAAAAAATATATGCATGTAATCTTAACTTAATAAAATATGTCAAATACATCAATAATTTAACACATACATTATTATGTATCAATTATATGCGTAAATCTCTAATATTGCATAAGTCTCCAATGCATATGTATATTCATTCTAATACACACACACTCTTAATCAGATACACTGATAAAAATTAGATACATATATTTTTAACTCAATAGTATGTTAGATATATCAATAATTCCAATCCAGTCCAAAAAGTCACTTTCTCATCTTCTTTTTCGTTAAGGCTTTTCAAAATTAATTCATAAGCCCTACTTCCATTTGCAATAAATTACATACTATATTTCTCTTTTATTTGTCAAAGTTGTTGCATTTAAATTGTCACATTTGAATAATTAAAATTACCGAGAATCGTAGTGATAATTTTCATACTGTTTTTCAAGCAACAATATATAAACATTTTTCTAATTTGAAAAAATCACTAGTCATGAAAGAGAACTAAGAACACTTTAAATTAATGGAGTTTTACATTTAACTTTTAAAAATCACAAGAAGAACTCTAAATTTTAACGGTGTTTTACATTAACTTTTAAAAATTACAAGAAGAAATAATTTAAAATCTATCATAAATATATGATTTAAATAATGATTAAATAGACATAAATCTCAAAATTATTGTGTTTTTATTTTAGATTTTAATTTTAAGCGTTTAATGGTGCAAATCGTCATAGAGAGAAGGGAGGAAGGAATAGAGAACATGGTAGTGGAAGTGGAGGTTGATGAGAGAGGGAGACAGTTGATTAACATGAAAGCTTGAATAGAATATTATAAAATTGCACAGATAATTAATAAAGGCTAATAGATGATGCCTAATTCGTTGACATCGCCTAAACAAATGATGAAAAACTCTCAGAATTAGAGTCAAACCTCCGACATGAAACAAATAGATGACCTCAACCCCAAGGGATGCTACAGGTATGTATACCCAATCCCACCCCTTTCGCTAGACCATTGACTCAAGTAAAATATATCAATATAGAAAGAAAATATAATCGTAAAGCAACTTATGCTAAAAATAATGCAAAATATAGTAGTAGACTAGTAGTAACAACAAAATAATATAATAACTAAGAGAAAGGAAACTACATGAACTAATAAAATTGAAATAAGAAAATAGGAGAGTAATAAAAGAAACTAGATAACGGTTGATTACCTACAAACCTTCATAAACTGTCTCATATTTCTAGGCATAGACGATCATATAAAAAACAACACTCAACTTATGAACTCAGGGTAGAACCACAAGGATTGGTAGATGAGATTATCTTCAATTAATCTAATTACTCAAATAACTTAGCAATTGTAGTTCTCAACAAGCATGAATATGACTAAAAATAAGGATTTTGCTAATTACAATACTTTTATATCAAGTAATGAAAATAGAGATTTTATCTACTAAGATTGAAAAGGACTAGGGATGTATGCATAACGATTGGGATTTCAACACAAATGGATAGCATTTTGGCTAGGTTATGTCCCTTGAAAGAAGACACAGAAACAAATTTTCAAGGAAAGCTTTATTTGATCAAGATTTGGACGATACAAATTTGAGGTTTCTTTTTCTTCAATCTTTCTAATGTTCTACAAATCTCTAAAAGTTGTCTACCATGTTTTGGGAAGATGCCTAATAATTGTTCATAATTTGCACAAATATTCACTGTGGAGTTGAGTCACTTCTTCTGTCCTCTCTCCTCACCATCTCAGTCTCGTCTTCCCCCACCATGAGACCACTCTTATCTTATCAACTCAGACATAAGAACATGTTTTAAACATATTAGCATGACTGACTCAAATGTATAGACTCGGAAAAACGAAACAGAGGGATATATAACACTCATACACAATGTTCACTCTACTTGCAAAACAACACTTATCTAAGGCACTCATAAATTAGGAAATACACTAACATGACATTTTCACAAAAAGGAATTCATTTACATTAACAATGAAATAAACTCATGAATAACATAAAAAGAAAGAAAACAAAGGAACTATCCTATCGAGCATTTTGCTTGTTTCATCAAACCAGTGTTGGTCGTATTTGTGTAAATGTCAAGAATCACGTTGAGGGTGTATGAAGAGGACTTCTAATTCCAAAGAATCATCAAATCGCGGAATGTTATGGTACAACAATGCCTCCCTGTACAGTTCTTTTCTGGTATCTCACTTCAACAAATTGCACAGGAGGTAGATTACTGATATGAAGAATGTAAAAATCATTTTTGAATTCAAGGTAGAAGCGGATGAAATATTGTGAGAAGCTACAGTATACACCTTCCCAGAAGGTCCATCTCTTACTTTGATGCTTGAAGAACCTGAAATAAAACCCACAAAAAAAAAAGTAATTTTAAGAAAAAGTCCCATCCTCAATGTAAGCTCTTCCAATAAAGTATCGACAACATGCTGGAGATAGAAGATTTTATCATATTGCTAAAGACAGCCCACACATGAGGGCGCTTATTGAGATATATCATAACTATATAAAAAAGGCATGCTCTCTCCAACAATGTAAGTTTTTAGATGAGATAATCACGCAATTTTAACATGGTATCACAGTAGGCAGAACCCATTATCAGTTTTTCCTTTTAACAAAATCGCAGTCAATCCATCCTATGGAGAAACACAGGTAAAGGAAGAGGCACCTTCATATGGTATTCAATGATCTTGAGAAGACCTATGACAAAGTTCCGAGGGATGTTCTATGGAGGTGTTCAAAGGCGAAAGGTGTTCCAACAGGGTGATAAAGGACACATATGACGGAGCCAAAAATTGGGTAAGGACGGTGGTAGGAGACTCACAGTATTTTCTTGTTGAGATGAGACTTCATCAACGATCGGTGCTGAGCCCTTTTTTTTTTGCCTTGGTGATAGACGAGCTGACATGGTCTATTCACGAGGAGGTTCCATGGTGTATGCTATTTGTGGATGACATAGTCCTGATTGATAAGACCCAGGATAAAATTAATGATAGGTTGGAGGCTTGGAGACATACTTTAGAGTCTAAAGGATTCAAATTGAGCAGAACTAGAACAGAATACTTGGAGTGCAAATTCAGTGGTGCGAGGGATGAAGCAAACATCGAAGTGAGACTTGTCACTCAATCTATTCCCAAGAGCGGAAGTTGTAAATATCTTAGGTCCCTCATTCAGAGTAGTGGTGATATCAATCACGATATCACACATCATATTGAGGTAGCATGGATAAAATGAAGGCTTGCCTCTGGAGTATTATGTGATAAGAAGATACCACCTAAACTTAAAAGTAAGTTTTACAAAATGGTGATTAAGATCGTCTTTGCTATATGAGGTGGAAGGTTGGCCAATCAAAAACTCATATGTTTAGAAGATGTAGGTTGCGAAGATGAGGATGTTGAGATAGATGTGTGGACATATTAAGTGTGATAAGATTAGGAATGAAAATATTAGAGAGGGGTTAGGGGTGGCATATGTGGCAGACAAGATAAGAGTAGCGAGACTGAGAAGGTTTGGGCATGTGTGAAGGAGGAGTGCTGATGCTCTTATTAGGAGGTGCGAGAGGTTGGATTTAGAGGTTAAATGCAAGAAGAATTTTGTATGTGTCACTCAAAAGTTCCCCTAATAAGGCATCATTAACAACCCAGAGCTTAACTCAAGGTCAAATGTAAAAGTCATCATATGCATAAATATGATTATCCCAAGTACAAATAAGAGAACAATTGGTACTATTTCAATATGGAGAACAATTTATACACAGCTGACTGAAGAAATAAGTTAACTATCAAATCCTCAAATTAAATGGTAAGGCTATACTCACAGTTATATTCAACCCAGCCAATACTCTGGTTTTCAAGATCATAAAGAACAAGCTTGTTTGATAACACAAGATCTGCATCAAAATATCAATAAACTAATCAATCAACTCTATCTCAATCAAAGTCTGTCAACTGTCTCAAGATTAAGCAGCCATTTATGTCATCTCTAGTATCTTAGGATGGCAGCTAGCTTAACTAACAATATATCAAATGCCACTACAGTGACTTGTACTCAGACTTGCGTAAATAACACTAAATTGAAAATTGACACTAGTTGGACAAGATGTAATTCATAAAATTAGTGATAATTCTGAAATGTAGTTCACCATCTAACTGATTTATTTATTTTTATTTTTATTTTTTCAAAGTAAGCTGATTTACTTTCATATGCAGTTACTGGTCAAACAATACCTCCTAACAGAGTTATTTCCTTTCCATCCTTTGTCTGCATTCCACTGTCCTGCCAACCAATACACCACTCGTTCTCCTGCAAATTATGAAGCAAAGGCATTTGTGAGTCATGTTATCCAAACTACAAAGTAAGTGCATCCAGTTGCTTTCCCCTCCCATGCACCTTACAACAAAGGCCTCTGCCATGCATATCAAATCGATGCATCTTTTAGTACCCTGTTGTTTGCATTGGACTATACATAATTGATAACAACTAAACGAATATGATGGTTAAATGTCATGGAATTTAGACAAACTCATGCCAACATTTCCAATGCCAACATTGTATAAAATCACCAGCTAAATCAAACAGCTCACGAATGCTAGGAACAAATCTAAGATAAGAAGACATTGAAGATCAATCACTTATTGGAGAAATTTGTGAATTCCAATAAAGATAATGTCTGTACTGCTAGTGAATTCCAACCAGATTATGACTTCAGAAACCAACTGCCACAGCAGTCAAACAATACAATATACGTTAACAGGGGAATGGAAGGTTTTCTGGGTAAACTAGAAAAAAATCTAATCTGATTAAATAAAGAAAGAGTACGAGAAATTCAGCAAAGCCAGACTACTTACATCAACCGGGAAAAGATAATCGTGCGGATAAACTTTCAATGACAGAGAGTTAGCAAACTGAAAGGTTACAACTGGGAAACCATCATCAATCCTGCACCACCAAAGGAAAAGAGTAGTTGAAAGAAATGAAGATTGGTAACTATCTGAATTACACTGATTAATATCTGGAAAGATGGATTAAAATAAAAACGGGTTACAGATCAATACAACAACATCAACAACATACCCAGTGGAATCCCACAAGTGGGGTCTGGGGAGGGTAAAATGTACGCAAACTGTACCACTATCTCATAGAGGTAGAGAGGTTGTTTCCTAGGTGCGGAGCATTATTATTATTATTAATTAACTAATGATCTAACCACCATTGAATTAAAGACATTAAAAAATCCATGCATCCATCATAAAAATGGCGTTGGAATACAATAGTGAAGTGGCTAATCACAAGAAGCCAGAATCTTAAGAGAAGATCAAATGAGATACATGGCATCTACTCAAACAACAACAACATTACCCCATTGCCTCAAAGGCTCCCGCCAACTGCGGGGTAAAGGGGGGTCGGATGTACGCAGCCTGACCCCTGTGTTTAAAACATAGAGCGACTGTTTCCGGATGACCCATGATGAGCGTCGAAAGTTGCATTGACTAACTGCTACTTCACAATAGAACGAAGCGCAGACAGTTTAAAGAGTCATTTTGCTTTATTCCATTATACCCCAAAACCAAAAAATAGTGAATCTTTGGCTCCATCTGGCTGTGGAAAGATAGCATCTACTCAAACAACCTGCTGAATACCCTTATAACAAATAAAAAACCTGCAGAATGGTGATTCTATTGTTGGTACTCACTTTATGCAGCACTAAGATTCAAAGATGAAGAAAGAATTATAGTGGAGAGAATACTATGTTATAGTGTACATGATCATAGAGGGAGAAAAGATATCACAAAACCAAATCCTAACAGAAAGAATTGCGATATTCATATGGAGAAGGTAAAAAGAACCTTACTTTTTACTGAAGTAAAAGCAGTGGAAGGTCCCCTCAACAAGATGAGTCGTCAGATCTGGTTGCCGAACCATCAACTACAGTAACAGACAGAATGAAGAATCAAGCAGGAGGAACTGATGTATTCATGCATACATACAGTTTTCAAATGTCTACACCTACCTTGTTCATGAGAGCATTATAGACCTTGCTAGGAAGATATGCTAAGGTTGTACCACTGTCAATAATTGTTCCTCTGTTGGATCCCGCATCAAAGATAGTGGTAGGGACGTTTAGAGCTTCACCATTAACCTCAATTCCCTTCATGACAACATTATAATGTGGCCTACAGTAAAAAACAAATATAGTTTAAGTCAAAAAGAGAATGGAAGGAGCTAATTTGATGTCAAGACAAAATATGGATATTTAACAGTCAAAAAAATGATGGTATAATAAAAAAGAAAAAGAAAAAGCAAGAGAGTGAATGACGAGAATAACAATGCAAAAATGGCAATCCAATTAACCAAACATGAATGCAAGGACTGAAGTTTATAATATGCACCAGCTACCAGTAGTCAAAATAACTTTAAATTTCCTTTTCCTATTTCTGGACGAGTGAACTAATCACATTTTTAGTACCAAGAGGATACAAAATATATACAGAGGAAGCCAAAACTACAACTCTAGACTTAGAGAGCTTTAACTTGCTTCAAGTTCTTTTGCAAAATGTTGCAAGTCCAACACTATTGTTCTCAGAGGAAGGACTGGACCATTTGAACTACTACAATTGCCAAAGAAATTCACCACATTCTCTTGAGGTCTCAACTAAGTGTTTAGGTCTCTAAACAAGTTTATTTGCTACCACATTTTGTACTTTGCATGTGTGCAGTTATCACTTGACCACTGGTTGCAGCAGCTGCCAGCTTTAATGCTGTCACTAGGTTGTAATGTGGGCAAATCATAAATGTTCCTACCCTGCCCCCCCACCCACCCCCAAAAACAAATAGATACTTCTGGGGCAGGGTGAGGGGAGAGATTGGAGTAACAGGAACTTGACCACTTGGTCACACATCTAGATTGTGAAATGAATAGGAAGATAACTGGAGTGAAGGCAATGAGTGAAGCAGATGCGCAAAGGAGAAGATCATATGCCAGTAAACAACAATAAGAAATGAAAAAAATAAAACTCATAGAAACTTTAAACACCAAACATACAAATGTCACAGAAGAGAGGCAATACGAGAATAGATGACAGCCTCCTATTATCATAATCTTTTTGTTTTCATCTCAATTAGTAAAGCAGTCTAAATTTACTCTAGGAAAAGAAAAGAAAAATACCATGTGGAGACTTGTAACCCATTTTGGTGAGGAGAAATGGATTCTCATGATACCCTTTAAGGAATCTCTTTTAGAGTCTTGTATAGTTCATATTATACACTCTAGCTTGATATCTTCAACGTAAATTGATATTTTCTCAAGTATGCTTTTATAGAATATTTCCATATATTAGGTAATTTCCTATATTTCCCGAATTCTTGCAGTCTGTTCACAGATTCTGCAAAATCTCAGACTCGTTAAATTTCCCGAATTCTTGCAGTCTGTTCACAGATTCTGCAAAATCTCAGACTCGTTAAATTCTGTTTCTTTTAAAGAAACTGAATAGAATTAAATTATTTAACTTTTAAGTAGGTACAAGCATATTTGAACTTCTTCTCAAATCGGTTTATGGAATTTTTTGCAGGAGCCTTCAACAACTATGAAAAGCGTTTTTTATAGCAATTTGTTTCCTTTGAACTGTTACACAATTCCGTCTTTTTGTACTTTTATTTTCAGATCATCGCCACTTTTTTCCATCATTGAGAGCAGTCTTCATGTTTAACTTTTCTCCAAGTGGTTTTCCCTTAAATCCATTTAAAGCAATAGTTTCTACCAAATTTAGCGCGAGAACTATTCTAGTTCTAGCTCGGGGGGTTGCTATAGATCAGTTTTCTAATCACGTAATCTCCTTTGAATTTTAATCGATGGCTGTGCTTTTTTATCTCAAAGTTTTGAAGATCAGGATCAAGATTTCATATAAGAAAAGATCCTCAGTTAAATTAAAGATGCTTAACTGAGTGCTAAAACCGCTAATACAGCATCAAAGGCTGGATCAACAGCTATTATAAATTCACCTACCACTTATTTTATCGGACTCGGACTCCCATCTAAGCTAGGCCTGGTTGAAGCAAAGCTACTCCTCTTGAGAGAGAGGAATAGGTAGTGATTAGTGAGTCTACTCTTCCCCCTTGGTCTGAGGTCAAGTCAATTCTCGTAGAGGAGGTAATTCAAAACAATAGGCAGTTCTCCGAAAGTGTCGATACGTAAAAAATTTGGCCAATTATTGTTTCCCCATGTTCACATCAGGTTCCTCCTTGTTACTTCCCTCAAAAAAGACTAATGAAAATTGTTGACACGTAAGAGATTTGGCCAATTGTTGTGTCCCCACGTCCACATCAGTTCCCCTCGTTGTTACTTCCCTCGTACAAGACTAAATGAAAATTTCCTATCTCTATAGTCACATTCCTATGAAAGCGTATGTTCATTGATTTCTGAAATATTTCACATAGCTCACTATGGATATTCTATCATAAATCTTTGCATGCATGCGTATGGATTGTGCTCAATAGGAAATGAATTAATTGAACCTACCAATAGAATGTGAAAGGGTGCAAAGCTGGAAGAATGGAGCACAAATTTACAGACCAATGACTGCAGTTTCCCTTATTTATAATGGAACAGAATAGGAGAAATTATCTACAACTTCAAATAAGATGATGCCAAAATCTTAGTTCAGGATCATGTCAGAAGTTTGCATGAATGGCCTATTTCAGTCTCCTTTGCCTTTTTCTTTTTGTTCTGGGGGGACGGGGTGGTGGTTGGGGGGGAGCAGGGAAGAGAAAGAGAAGGCACTAAATATACATACTCATTTGGGACTAGTGGTGTTGACTTCACTTTTGGCTGAACTACTTGTCCAATGGCAAATATGCCGCCACCATCGCTGCCATCTAGGCAATGTGAAAAAACTTTGTTCACCTTCCCAGATGCAGCTAGCTGTGAAATAAGCGATGAGTTTGCTTGTCCAAAACCAATTATTCCATCAACTGCTTGAGTAGATGAGCCTAGCTCTCCTGATTGTCTAGATGAGCACCTATCTTGGATCAAAAACATTTAAGTTACATACATGTCATCAAGAAATAAATTACTTGTTAAAAGAATAGTACTCCATCACAGGCTTGAGTAGCATAATTTACATCTAAGAAACTGCAAACACTATATGATGACAAAACCAGAATTAACAATTTATAGGAGAGAAAAGGATCACAACCATTGAAAATAATCGGCTAGAAACAAATTACTTCATTGGATATATTAATGGGTGACACTGTCAGTAATTCCTCATTAAAGAGGAAAATATTACAGAAGCTAAATATTCTTAATAAATATGGCAAGCTAAACACATTAACACTGTAACAACCTATTCTGGATATAAAACTTTATCATGCTCAGTATACATAATTGCAGAGAACACATATAACATGTCATCAGGACTTTCAATGTATTGAATTAACAGTGATGTGTAAAGACCTAATATAATATAGCAAGAGACTGTAATACTGAAATTGTTACATGAAACCATCAGAGATCCACTTACTGAACTAACACAGGATTGGGAAACAATATACACGCAAGAGGCCCCCCCCCCCCAAAAAAAAAAAAATGGGAATGCATGATACACCACTACATAAACGGCAACACCATTGCAGTCAATATCTCTGTTCTAGACAGCGCAATGACTTGTATACTCAAATGAGAATATTAACTACTTCTCACACATTTCCTCAGCAGAGAACTTATTTAATATATCATAACTAAGACTGACATTAAATATTCCTATTCTAAGCATTTTCTTCCCCTGTTCTTCCGCTCAAGAGAGGTTGAAATTAAACATCCGAATTCATTTAGCAATTCAAATATATACATCAACAAATATGTAAACAGCACAGGCTTCACTTTTTTACTTGAAGTCATGGGTTGACAGGTGCTGCTACTACAGCAAATCTATTTTTAAAAAATTAAAATTGGTGAAACAGACAAATTTGTTTTCTTCCCAATGAACTGCAACAGAATCTATTTTAACCACAACCAGATTCCAAACATTGTTTGGAAAACAAAGACATTCAAGACATGTTAGTAGAACTTGGTGAAGGAAAAACTGATTACCAAAGAAAAGCCATTTCAGAACATATTCCCCTACGATAGTCATCCAAGTCTAACATCAATTCATTTGGCAACACAACAACAACAACAACAACATACCCAGTGGAATCCCACAAGTGGTGTCTAGGGAGGGCAAAATATACGCAGACCTTACCATTACCTCATAGCGATAGAGAGGTTGTTTCCAGAAAACCCTCGTCTAAAAATAGATTTAAATTACAAGGATAAAATTACCCAAAGGCTATTGACCCATTCATGGATGTGGTTTGAAAATCCCCAGAAACTTGATCAAAATGAATGTAATCATTTACGAAGTATCCAGAAGTTGAGCTGCCATCTCCGTAAGTAACCTGATATTCACAGGGTGATCCCACCCTGCAATCTGAGTAGGGAGCATTAAACATATCAGTGCAGAAGGCTTGGTCGCATGAAACGGTTTTCCCAGTGGTTGAGGCTGTTAAGTCATACAGCTTCAAGTCTATCTGTAGTATAACAACGTAGATGAGAAACTACTAGGATGGATCGATAACAGAAAGTGACCAAACTGAATAATTACATGATACATACTGGAATCCATTTTCTTTATACAGGGATAGCAAAAGGATGCATAAATTAGAAGAATGATCATACCCCAAGACTGCTTTTTGAAGGACATCTGGCACAGCTAGCACAATTCACCCATAAGATGTCACTTCCAGTATCTACCTGGACATAATAGTCCTTAGAAGGAGTCCCGATTGAAAGTTTAGTGTAATAGAGCCTGCATGATTTATTTATCAAGAAAGCATGACTACAATATCCCAAGAAAAAGGAATATTCATAAATAAATTACGCAACGGCACCCTTCCACCATCATTGCCTCCTACATAAGCACACTGTTCTTTCCTTTTCTGTGGATTGAGATGAGGGTCACAATTTGAAAAGTGCATCTTTCTCCAAACACAAATTAGAATCAGGAAAATATAATCTGATATGTTTCTCCATACCATCACATTCCTCCATCTCACTTAAGTATATACCTATACCTAGAGCTAGTGGCAGAGCCAGGATTTCACTAAGGCATTATGAATATAAAAAATAAACACATAAAAGGGCCAAAAGGGGTTCACCATCTAACATATATACCTAAAAAGAAATAATATTGACCATGTATAGACAGAATAATTTTTCGCCAAAGGGCTAGACCAGAAACAAAAACTACAACTCTATTTGCTTTCCCTCTTCAAGAATGAAATGGGAACTTTAATCACTAAAACACAATCTCGTTCCTGTCTTTCGGAAAGAACCTCCCTAGCATCCCCAAACCCCACTTGTGGGATTTCAAACACAATTTGATTCCTAAAAGGAAGATTAACCATTCTGAGCATATAGACCAGACCACATAAGTCCAACCAAGTTGATTCATTTCTACAATCACTTGCATCAATTAATGAAAAAAAGGGAAATCTCCTAAATACAAAATCTCAAGAAAACACAAGAGAAACAAGTAAAAATAATAGAAATAGAACTAACGCTGCATCAGTGGGTTGGCCATTGCCACCCAATTCGAAGTCAACGGCTGCAAGCATTCTTCCATGGCGGCGACTATCATGGGCCTTGAGTTCCTTCAAGATTGACCCTCCACGCCCACCATATTTATGCTTCACACTAAAAACTACATTTTCTGCCTTCACTGCCACAGCCAAAACCCAAATTAATAAGAATATGAAACACCCTTTTCTCCTCAGATCCATTACCACAACACACTCACTTCCCAAAATCCAATATTTATAAAGATGGGTTGTATGTATGGATCAAGAAAGGAATATGAAATACTTTCTGAAAGGAGTCGGTTGTGAATAACCCAAAGACAGAACAAAGTAGTATAATTTTTCAAATTTAGTAAACGACGATAATTTCCAAGTATATAGTTTCTTAGACAATTTTGTTGGAAATTTTGCAAACAAGAATAAAATATTGAAGTATATGGTATTGAGGAAATGGGGTATTCTGAAAAAGAGAGCGCTTTATGATGATGCGGTACATTACATCTCATACAAATTTTCACAGTTTCCTCTTTTACTTTTAAAACCATTTATTTATTTATTTTAAATAACTTTTTTCTATTAAATGGAGTAACAAGTTTCATAGTAATTACTTATGTAATTATATGTTATGCTATTTGATACAATAAAAGTTTACTCCTTGTTAAAATATACATTAGTTGAAAAAAAGCAACAATAACATATACACTAGTAAAATTTCACTAGTGAAATATAAGAAATACAGAATGTAGACAGTTTTTATCATTCTCACCTCAAAAAGATAGAGAGATTGTTTTAAAAATAATTATCAAACTCAAGTGTAAAATATCAACAAAGAGACTAGCATTCATGGAAAAGCAGTAACCACAACAAAAATAATAATACACCATATACAGTTCTCTCAGGCTCCCACCAAGCCTAAACTTACCGAAAAGTGAATCTAGACTTAACAATTTACTAACTTTCTACTCTAATTCGTGACATTCAAACTCTTATATTTAATACATATCTTCAATATGCTGAAGTTACATTAATATCTTGTGTAATTACAGCAATGATATCTGATACTGGTTCAGCTAAAAAATTATTTGTATCAGCTACATAAATTGATTCACATAAAACATCTCTCCAATACTTTTTTGACCTACATATATCGTTCCTCATATTCCAATATCTAATTTCTCACACCTCATTAATGAGGCATCTGTGTAGTTTCTCTTCTCATGACACAAAATAGAAGAAAATACATTACTTGTTTTCATAATTCCAAAAAGTAGTTTAGTACTAATAATTTCATAAGATTAAATCTCACAATTTTTGAAAGAACCAAAATGGTATGTTAGTTCAAAGTGATGTAAAAATTAATATTCTGACATGCTTAGCTAAAAGAGGAGCAAATTGAGATTCTTGAACGTCATAGGTGAGTTATTTGGTTAGTTGGGCTATTTCTTAACTATTAAGGCAATATAGACTAGTTGAAAATTGTTTGTTCATGCAAAATTTTCTAAACACGCGTTTCCAAATTGAAGGGGACTACTACTTACTAGATCTATAGCCTACTACTCATCTCTATTATTTTAATTGAATTTATAAGGTAATATTCACAAATATTTAAAAAATTATACAAAGATAAAATTTACATTATATTTTTTATTATTGTCCTTCATAAAATCATAAATATGTAGTATTATTTATTTCCTAAAGAATATAAAAGTCCAATAAATGAAAGAACAAATGTGGAAAAAGTTTCAAATATTCACCTTTAATTTTGAACAATTCAAATATTTTGAATATTAAAAAAACTCTCAAAAATTCAATTAATCTGGGACGGAAGAAGTATTTTTGTGATAAACATTGATAATATAAAAATTAAAGTCAAGATTTTGAGTAATACAGGAGTAATATTTTAAACTATTAAAAGATCGAAAAATGCATACTTCATTAAAGTATATATAGGAGTGGCAAATGAGCAAATCTATTTGAATATAAGTTGATCAAAGACGCATCAATTAAAAATAGATAAAAATAACTCAACCCGACTCATATTTTAAATGGGTAAAAACTAATTACCCAATGAATAATATGGATAAATATGAATATCCGTATTACATAGGCGTAAACAAAATCAAATCGAAAATCGAACCAAACCGCAAAACAAGTCAACCCAAGAGAAAAAACCCGACTGATAGTTTTGTTTGACTTGGTTTGATATTGGAAAAAAAATCCGACTATATTTGATTTGGTTTGATTTTAACTTTACTAAATCAACCCGAGACTAAACCAATCCAATATCATTTTATATATATATATATATATATATATATATATATATAATTTATCCTTTTTAACATATTATTTTAAATTTGACTTAGAATTTTGAATTGTCTAATAAAGGTCATAGTCCATAGATATTAGTAGGGATAATTACTTTTTTGAGTTTTTTTTAATCAAATATTTATTATTTTTAAATATATTTTTTATTTATTATCTAGGAATACCATATTTAGAAAATATTTAGCATCTATAGGAATTGTATGTACTATGCATTAAAAGTGAATTATATATGTAATATATATGTATTATAATTGTATTATATTTATTTGAGTAAAATATCGCAGTATGTACTAAAAATGAATTATGCATATAATATAAATATATTATATGTTAGACCCCGTAATTACTTAAAGGTTAATTATTAATTCGGGAACAATTGTTGGGATTGAAGTATATTTTAAATTT
>JAOTQR010000079.1:16036074-16046473 GCA_025774065.1 Solanum ossicruentum
ATCATCAAAAGTCTTTATCAATTTCACCTACTTCATCTGGGAACTTATCGAGTGCATCTATTGTGAGTAGTGATGGCAATTTTCAAAACAGAGGATCAATGAGAACGAAACAACAAGTTGTGAGGCATAAAGAAGTTACAAGAAGTTCCGGCAGAAAATCAGAGTTGGGCAGACATCTTGCTGAAGATATTGAGCCAGAATCATATGATTTTGATATATTAAAGTGGTGGAAATCTAATAAGCCAAGATTTCCTATTCATGCGAAGCTGGCTCATGATGTGTTATCTATTCCCATTCCAAGCGTCGCATTTGAATGCGTATTTAGCACAGGAAGTCGCATTCTTGATCCCTTTAGGAGCTCATTGACTCCTAAATTAGCGCAATCTCTTATTTGTCTTCAAGATTGGCTTAGAAGTGAACATATACCAATTAATGTTGAAGAAGATTTAGAGTATCTTGAGCAACTTGAACTTGGTAAGAATTTTATATTTTGTATTCATTATATCAAAAATAATTTCTTATTTATGTTGCTTATAAGTTATATCTAACAAGTTTTTTTGAATTTTCTAAGATATGGCTCATAGGTGATGAGAATTCCATAAAGCAAAGATGGCAAGTTTACTTTCACAAACTCTTGAATGAAAAAAAGGATAGAGATATCGAGCTGGGTGATTTGGCGCACACTGATAGTCGTCAAGATTTTAAATATGGTAGACATTTCCAGGTTGAGGAGGCTAGATGTGCTATTAGTAAGATGAACAGAGGGAGCGTGATCGGACCCAATGTGATTCCAGTGAATTTTTGGAAGAGCACGGATAAGGATGGTAGAGTGGTTGAGTTAGGGGTGTGCAAAAATCGAACCGACTGATAAACCGAATCGATAAAAACGCTATTGGTTTATTGTTATTGGGTAATTAGGTCATCGGGTTCTTAATGATTTTGGAAAAAAAATTATTGGGTTATTGGTTTGATATCGATTTTTATTATTGGGTTATTGGGTAAACTGATAACCCAATAAGATTATAATAATTCCCTATTTTACCCCTTCGTAAATATTAAATATTAGCAATTTATAATAATAAGACACTATAGAAGTACTTTACCTATTTTGATTTTTACAGTACTTAAGTGAGTAGTTACCCCCTTTAGTATTTTAGTTTGTAATTAACTAATTATAGATTTTACAAGTTTGTAAACGTAGTCTTCATACTCCATTTGCTTTTATTTATGCAAATTCTCATTAAAATTCTTATCGGGTAAACCGTAAACCGAAAACCGAATCGTTAAGGACTTAAAACCGATAAATCGAAAATCGATAAATATTATTTTATTGGTTTATTATTGATTTAGCATATTTAAAAATAAAAACTGATAAACCGAACCAATTATGTATAAAATCGAACCGAATCGACCGATGCACACCCCTAGTTGACTAGGTTGTTTAATGCTATTCTGAAGACTGCTAAAACGCCCTATGAGTGGAGGAGAAATACGATGGTCCTATTGTACAAGAACAAAGGTGATATTCAAAATTGTAACAATTACAGGGGTATTAAGTTGCTAAGCCACACTATTAAGGTCTGAGAGGGTGGTAGAGATGAGGGTGAGAAGAGGAGTGTCTATTTCAGAAAATCTATTTGGTTTCATATCGGAGCAATCGACTACTGAAGCAATTCACCTTGTTTAGAGACTAGTGGACAAATATAGGGAAAGAAAGAGGGACCTTCACATGGTATTCAATGATCTTGAGAAGGCCTATAACAAAGTTCCAAGGGATGTCCTATGGAGATGTCTAGAGGCGAAAGGTGTTCCAATAGTGTATATTAGGGTGATAAAGGACATGTATGATGGAGTCAAGACTCGAGTAAGGATGGTGGGAGGATACTCGGAGTATTTTCTCGTTGAGATGGGACTTCATCAAGGATTTGTACTGAGCCCTTTCCTTTTTGCCTTAATGATGGATGAGCTGACAAAGTTTATCTAGGAGGAAGTTACATAGTGTATGATATTTGCGGATGACATAGTAGTGATTGACGAGACGAGGGATATAGTTAATGATAGGTTGGGGGTCTCGAGACATACTTTAGAATCTGAAGTGTTCAAATTGACCAAGACGAAAACAGAATGCTTATAGAGCAAATTTAGTGTTACAAGAGATGATGCAGACATTGAATTGAGGCTTGCCACTCAATCTATTCCCCTGAAAGAAAGCTTTAAATATCTTGGGTCCATCATCCAGACTAGTGGTGATATCGATGATGATGTCACACATCATATTGGGTAGCATGGATGAGATAGAGGCTTGCCTGGAGTATTGTATGATAAGAAAATACCACTTAAACTTAAAGCAAAGTTGTACAGAATGGTGATTAGACCGTCTTTGCTTTATAAGGTGGAGTGCTGCCAATCAAAAACACACATGTTCAGAAGATGCAGGTTGCGGAAATAAGGATGTTGAGATGCATGTGTGGACATACCAGGGGTGACAAGATAATGAGATCATTCGGGAGAAGTTAGGGGATGACCTCTATGGAGGATAGATATCATTATAATTATAGAGGTCATAGATGGTGGTTGACGATAGTTTGACGGTGGTGGTAGTCAGTGATTGTGGATAGAGTGGTGGTGAATATTATCCCACATAGAATGACTCTTAATGATATTAACACTTAATTTTATATATTGATGGTTAAGACTTATTCAAATCAATTAAGTGCTTAAATCTCAATGACTTAACGTCTGAACCATTTAGATTCAAACGTCTATTAAGTGCAAACAAATGAGCTCTATCTTCCTTTAAAGAAACACAACTTGTGCGTCATTTGTTTGCACTTAATGAAGACCTTACTTTTTATCATCTAAATTCAGTCATTAGGTCTGTCTGTTTTTTAGGTATGAATCTTAATAATTCATATTTAAACCTTTTTTTTTTATTTGCACCGGGTGTCCGAATCTCTTAGAGCCCCGACTAATCCAGGGGGAATTCATATTTAAACCATTAATTGCATTTTTATATATTATAACCACTAAATAGGTATGAGTAGATCTTTTTTGAAGAGGAGGAATAGGTATGAGTAGATTTGAATGATTAAAGTCTGCAATAGTCTTAATATCATGAAGATGTCTATTCAAGGATTTCAACAAAGATGGAAATACATCAATTTCATCTATTCATTGGTACCTCAATACCCCATCACTATTCACTATCGCCGTTGCCACACACAACCACTATCCTTATCTGCAACTACTACCACTGCCAATCACTACGATCAATTCTCACCATTATTAGCCGTAGATTCACCACCAATTCCCATTACCACAAAACCACCAATTATTATCAACAATTACCACCATCAATCTCCATCTATATTGCCAACCACCACCAGCATCCACTATGATTATCGGCCTCCACCACTAGCAACCGTTGCCACCAGCCATCATTACCACCAAATGATTATTTAAAAATATTTGTTGAATGTATTAAATAATTTAGTGTTTAATTAAATTTTACATTCATTATTTTAAATAAAAACAAGTTTTATGTATTCACATATTGAAAAAGAAAGGCTTAAATATTTCACATTCAAATCTTATTACTACATTATATTCAGACTCAGACACCTAAATCTTAATGCATTTCTTAATATCTAGATGCGTATTTAGACATTTTAATTTTTAATGAAGACAACTGAGACCTTAGGTTGCCAATCCTACTTGCTACACTATATTTTACAAAGCAAACTATCTTTGATCTGGAAGAAATCAAAAGTGCCATTCATAATTTCAACCTCCAAGGTACATCAATTATTTCCATTGAAGATAGGGAATGGTTGCAAAGAAACTTTGTAGAGGAAGAAGTATGTGATAACATCAAGTCGTGTGCAACTGATAAGGCACCTCGCCCTGATGGCTTCAATATGAATTTTTTTTAGACAATCTGGGAGGTTACTAAGGGTAATATAATGGTGACAATAACATACTTTCATAGCTATTAAGTCTTTGAAAGAAGTTTGAATGCCACATATAGAGCCCTTATACCAAAAATCATCTCGTGTCTGTCTCTTGCTAACCAATAAGTTGGTAGACACTTCCCTTGGCTTTTTGTGTTTGCAAAAATCCAATGGCGTCATAGGTTGCCTGCCTAACACAATTTCAAATGGACTTATCTCTGTCGAGGAGTTGTGCAGATTATAATAAAACTGCGTTGTATCAAGTTTACCCAATTCGTTTGACTCTCCACCACATAGTGCCTTAAATATTGTCCCAGCAAATGTTTTACCCTTTCTGTTTGATCATCCATTTGTAGGTGATTAGCAGTAGAAAACTTCAATTCAGTCCCCATCGGATTGAAACAATGTTGTCCAAAACCTCCCCACAAACCCTATGTCTCTATCACTCAGAACATCAGTTGGTACCCCAAAGAACTTAACCACATTCTTAGTTCATTGGAAGCGCAAAGTTGTGGCAAATGTTGTTTGGAAAAAGCCTTAAGATTTGTGGCAGTTTAATGAACAAATCAAAGACTACCTCAAAAGAATTTTGATGAGGGTATCAAGTCCAACTGATGGGGTGGTTTCTTAGACCCTCGATCTAAGTGACATCAGAAAGGTCATGGCAAGGACTTCTGCGCGTCGAACTTGGCATGCGCGTGATGAAACAATGTAGTGGTTGTGCCGCTGTGTTGACTAAGTGTTGGTGGGCAGCAAGTGCTCAAGATGGTTGGGTGTTGGCAAGGCACCGATGGACAAAGCCAAGGACAAGCACATGACACCTATCGGACATCTGGGCAGGCAGTGGCATCGCCAAGGCAGTGTATTGACTTGGCAAGGCAAGGCCATGTCGTTGGCTTGACAAGACAAGGTTGTTTTAGCGTGGGTAAAGACAAGGTTATTTCAGTGTGGGCATGGAGCTGGCAGAAAAATAGAAATAAAACAAAGTATGGAAGAAGGCAAAAATATTCTAAGTGTGGGAAAAGGTCAAATTCAACTAAGGCAAACGAAGGGCATGTGCGGGACACATGGGTTGCTTTATTTGGAATTCGAATTGTAATATAGCTGTTAGAATATGACTGTTATACTTAGTTATTTTCAAATAGGATTTCAATCTAGCGATGTGCAGTGCACATGAGCAGTTGTAACTGCTTTGTGCAGTGTTTTTAAATAGGGCAGAAATTCAACTAAGGCAACCAGAGTGTGTTTTGTGCCTTAGTGAATTTGTGAAGCCTTTCCTTTGTTGATTTTTGATATTAATAAAGGTTGGGAACTCATTCCTGTATGCTCTGTCTTGTTACTATACATACGCTGGCTAAAGAAGATAGTCTAAGGACTTATAGGGTGTTTGGATAGGCTTATCTTTAGGTGCTTTTGACTTTTAAGCACTTTTTAATTTTTAGAGGTGTTTGGCAAAGACAAAAAGTGCTTTTAAGCACCTTAATTTAGCCTCAAAAAGTTTTAACTACCTACTTTTGGCTTTTAAGTAACTTAAAACAAGCCTTGCCAAACACCCCCTTAGACAGTTATCTTGACAAAAAAGACCCATAGCTCAGTTGTATCACCCTTTTCTGTATTATTTTGCAATCCAAATGACTTCCCTAACAAGCCAAATGAAATATGTCACCTTGAGGGGAGATGAGGTTTTCCAGATAAACTTCCAAAAGACATTTTGGTACCTGAGTTGGTCTATAGAGTTGGGAATATGCATAGCCAGATCTAACTAAGAACCTTTTGTTGTTTCCTCCTTCCATGTAGCTGAATCCTCAGAATTCCTCGTATCCTGGAAAAATGGGTGGCCATAAATCACCGAAAGCCGAATTACCCAGCCAATTTGAGTTTAGTTATTCCATATCCAGTAACCGGTAGGGTATTGGGGAGTAAATTTCAGAATTTCAATAGTCGGTATTCAGTAACCACATAACGAAGTATACAGGCTTTTTGATTTTCTTGTTCTCTAAACCACACTACTAAATTTATCCATATATGTTTTTCATATAAGGATGACTAGCTGTCACATAGAGGTTTCAAGGGTAAGACCTGGTTAGTATGACACTGCCAAATAGGTGGCTGGTGTTGGAAGTGCACCCAGTGGCAATTCAATCTTGTCAATTAGTGCCAAGAAAGAGGAATTTTGTACTGAAGAAAATCAGCAAACAAGTATCAGGGATGGCCTTGATAAACTTAAACCATCAGAACTTAGAAGGTCAGATGAAGGTACTGCCTTGGAGATGCTAACTTCCTTAAAAGAAGCAGAATTAAAGAATATATTAGTGCTATTTGGTCTGTTTATAGTAAAAGAGATGCATTATATTAATTTGTACTATTTGGTGAAGTCATTTTATATCTTGCTAATCATCTACTTCAATGAAGTCCTCGATAAATTATCAACATATCTAATCAAAACAAACTTTTAATAGGTAATTACTGAATTACCATATCATGATTTACCATGCCATATCGAACTTTGAAAGTTCAGTATTTGGTATCTACTTTCAATGCCGTTTACCAAAGCGGAACTTTTGGCAATACCGAATGCCCACCCGGCCACCCCTACGCTGGCAAACCTCCAATGTCTTCAACATTTCAGCCACCTTCCAACCTCCAGTCATTTAACACACTTTTGAAAGAACAATCCAATCTATGAGAAATCCATGTCTCCTTTATAGTAGCCTTAGGTGTATTTGAACAAAATAAATCAGTGTGTGTATCTTTGGAAAAACCAGGCCCTGGCCCTAACCAGTTTTCACTCCAAAAGGATATTTTCCTTCCATTGCCTACTGTGAACCCAATGGTTAAAGCATATACCTCCCAGTGTTTCCTGATAACCTTCCATGTCCAAGTTCCATAGGAAGAATTGACTTTCTTAGTGATCCATTTTCCTTTCTGTCCATATTTTTTGGATAATCACCTTCCTCCATGGCTCCATAAGGCATTGTCTTCTACATTTATTTATTTTTGATTGACAATGGGCATTGTCTTCTATGTTAAATCTCCATAACATCAAACCCTATTTGATAAATTCTACGAATGTTGTAATAGTGAGCTGGGCGGCCATTTCTAATGTGAGGACGGGCTTCTACATAGTTTGCGAGTTAAATTAGGATCAATTAAGCTTCAGTGAATACTTTCATGCAATACAAGTGCTGCCTAAGTTGCATTATTATACATGTCAGCTTCATATATATGCATATATTTCTGTGTTGGTTTACAGTATCTCAGAATTAAGGATGAGGATAGTGGTCGCATTATGGGAGGCGACGGAAGGATTGAGAGGATATTTGTATCGAACAGTGAGTGGCGCCATCCCAAAACCACACATACAAGTGTGGATTATATTTTTACATTTAATCATGTCCAGTCACACAACCAGATAACGGCTAATTCAGGGTTGCTAGCAGTACCAACTTAAGTACAGTACTGCTCTACTATGAGGTTGGCATCACGAGGTAGGTCAGATTCTAGATGGGACCCTCCCAGTTATAACCTCATAGTTACATATGCATTCGGGCAGTTCAAACAGGAATCAGGGGTGTAAGTTGAAGCTTTTAGCTAATCATTCCTGCACGGTTCAGTTCAATTCAGCATCAATTGCATTTGCTATCAGCTACAACTCAGTTCATGCATGGACACTTTCTTCAAATACCTGTGTCACGCTTTTAGGGATAGTCCGTAAAGCTTACCGGTTGAGATGACTCACCTCTTACTTCTCGTACAGATACAGAGGCAGACATAGAACCAGATGTTTGAGCACGATCAGGATCAGTGTAAGCATCTCATTTCTTTTGTAAGGGTCTATCTTATTTTGCTTAAAGCTTTAAATTCTGTCCCTTTTTCAGTTATATGTTTCTGTTAGATTCCCCGCATACTCTGTCGGTGGACAAGTTGACTAGTATGTTGTGGTTTGTCCCTAGTGGACCGATTTATGATATGATTGTGTCCCCAGTACAGGTTCAAGACTAGGTATAGTTTTCATTATTAATGTTATCTGATGGTCCCAGAGTCCCTAGCATTTGTTTTGTTAGATCCAGAAGGGTCTGGTTGATGGAACAAATGATCACTAAGTGCCTATCACAAGCCTCCTGCTTTGATTCATGACAGTTAGTACATTGATCTAACTTATCTCATACTCCTTACCCAGCCAGTCTTCTGTATTTATTGTCCTGGCATTCATATATGCAGTATTTAAGTGCTAACATGATCAATGACATTGTTGTGCAACAGGTGCAACAGTGAAGATATCACCAAAAAAGACACCTTTTTCATAATAGAAGGATTCTTATTACTGAATTTACTGTATTAAGATAAGTTGTAAATTGTACCAAACCAAACAAACATTAAAATAAAATAAAATAAATAAGAGAAGATAGTCAAAAAAGGCTAGTCCAATACAGGCAGCAAAGCAATTGATTGAAACTACGAAGAACACCAACAAAGAAAGACTAACCTGAAAAATAGACAGAACAGTGACAGGATCAGTTGCCGATATAAGAGCTCCAAACATCAGACACTCTACAAATGGAAGTCTGTACATGAGATAAGTAACTCCACCAAGGTAGCTGCAAAAATTTGCATTCACAATAATCAATTACATGCAGATAGAAAACTGATAATGCTAAGAAAACCACAGAAGCATGCAATACTCACACCAGAACGCCAGTAACAATAGAAGCAATGAAAGTTCCTAAAACAGCAAAAGTGATAATTGCTCCAAAGTTTGAAAAGAACGGTTTCTGCTTGCAACATCAGTAAAAGCAATAACGTTAGCTATGCAAAAAACAAAAGCAGGTTGCATATCAAGGAAGTACCTAGAGAAGAAAACTTACAGGTGAGAGACTAAATCCAGACTGAGTAGCAAAGAAGGTCAAGGAAAAGAACTTTTCATAAAATTCCAAAATAAGCTGAACATTTAACGACAGTACATGGAACAAAAACAACTGCAGGAAAGAATTTAAATATGGATATAATATGATCGGTGGAAGTAAAAAGAGGAAGAAAAACTCCTCATGGAAGTTAAACCATGCCCTGCCAAGTAAGAAGAAAGAATCAAAAGTCCAGCAACATGAACCCATAGAAACAAATAAAATCTTCAAGAACCAAATGGCGACGAAAATTCAATAAACTACCTAATGCTTGTTTTTGTATCTGAAACAGTAGCTAATCCACCTACAATTAAACCTGCCAAAAAGAAAATCCAAGCAACAATAGGTTTCAGTATGTCCCATGATAAAGCTTCCATGGAAAATGCATGAGATGGCAGTACTTAAATTGCATCTACCACTACCAACATCAAAAAATAAAAAAACTCGTTTTCTTTTAAAAAAATATTGGGGGTAGGGGAATGGGAAATGGGGAGGGTATTACACACCAACATTAACTATACTCCCAACTAGTTGATAACACCTGTATGTATACTTTGCTTCGACTTATCCACATGCAACGAAGTTCCCAGCAAATTCCAGCTGAAGGATACCTCAATTTGACAATGACATGGCAAAATATTGAAATCCAGAAAAACACCGAAGTGTGGTATGGAAAATACTATCATATTTGGCAGTTTCCAGAAAAGAAAAGGGGGAAAATTGAAGAATAGTTGAGAAGGAAAAGAACGATATTGCGATGAAAAATTAAGGAAAAAGGGAAAAAGAGTACCAATCAAAAGAGATGCACTTGCTTCGGGAATATAATAGAAACGGTGACGACGAAGCACATGTCCAATAACAAAGGCGAGTACAAGCATCATGATCTGCAGAAGTATGCCAAATCCAGCGGCTTGTTGCTCTTTTCCTGGATTCGCCTTTGCCCCGGCCGGAGAAATCTGAAGATGATCCTCCATGGCCGATTGTTCCGAGTAAACACTCAATCAAACCACTCCGATCAAATATGTGATCTCAAACGT
The DNA here is from genome assembly GCA_025774065.1 of Solanum ossicruentum. NCBI lineage: Eukaryota > Viridiplantae > Streptophyta > Magnoliopsida > Solanales > Solanaceae > Solanum > Solanum ossicruentum. The sequence goes on from JAOTQR010000079.1 coordinate 16,045,963, forward strand.
AATTTTCCGGTCATCAGGCGAGGCGATTACTCTTCTTCCGGTTTTGCTTCTTTCAAAAGGCTTTTCTGCGGTTTGTCGGACTTAATATTTATTTGTATCACACTTTCTTCTTGTGAACATAGGAGAAAGGTCCAGGGAAAGGAAAGCAAAGGCAAAAGAGGCTATCTGGAGGACTACGGGTTAATTGAATTTGGTGTAATTATTTTGTGAAGATAATTATTTGATTTGTTACTAATTGAGTGTAATTTATAGATGTATTTATATTCTCTAATTTATAGGAATGTTGTGAATTGTTGATAATTACATTTAATTTAGTGTGTTCGGATATTATACTTATTTGGTTGAATAGATAATTATTTGATCAGCTAATTTATGAATGTATTTATACTCTTTAATTTATAGGAATACTGTGAATTGTTAGTAATTACATGTTAATTACTTTTTAATTTCTTTATTTTATTTTTATTTTGATTATATTAAATTTTTTTATTTTTATTATTCTTTTTTCTAA
>JAOTQR010000079.1:16046617-16058622 GCA_025774065.1 Solanum ossicruentum
TTTATGATGATCATCAAAATAAGAAAATACATGTAATTAATATAATTTTCAAGAAAACTCATCGAGAATCATGTATGTAGACTCATTAGACGTTCAACTCTTCTATGACCAGTTATGGGGCAAATGAGAGAACAATCTTATGTTTTTAGTTTAGCCTTACATACCTGGGATGAAGCTTCAATGATCAATCTTCAAGAATTCTCCTTGAATTTCCCCCAATCAAGTTTCTCTCCTCTCTTCTCTCAAGTCCTAATCTTTCAAGCATAGTGAAAAAGACTTAGAATAGGGTTTTAAACCCCATTTACTCATCAAAACGACCTATATTGATCGTCTTTTGAGTTTAGAAGGAGCTTGAAATTATCCGAAATGCCCCTCAAATTAAAAGAAAAAGTTTCCCCGTCTACGTCGCGGACTGGGCGCGAACTTCCATATTTCAGCCCCAACTTTTCCCGTCGAAAAATAATATGAAAAAACCAAGTGTTGGTCCGGGTCCCTAGCACGTCACCCCTTGGGCCCACACTGACACTGTTTCTAATTAATTACAAAAAGTTATCTTTTGACTCGGTCGCTCTAAAATCTGATCGAGACCATTTTCCCACTCAATTTTTCGTGTTGATCGCAAATCAAATCTCTAATTTTCCATCAGAGCTTGGAAAGATGTTTTATGCGCATGACTCCATTCTAGGAGTATTACGATAATTTTATCGGGTGTTACAGTATTTTGCAAAATTTAACTAGGAAGCTGTTGTATATAATATTTATTACCGATAAGAAATGTAACTTAGTTTTTGGACTGTTTCTCCTTATTCTGGGACTTGTTTTGACCTCAATTGGTTATAGATTCGAGATGACGTGGAGACCATTTTGCGAGGGTTGGTGTAGTATTTTGGGATATGGGCCCCATTTTTCCTTGTTTTAGTCATATTGATGTATTTTTCCCTGTTTCTTGAGATTTTACAACCAAACCAACCTTATTAATATTGTGATTCATCTTTTGACAGCTGAGCAACATCTAGAGATGATCCAGAATGGAAAAGCTCGAGTGGACTAATTCGGAGTGTGATAGTCCGCCCTTCAGGTAGGCTAGGCTTCTTTATCCCCTAAACTGAGCTGAAATATTTGGTAAGTGGTTGTATATGGTCAGGGTTTACCGAGCATATGTTATATATAATGATGTGGGATGATGGTTATTGTATGGAGAACTGTATAGTTGTAGCTATTATACCAGCTGACTTCTAACATTGTTAAATTGTGAAAGAGCCTAGTAAGGGTAAATTGTGGACTATGCCCCGTGATTGGTACGTATACCTAGCTTGATACTTGTCTATGTTTGTGTGTAGCCTGATGCTACTGATATTTCATGCTTGTAAGGTTGGTTATTAATTGTATTCTATGCTGCGTACTTACACTGATGAATATGATTCTGATAACATTGGTTGTTCTAGATACATGTTGTATATAGCAGCTAGATTGTCCATGTTTAAGCTGAGTACTTATGGTTGGCGAGATTGTGATATACTTGTCTATGGTTAGATGTGATCCTATATTGCTTCTATTGGTATCTATATATCTACTTAGTCACTGGCATACTTGCTTAGCTATCTGGTACTAGGGAAACCTGCTATATTCTGGAAAGCATTATTAGTTGTGCTTTTGACTGGGCACCATGACCCCATTGACATAAGGCATGATAATGTTGAATCTCTGGTGGTTTAGGATAAGGATGTGGTTCTGCTAGGGAGATATATGTTATATCCTGAGAGATTCTTTGAGATATCTGTGTTGTGAGAACTCATGTGTATGAATTAGTTGATTGGTCTACCATCTTGTTCTGGAGATTGTCACATTACCAACGGTCCGATACATGGTTTCCCTAGTGATTCATCACCCTTATCAGCTGGGTTGTTGTGTGATTCTGGATGGGAGAGATACCTCTAGTTATCTGTTCTCTATGGGCCTTACCCTAGGCTTAAGTCGGTGCTTCCCTAGAGTTGTTATACACAGAGTCGCATGATTACATATTTGTATAGGATGACTTAGGAGGCCCACAAGATCGGGTGTCACGGACCGATGTGTTATACATACACATTCCAAGATTGGGCGACTCATTCCGTCAAGATGACGGACTCGTCCCACCATATTCCAAGATTGAGTGACTCGTTCTGTCACGATGAGGGATTCATCCTATCCTCTATACGTGTATGCGCCTAGATCTGGTGCCACGGACCAACATGATAGACAGGGTCGGGTGTCAAGTTCCGACACGAGAGCAAGAGATCGGATGACACGAATTGGCATGGGATGCATTGTTCTACTTGAATTCCTCCAGGGTACTATTTTACACCTTGGTTGTGTGTGGGTGTACCTTATGGGTTTATGGGCGCTCAATTGGTGTACAGACATAGATACCACGCACAACTCGATACCTCGACCGTGTCACAGTGGTGGTGTTGTTTCGTCTGAGACTCTGTCAGTTGAGTTATTGTACACTACTTGGTCCTGCCAGTTGGGATACTATAATGTCACTGATATGCTCACTATTGGCCTAAGTTCAGATTACCAGCTTTACTGTAGTTTCCTACATTAGGGCATAGCCGGCCGATTGTGCCTACTAGATGTCTTTTATCGGTACTCACCCCCACTTTTCTGCATCTTCCTATGGTACAGGTCCAGGTACTAGTGCGGTCATTGAGTTGGAGGCTTGTGGACATCTCAGGAGGCTTTGGTGAGCATTAACAAATCTGTATAATCTATAGTCTCCTTTTATTTTGGTGGCCGTCTTTTATATTCATACACTAGTCTTGTACACTTTAGTTTTATCTTGTCTATGAGGAGCTTCTTCTGGTCATGTGTATTATTATGTATATATTTTTGCTTGAGTCTATAGTAACTCTGTGCAGATGACTTCCAGCTTCTGGGTAGATTGTGATTGGGTTATTTGTATGTTGCTAAAATTGCTATGATTAGTGACCCAGGACAGGTACCGTAAGTTTGAATTGGCTTGCCTGCACGCAGAATCTAACATGTATCATCATAACCTGAGGTTGGATTGTGACATATATCTTTTTTGATAAATTTATTTGCTTGGTAGCAATATCAACCCTTAGATCACAGTGAGTTCTTTTGCAGACTTTAGCAAATTAATATGATTTGGCTTCCTCACATTAGAGAACAATTGGTTATCTCTATATGTATCATAATGGTTGAAGTGTTTAGGAAAAAGGGCATAGAAGTTCCACTTATTGGGTCTTTAACAATTAAGTCTGGTTTAGAAACTGGACTGGATAGAATATTTAATCAAAGAGCAAACGTACAATAATAAAAAGTGGGAACATATAACTTAACATTCCCAAGGGCAAATTTATGCTCAAAAGTTAGATGATAAGGGCAAAAGTATCCAAAAAAATATAACCAAAGGATAAATATATAACCTTTTCTAAAAATAAAGAGGCAAATTTGATTCTTTTTTGAAAGTAAAACTCCAACGATAAAGGATGTATTTCGAATATTCTTATGCTTGATTGATCAAAGTATATTAAAAAATAATATCCCTAAAAAAATAAGTTCCTTGAATGGAAAAAACAACTTCCATGGAAAAAAACCCTTGTTCGATAGAGAATTTTCTAGGAAATCGTTTTTCCGTGGAAAAAATTTCATTCACACCAACTCCCCCCACCCCCAACCCCCCCAAAAATAGTATTTTCAAGTAAAATTTAGGACCAAATTGCTTGCATCAGACTTCTCAAAACCAACATGAAGTCATAACTTTCAAGGCATCATGAATTTGCTGTAATTTCAAAGGATTTCGCAAGGAATGCTAAGATGAGAAACTATATTGAAGAATGCTATTATATGAACAGTTCGGTCGCTTATCATGAAAGGTTCAGCGGATAAACAAATCAAATGATATTTCTATTCCAATTTTTGCCTCTTCTTCTGCATCCGAATCAAACTTTTACTTGCCATAATGGTTTACAGGCTGTTGATTGGAACAGAAAATTTCAAAAAGAAATAGGCTGTCAGTGGACATTTTACCAGTATCATCCCTCAGTGCAGAACCAATAGATTCACCTGACCAACTATCACCATCCATAGGAAGGATTTTATGAACCAAAAAGCATGAATAAAATCCAAAAAAAGTAACCCATTGTGTCATAAATTGGTTGATGTATCTATGACGAATATTATTCCGGAGCTAAAGGAAACAATTAAGTCAAAGAAAAACACTCATTGCAACCTCTTTAAGTGTGTGGGGTGGGGTGGGGGTTATGACCTTGATGTATAAACAAGATGAGAGTCATCAATCACAGTTCCATGTGAAGAACTTTGTCAAAGCAAAAGGCGACAATGACTGGTCCAGCCACATCTCCAAGAGCGCATCCTGAAAAGTTATGATTTGATTAATCCTAGTAAAGATGCTGTTCGGTATAGATACTGAAACACATACTGTATGCTTACCAATCCACTGGCCAGTTGTAGGGCGAATCATGATTGCTCCTATCCCCGCCCCTATAGAAGCGAAAACAAGAGATGCACTACATCTGACAGTAATTATGGAAATCTTCCTTCCTAGAAGCTTTAGTTTTTCTGATGTATCAAGTGTGTCATCATCTTGTTTAGATTTGAAAAATCGCCAGATATCAATGCCAACTTGAACAAACCACGATGCCAAAACTCCCAGAAAATGACCTGAGTCAGATAGTGGGAAGTGAAGAATCAAGAAATGTGGCTAATCTAAATGAACCATAAGAGAAGAGTATTGAACATATAATGTTTGAACCTCTGCATGTTGTTTTTGTAACACTGTAAAAATAGATCACACTAGGCATTCCACGTTGAGCCTTACGTGCAGCTGACTTGGGAACATCTGCAGAAATTTAGAAATGCTGGGTTTCGTAAATGTCAATCAGCAAGGACTATAGATTTAAGCTTGCACACAAGGAAAAAAAAACCTTTTAGAAGCTTCCATGCCATGCGTTGTGAAACATAGTGGACAGCTAATCTTTCCAGGATGCGTCTTGTTGTTATAACAGCAGTCTGACCAGAAGATACATAATGTTAATTGCATAAAAGATCTTTCAGTATAAAATTTAACAGTCTATACTATGCAAGTGCATGATTTGGAGTTAAATTGAAAGCAAGTTTTCAAAAGTAACAGAAAATTTCTCATACAAAAACAAATTTTTCAATGAAAAGGTCAGATGTAACAAAAGCAGTCAAGAGACCAGAATATGCTCAGCAATTATGGTCTTTTTGGCATGTAAATGGTCTCTAAGCTCAATAAAATTAATTGGTATGGAGAACTACCCAAGCAGGAGAAGTATGAGATACCCATCAAGATAAAATGTTTCACCTGGCTAGTGATTACGAGAGCATGTTTAACTCAGGAAGTCTTGCAAAAGAAGGGGAGACAATTAGTTCCCAGATGTTTTTTCTCGGTAACACTACAGGGGAGATAAACAAGCACCTCTTTCTATATTGCAATTTCACTACCCCACTGTGGAACCTCGTAGCATAACAGGAAGTTGTTGGACCATGCCAAAGCACATCTCAGATCTATTTAGTTGTTGGATTAGAAAGGCGGAAGTAAGAGTCAAAAGAAATCGTGGAGATTAGTGCGATCAAGTATATGGTGGTCAGTGTGGTTAGAAAGAAATGATAGATGTTTAGAAGATAGGTCCAATTCCATTCATAAAGTAAGATGGAATTGTATTGTATCTCTACTCTTTTGGTGTAAACAACTGAGTACTATAGATATAGATCAAATAGTAGACTTGTAATTGCTACTAATTTTTTGGAGGTAGCCAACATGCCCCCTTAATTCTAAAGAATACAACCGTACCAATTTTCAAAAAAAAAAAAAAAATCCAAGCGGGAGAAGATGAGAAATATGAACAAAAGACTAGTCCAGCATATCTGGTCTTTTTTAGCAAAACAAAGAAAAAGGGGAAGTCGGAAATGATGTTCAGCAGGATACACATCAGATGAAAGTAATTTCCTTCTTCGAAACTTTTTTTGGTTTGAGAATTAACGAAAATAAAGTGGAGATTATTTCAAATAAAAATTTGCCTCATAATCCAGTCCATCACTTCAACATTTTCTCCAAGAGAAATTCTTGTCCATACACAACTTCAACTTCCAAATGCTCCTTTTTTCAAACTTCAACCAAATCATTTCAAGATGCCTATTAAAAACCAGCAACAAGAATATGCTGTGATATTTTCGGAGAGCTTTCTTTTTAAAAAAATTGGAATCTCTGGGCATGTATGTGAGGTGAAACAAAGGTAGCACCAAAAGTTTGTGGCATTCAATACCAGCTTGACACAACAGTGACCCCACAAGCAAGCCCCTCCAATTTTAGACGAAAAATATCACTAGATCTTAGCCAAAAAGCCAAGAAGGGTATCTCTTTTAGATGAAAACAAATTTCCATTCGCCGATCTAACGTCAATTTAGACTGCTATTTACAGGATGACATAGTTCTAATTGATGAGACTCAGACTAAAGTTAATGATAGGTTGGAGGCTTGGAGACAAGCATTGGAGTCCAAAGGATTCAAATTAAGCAGGACCAAAACAAAATACTTGGAGTGCAAATTCAATGTTGCAAGGGATGAAGCAGACATTGATGTGAGGCTTGCCACTCAACCTATCCCCAAGAGGGAAACTTAAATTATTTAGGGTCCATCATCCAGAGTAGCAGCGATATCGATGATGATGTCACACATCGTATTGGGGCAGCACGGACTAAATGGAGGCTAGCCTCCTGAGTATTGTGTAACAAGAAGATACCACCTAAACTCAAAGATAAGTTTTACAGAATGGTGGTTAGACCATCTTCGTTGTATGGGGTGGAGTGTTGGCCAATAAAAAATGCACATGTTCAGAAGATGCATGTCGCAAAGATGAGTATGTTGAGATGGATGTGTGGTCACACCAGGAGTGATAAGGTTAGAAATGAGACCATTCGGGAGAAGCTAGAGGTAGCCCCTGTGGCTGATAAGATGAGGGAAGCGAGACTATGATGGTTTAGACATGTGCAAAGAAAGAGTACCGATGCTCTTGTTAGGAGGTGCGAGACGTTAGTTTTGGGAGCTACACGGAAGGGTAGAGGTAGACCGAAGAAGTATTGGGGGGAGGTGATCAGACAAGATATGGCGAAACTTGATCTCACCAAGGACATGACCTTAGATAGAAAAGATTGGAGGTCGCGAATTAGAGTAGTAGGCTAATTAGTTGGTAGGGTTAGGTGGATGCCTGGCCGAAGGGTATAGTAGGGTAGCAGGAGAAGTCGTGCCTTTATCATGTGGTGGTATTATCTGTCGTATATGTGTTAGTTTTATCGTATGTGCATACTGTCATGTACTTTTCATTATTAGTCGCTCTTTCTATTCCCTTTCCTTTTGTCATATCTAGTTTATTCTGCTTATGGATTTTTGTGACGAGGGTTCCCAGAAAACAGCCTCTCTACTTCTACTAGGTAGTGGTAAGGTCTGCGTACATTCTATCCTCCCCAGACCCACTTGTGGGATTCCACTAGGTATGTTGTTGTTGTTGATCTAACGTCAAATTAGACTTTTTCCATCTCCATTCTCCTTTGAGAACATGCTCTGTCTCCTCTATGGATGGAAGCTCAAAAAGAAACTGCGAATCATTCATTATGTATGCATTGATTCCAAGAGAGGAATTCCAACACACTGCATACCCATCTCCAGATGTCATTGACAGTTGGAATTTCTTGACTTGTGGCCAAAAATTTCCCCAAAATGCATCTGCCGAGTATGTCATCTTCTGATAGTACAGAGCTACCAGGGATGATGATTCTGGAATTGGTGGTCTGGGGTGTTACCCTTTTGTAACTCGTCCAATTGTTGCTTCTTATGGCTTCAGTAAAAGAAGATTTGGTATGATGCTGACTGATTGCTGCTGCTTTCTAACCCCCTTTCTGGATCCAAATGAACCTCATTTTCTATTGCTGTCCATCCAGCATTTAATGTCATATCAGGAGTTATAATCACTAATCTGTTCCTCCCTTGTACTCCAATAAAACTGATATACCAATCATGTTTATTGTGCTTAAGAGTGCAAGAGAAAATCAGCAAAGTGGTCCCTTGTTTTCCATCTCCTGACTAACATTCTTTTGATGCTGCATTAAATACATGAACTATCCATCTCATGACTTTAAGACTTAAAAGTTGCTTTGCTCATTAAATTCCTGCTGCGCTCAGTCCATTCAAACTTTCTGATCTTGAGTTTGACTTAGAGATGTCATAAGATTTGAATACAGCGTGAAAACAAATCCTATCCTGTCTTCCCCCATGTATAGAGCAGCGAAAAAATAATCTGAAAAGGTGAAAGAAGAAAGAGCTGAAAGAGTTACTGGAAAAGGTGGTTTACCCAGGAAAGATAAGATTCCTGGGAAAAGTGTGGGAGCATTTTCCATTGAGGAACTTCATATGGCAAGAAAATAGAGATAAGAGGTGCTTTTGGGTACTGTTAATAAGAACAAGAAAGACGGTGTTTGGGGCTTTACACCTCCAATTACACAACACAAACTTGCTAATGAAGTGGCTCTGGAGGTTTAACATAGGCAGAATCATTATGGGTGGGTGTTATCAAAAGCAGGTATGGAGTTCCAAAGATGTCATAAAAAACTTATGGAGTTTTTGTTTATGAAAGTATCAGATTAATGTGGCCTAGTGTCACATTTAAAATTGGATTCAAAGTTGGTAATGGATAGAAAATCACATTTAGGCTGGATAATTAGCAAGGCATTGACCTTTGAGGGACCGTTTCTCTGATTTTCTTATTCTGACAGCAAACAAAGCTGCTTCTTTAGCAGAACACAAAATATTGATGTCATTTATATACAGGTTAGAAGAAACTTCAATGATTGACAAGTGCTGAATCTTTTAACCTTCTGAATACAAATCAGCAGCTATCCAACACTGATGATACCCTTCTATGGAAGCCAAGGAGCAATGGAATTTTCTCAGTTAGTTCTAACTACAAAGATCTAATAAAAGTGGATGGTCCTGAAAAGCCTTGGCCATGGAAACTAATGTGGAGGTCCTCCAGAGCTTCACTCAAGGTTGCTTGCTTCAAATGGATGAAGCTCGTCCTACACATGAGAATCTACAAAAGAGGGGTATTGCTTTAACTAGCAAATGTTCTCTGTAGAAGAGAAACAGAGAACCAATCACTTATTTTTACACTGCCAAGTTACTACCCAACTGTGGCAGCTCTTTATGAATATGATTGCTTTTTATTGGGTTATCCCAAGGTCAACAGGCGATCTGCTGAGGCGCTGGCACAGAAAGTGAGTCAGAAAGAGAGCTATTATGGTGGAATAATATACCAGCATGCATATTATGGACTATTTGAACCGAGAGACACAGAAGATGTTTTGAAAAGATAAAGGCCAATTGGTAAATTTTTGGCATGCTGTTGCTGTAGAATGGAATGTAAATGAAGCTGAAATAGAGGTGCTACACTCTTTACAGGATCAGTGGCGGCACTTTTTTTTTCTGCTGATATTGTATAGTGGCTATAGAACAATCTTCGTGCTGGTTTAATTTATTTATGAGATTTGTTAACCATTTCAAAAAGAAATAAAGAAAAAATTAGGCAGTGCTTTTTGTTTTACTGGACCAAACATGAAGCAGTAAGTGACAAGCTCATTGAATGGAGGGGGTTGGGGAGGGTTGCAAATGTTACCTCACGACCAATCTGTTTCACTGATTTCTTAAAAGGAGTCACCAAGTCAACACGGTGATCTTCCTCAGTATCCTGTAGGAAGTCTTCATCATCCACATCCTCCGTGTTAGTACGAGGCTCCAGAAGAGGTAAATAAAATAATAGGAACGATCTCAAGGAGGTCAGTGCAAGATTCCTCCACATGAATGCTGAGAATAAAGGTTTTAATTCAAGGTTGTATTGTTTGGTACTGTGCTTCAATGAATCATACTGAAAGTTAACTATCGATTCACTTTGTATGCTAGAAATATAATCTTCAGAAAATCCCGTTCCAGCATCGCAAAATGCAACTCGTGCTGCACCATTACTGTCAAAACAATACATAGTCAACGTTTTGCTGATAGTAAAAACGAATAAGTGTCGAATTTATTTCCTATGACAGAAGATGGGAATAAACAAAACGAAAAATGTTATACACTTGTGTCTCTGTTCGGTATGGAAAAACCTAAATTGTACAAACCGCCAAGCAGCAGCTAGCTAGCTACAAACACCATCTATGATTTGTTAGAAGTACCGATATTTGCAGGCAGTTGGGACTTTGTAGATATATACACTAAACTACTAATATGAAAATTACAGTTTGCTTTATGAAAAATCCCAACGAGGACTACAGTCATCAATGCAGTATTGAATTCCATCACAAATGAATAGAGTTTGGACCAGAGAAGACTTATACATAAAGAAGACCTCCTCAAATCAGAATCCTAAGCAAAATAAGCTCAAATATCATATTTTGTTTCTTGTTAAGTAATAGTCAAACCCAAATAAACTGATACACAGTAGGATGCAATGAGTACTATATTTACTTCAGATCCACCCAAAAATAAACTTCCGAATGGAAATCTTAAAAGATAAGAAGACGTTGAATCTAGTGAACGAGGAATGCAATTGGCTGCTAAAGGATCTTCTCGACCTTCTGGACAAGGATCCTCTTCTTTTCTTGGGATGGAACCTGACAGAATTTGACCATATTAGTCATGAAGGAGATGGTATAGTAATTAAGAAATGGGAGTACCAACCTAAAGATCCCAAGGCTCAACTACCAACTACAGCACTTGGTGTGACCCCATCGGCTCTAACCTTTATGGGCAGGAGCTGCAGGCAAGCTAGCCCAAACACCGCTTGATTTTTCTTTTAAAAAAGATTTCATCATCTTAACAGAAATATTGTAGAAATTCCAGTGGATCATTGAACAATCAACAAATAGGAAAGGTTGTCGTGAGTTATGATGGGGACTACCTGTGGAACTACGGCTCTGAATAATAAGTCATTTTCAGATAGAATTGAGAAAGAATAAGATAATACAGACTATGGTCCTTGGAGGAGAATAGATTCCACTGGGTATGTTGTTGTTTTCCTTGGAGGAGAACAGATTAAAGGTATGGAAGAAATTGTATGGCCAATGCAGCCATCCATACGGACACAAAATCAAGGCCGAGTTCAACCTTTTAGGGATTCTATGTGGTGAACATCAGAGAAAAACTGAGACAAAACAAGGGAGACATATAGAAAATTCAAAGGAGAGGCATCCATGGATAAAAGAAAGGAATTTACCTCATCAGTTTAAAAAATGGAACAACAAAACATCACTAATGAGAATATGGATAGATAAGCCTCCACAATAGTGAGTCCTAGAGTTGCTTAGTCCCTGCAAGCATTTAACTTGATGTATAGGGTTTGTCACACAACACGACGGATTTTCTATGGTTACTTCTGCAGTTCAAATCATTATATATGAACGTCTTTTGTTACATTATGAATGAGTGACAACCTCAGGCCTCAAGGTCTTGCTTACCAATCAAAAAGATTGTTAATTCTGTAAAGAAACACAAAGTATGAACTTCCCAACCTATTAGCTCTAAAACATAGTTAATCTTCCACCCAATAAAGGCTGCTCTACCTTTCTATGAATGCTCCTACTATTGGAAAAGAATACATGCCAATGCATATAAATGCACACACGATACATGTTCACATAATAGGTGAAGGTTAAGGGAATAAAGGAGGTTGAATAAGCAGCAATGCCAGCATTAATTAAACTCTGAATATAGAATTACTATTAAGATATGCAATCACAAATGACATCATAACCAATATTACTCTTTAACAAAAATCTGTGTCATTGAGAAGAAGAGTATACAATAAACAAACTCCTGAGTCCACATAATCCAATCTCACTTCGAGAATCTTAGTATGACATACACAAAAGGATTGCCGCAAGCCTTTGGCCTAATGATGAGAGCGCAATGC
>JAOTQR010000079.1:16075933-16091800 GCA_025774065.1 Solanum ossicruentum
TACATTTTAAATTTTTTTGGTATGGGGGTGGGGGTGGGCGGGGGCTGGGGATTGGGGCTTGTGGCAGAGGGGCTGGGTGCGGTGATGGGTTGACCTGAAGTGGAGTAAAAAATTAAAATTTATAAAATTTGAATTTTTCGTAAAATAACTTTTTTATTTTTTGTATGGGGGAGGAGGGGGGGATGAGGGTCCGAGGTGGAGTAAAAAAATTCAAATTTACAAAATTTGAAGTTTTCGTAAAACAATTTCATAATTTTTTTATGGGGGTGGGAGTGGGAGTGGGGGGAGGCTGTGGGCATGAGGGTCCGAGGTAGAGTAAAAAATTTAAATTTATGAAATTTAAATTTTTCGTAAAATAAATTTATTTTGGCCAATCAAAAATGTTTTCTTTACTTTTTTTTTAACTATAAATAGGTAAAATAGTGTTAGATGATGTGGCATTTTCTCTTTAAAAAAATATAAATATGCGAAATAAGTTTATGATGTAGCATAGCGGGATTGGACATAAAATCCACGTCATAGCGAGTGTATCTCATGCACTTGGGTTGCTGGACAGTTGTGCCTACTTGATAAAAAATGGGCAAGTTAGAGTGCCTATTTGTGCACTTTAAAAATCTGAGTTCCAACTTAAAATTTTGCTCTAAGTTAAGGGGTCAATTTATGTATTATGCCTTTTTAAAACTTTGTGACAAGTTAAACTAGACCATTCTTTTGAAAACATTGTTATTTTAAGTTACTATCTACAAGATCCCCTTCTATGGTCCGTCATTTGGACCCATTTTCCAAAAGTTCTAAAACACAAAATTTGTACCTCAAACCATAACCCAAGTCTATGGCTCATAGTTCTATTTTCAAGTCGTAGATCTCCTTGTATACAACCTCCATACTTGATCAAATTTCATCTCCTCACTGCCCCATCTACGAGGCTCATGTGCAACTCGTACTTCCAAATATGGGCTCATCTTATTAGGTCGTAACTTTGATCCTAAAACCTAAAGACTTTCTCAACACTGATACCAATCTATGAGTCTGGTCTACAACTCGTGGTTACAACTATGAGCTGTGGTTAGGCCTCACAGAACCTGGTACTAAAATTTAGAAATTTACAAAAAGATTTTCAAAATCTATCTTTCCTACTTATGGGGTATTACAATGTCTCTCCATTGGAAACATTCATCCTAGAATATGATAAAAGCAAGCTTTAGTAGAGTAAATAAACAGCTAACAACCTAGCATGAATGCAATAATTCAACTTAAACATCATTTCCATGAAATTTTCAAACTTATGCATCAATTCTCATTCAAATACAGTCTTGTGAATATGCATGCATGAAATATGACTTAAAAAAAATTAAAATGCAGTAGTTTAAGGTCTTTGGGATAGAATAAGTTAGTACCTTAGGCTTGAGTAGATAGTGAAAAAAGATAGTTATATTGTTTCATCATATCCACCTCTACTTAACAAGTAGTACTTTCAACTTGTTGATTTCTCCAAAGGGCTTTGACAGATACAACCATAGTGATAATCATAATATACATAGGCAGGAGTGTTCCTATAAATACAAGTCACTACACTACACAAGGTCAATGTCAGGACACAAAAGATAGTCATCAAAAAGGGTAAGAGACTGCAAAGTAGCTAGAGTTGTCGGTGCTCACCAAGTGTCTCCTGAATGCTCGTGAATTCCTCGAAAATCAGCCTCCGTATCTAGAACCTGGACCTGCACCATGGGAAGATGCAGAAATGTAGGGGGATGAGTACCAAAAAAAGGCACCCAATTGGCATCATTGGCTAACTGAGTGCAACACTATACATATAGGAAGCTTAAATATAGAAAATTGTGGCAAATCTAGCAAATGAAAACTCAGATCAAGGAATAAACATGTCTGGAAAATTCCCAAATTCCAACAAACCAACAAAAGTAATGTATAATGATATCGACCGACGAAGACTGAGGAGGCCCACAATATAACTATCATTGAACTAGGACCTAGTGTTGTAAGCCGATGCAAGGCCCTAATATCTATGCTTATATGCTAACTGGGTCCCCATAAACCCAGAAGGTACACCTGCGCACAATTAAGCTGACTGAAATATAACAGAATCCAACTCTCAATATCACATGATCAACGGTCAAGCTTTACATGGGTGTAAGGCCCCAATTTCTAAGCCTGAATGTCCCCTGAACCCCCATAAGCCCAGAGAGTACATCCATCACAATTGGGGTATGAATAGGTGTGTAGATCCATGGTTAATCAGCTAGGTCCTCAATCCAAAGTACCATATCTCAATCGGGTCCTCGCCCCAAAGTATTGTATCTTGTCAGGCCACAAAACTCGACCCTAGCACCTCAATCTATATATATATAATGGTGGGACGCATCCATCGTGGGAGAAAGAATCCCCCTAACATCATCAACAAGGTCTTAGACCTGAAATATAATTGAGGGGTCCCCAACCCAATGTACCAACAGGTGTTTGGCCCTTGAAATCAGCATTTGAGACTCGAAACTTATGAACATGGACACTGGGACTCGGATCATGGGGAGCGTCACCCAAGATTCAAACTCTCGAACGTGGCCACCGGGTTTTGAAGCCCAGGGAGCGTCATCCCGGGACTGGCAAAGACAAGAATATTCCTTCATCTCATGGCTATAGTTGGATTGTGCTCTAAAGATTGTTGGTGAGTTCTCATGCTTGCGGAACAAGCCTTGTTCATGTTTTGTTTTTGTAAAATTAAGACTTTATAACATCTGCTTTTTAATCTTGAGGGTGAACTAGTAGCATGTTAATTAGCAAAAAGAAACACTTCGAATTTTAATTTTTCATATTAAATTCAATTAAAAAAGAAAAGAACTTAAAAATTTTAGCGAGGCGGATCTATGCGGGGCAGGACAAGATGAGTTGAAAATGAAAAAAATCATCTTGCAGGGTGGGGTGGGGCAGGGGCAATTTAAAAAAATTTGCGGGTTGAGCTCAACCCGCCCCGCCCCATTGCCATTCCTAGGTGGAGGTAATGGTAGAGCTAGGGGTCGTGGAGTGATGGAGATGGGGATAAATGAGATGTGTTG
The DNA here is from genome assembly GCA_025774065.1 of Solanum ossicruentum. Lineage (NCBI taxonomy): Eukaryota > Viridiplantae > Streptophyta > Magnoliopsida > Solanales > Solanaceae > Solanum > Solanum ossicruentum. Next base: position 16,079,005 of record JAOTQR010000079.1, read on the forward strand.
AAGGAGAGGACACAATCATATGAAATATCACTTGTGAAACTTATTTTTCGCATTTTCACTAAGGAACTCATTTTTTTTACTTGTTTTCCTAGAAAATATTTTTTAAAACATCATTCAAATGAGAACTGAAAAATATAATTCTCCATATAAAACAAGTGCACACATCAAGTTACTTTCAACAGATAGAGTCTTTTTCCCATAACCAAGTCTATGAGCCTTTGATTCTTGTAAAATTCCAAGGCGAATTCAGAACTTAAATGCATTGAGTTCAGTATATTTCAAGTCTTATCACTAAAAGGTGCAATTCAAGATATTTATAATTATGCGTACATAATTTAATAAATTACTTAGATTTTGCACTGCACGTTCATAATTCAGTTGGACTCTGGCTCCATCCGTTTCAGCATATCATACTGCTCCTGCATCGGCTTTTACGACAATTATATCGTTCAAGAATTCCTTAATAGTACAAGTAGAGAGTAAAAGAAAGGAAAGGGTGCGTGTATCAAAATCACAACTTGAAGGTGAACAAATTGTTCAATTTTCACATATTCACATTTAGAGTGTACAACACACAGTTCTCACATTAACAAATCTAAACCTCAAACATAGGCAAAACAGGAAAAGATGCACAAAAAAGCATAAATATAAACTGGGTGCCCCCGTACTAACTTTATGCTCGATCAATCAACATGCAGGAGCAGGAGAAACTAAAGAATGAGTAGGAAATGATGATGAAGTCTCAAGACGTCTGGGCTTCAGGATTGATGGTAGGAAGTGGTTTCGTAACAGCAGCTAAGATATCAGCGTAGCCAACAACTCCAACTAAATGGTCCTCGTTCTCGGCATCAGTAACCCATACATGAGTTGCCCGATGTGACAACATCTGAGCCATAACAGCAGCCAATGAACTTGTCTCCTTACATGTCAATGGTGCACTTCTGCCACGATACATGCTCCTAGAAACACTTAAAGATGAGTTTGTTGGATTGCTGACAAACCCAATACTCCTGCTGCTAAATTTTTTTGGCCTCGCTGTACTGCGACTATTGGCTGTATTCACATTTGTTACCATAGGATTGACTGCAAAATGAGGCAAGGAACTTGATGTAATATTATCCTCAACACCCATCACGAATTGTCCTGCTGAAAAATTAGCTAGGGCCCATGCTGCAGCTAAATAATCACACTTCCACAGTTTAGTAGCTGAAATCTCACCAATGATCTTATTGTAATCATCTGCCATAGGATCGATGACTGCTACTGCAGGGGGATCCTTTGGTAGCTTTTGAGTGGCATCTATCGCTGGGCGTGATGCTTCTATTGAGCAGTAGTTTGAGTTAATGATACCAAGGGAATAGATAGAGGAGAGAGGAATAGGGGCTAATGCACCAAGGCAACCAATAATAAAACGGATGATATCTTCTCTAGACAGACAACAGAATTTGTCACGAATGGGCATAGGGGAAGAAGTTGATGGACGGTTGGCATTGGCAGCCGGGTTAGAAGTATCAATGTTCTTTAGCCATTTACCATTATAAAGAATTGAAAATCTCTTGCTCATGCCTCTCCATACAACACTTTTAGGAACTAGGAGTCGCTTCACACCTTGCTTCATCATCTCCAGTGCATCTATCAATCTACAAAGTGCAATGGATCAGCAATATGCCAGTTAACGAAATAGTTGCTACAAATTTTCATCATCCACTAACTTATTTGAGACTTTGGAGAACTTCAAATAGTAAACTGAAACTATCAATCATACTAATATTACATCTATCTCCACATAAAAGTGTTGGAAAAGAAAGCTATCTAACAGGCGTATGTCACGTATATTTGTTAGTCTATTATTTATGGGTTTTATGGGCCTCCATGTGTTCGTATGTGTATGGTTTCTGTCTGAGCTAGGAGCGCTTGGAATTTCAGTCCTATTCATTAATATACGATTAAAAAAAGTGGCTCTCCTAGTGAAAAAGTGCTTTCGTTAGTTCTTTCTGCTTATGGGTTTTGTGATGAGGGTTTTCGGAAACAGTCTCTCTACTTCTATGAGGTAACGGCAAGGTCTGCGTACAATCTACCTTCCCCAGACCCCACTTGTGGGATTTCACTGGGTATGTTGTTGTTATTGTTGTTGTTGTTGTGGAATAAGCAAACTCATTGTATAATTAAACTGTCCTATCACTTCACATATTAGTTGACTCCTATAGGTAGTCATATGGACCCTTGCATTATTGTTTTGTAATTTCTTTCCTTTTAAACTTTGTGTAAGAAAGAGAAATGAACATAAATTATCTGTTTGATCTACTCGACATATTAGTTGACTCTTATAGGTAGTTATATGGAATCAGATGAATAATTAATCCATGATTTCATGAGCTAAGTGGATAGCACACAGAAAAGTCAGAGAGTAGCATCTCTAATCATCTTTAGATTGTAGATATACAACTGATAACAAAAAGATACAACCACACCTAAATCCCAACACAGAAATTTACAAAAACATGATTTCACAAATTCCCTGCAATGATGTTGACATGCTTTCACAACAACAACTAGTGTCATCCATGGGTGACTTGAGAGTAGAGCCACTAAAGTACTTGTTTAGGACCCCGTTCTCAAAAATCTTATTGGTATTAAAGCATAATTCAAAAGTTCTGAAATATCAAACAGAATTCTATTTAACTAAGACCTTATAAACTTGGAAAGAAAATTTACAAGTTTACTAATGTCATGACTATAAAGAAGCAATTAAATTTTCTAAATATTGATTGTAACTTTGAAATTCATACCATAGTAATTTTCTAGTGGTTATATGAAGACTTTTGCAAACTACTTAAAATTAATTATAACTTGAGATACTGAAATAAAAACATGATAATATCGAAGATTTAATGCATTCCCATGTCACTTGCAAAGACATGGAAGAGCACAGTAGGGCAGATTTGGAGTGGTTAACTAGCTTGTGCAATATCATTTTCAATATAGCTAAGATGCCTAATACAATGGTGGTGTTGTACAAGAACAAGGGTGATATCCAAAATTGCAATAACTACGGGGGGATTAAGTTGTTAAGTCACACTATGAAAGTGTGGAAGAGAGTAGTGCAGATGAGAATAAGAACGGGTGTCTCTATTTCCGGAAATCAGTTCGGATTCATGCGAGGCCGATCAACCAAAGAAGCCATTCATTTTGTGAGGAGACTACTGGAGAAATATTAGGAAAGGAAGGACTGACATATGATGCTCATCAACCTTCAGAAGGCCTGCAACAAAGCCCCAAGAGAAGTCTTGTGGTGGTGATGCTAAAAGGCAAGAGGTGTATCGGTGGCCTACAATAGAAAAATAAAGGACATGCACGAGGAAGCTAAAACGCAGGTAAGAATGGTGAGAAGAGACCCAAGGCACTTTTCTGTGGAGATGGGGTTATTTCAGGGATCAATCTTAGCATGTTTCTATTTGCTTTGGTGATGGATGAATTGATACAGTACATTCAAGATGAGGTGTTTTGGCGTATGTTAGTTGTGGATGACATAGTACTGCACAATGGAGTTAATGCTAAGCTAGAGGTGTCAAGATAGACTTTGGAGACTAAAGGCTTCATGTTGAGTAGAACCATGACAGAGTATGTGGAGTGCAAATTCAGTAATGCGATACATAAGCTAGGCATGGAAATGAGGCTTGACACATGAAATATCCCACGAAAAACAGATTCAAGTATCTTTGATAAAAAATGTATCACTAAAACTCAAAGTTAAGTTTTATAGAGTGATGGTTAGACCGACATTGTTATATGGGCAGAGTGTTGGCTAGTCAAAAACTCCTATGTCTAGAAGATGCATGTTGTAGAGATGAAGATGTTGAAGCGGATGTGTGATCATACTATAAAAGATAGGATTAGAAATCTTCGAGAAAAGGTGGGAATAGCCTCCGTGGTGGATAAATTGAGGGATGTGAGACTAAGATGATTTAGACAAGTAAAGAGGAGATGCGTAGATGCACCAATGAGGAGGTGTGAGAGGTTGGTTATGGAGGGTACGAGTAAATATACAGGTAAGCCAAAAAATTATTGGGAAAGAAGATAAGACAGGATATGATACAACTTCAAATTACTGAGGACATGACCTTAGATACGAAGATGTGGAAGACATATATTAGGGTAGAAAGTTAGTAAGTAATGTAGTATGGGCTTTGTACTAGTTGTTTTACTGTAACTGTCGTTCTTTTCTATCTAATATTGTTATTAGTGTTTTGTCGGGTACTAGTTATATTTGTTTATTGTTGTTTCAATACTCTATCCTAGTATGTTGTTGATTGTGTTTTGATTATCCCACTATTTTCTTGTTGTTTTTGCTCTCTTCTAGTAGTCATTGCAATGCTTCCTTGTTATGTATTATATTTGCTTCACTGTCTTCTTCTTTGTACTTGTTTTTGCTATACTTGAGCTAAGGATCTTTAGCAAACAGTCTCTCTACCTTCACGAAGTAGTGATAAGTTTTGCATACATTCTACCTTTCCAACGCCACTTGTGGGATTTCACTGGCCATGTTGTTGTTGTATCATAAATAAAAGTATTTCTTTGAACATGACTTGTGGAAAAAGGTGATGCTAGAATATACCAATATTTCTCCAATATTCTACCCTCGTGAACATTGTGGGTGGCAGTGTAGACTTGTTGAAAAAGGTGATGCTAGAATATACCATTGACATGACATTATACAGGTAAGGAAGGGATTTCTTGAGTATGCTCACAAAGGTATTGACATTATCCAATGAATCTGGGGCTAATATATTAGCAACGTGACTTTTACTGGTGATGATAGAATATACCATTGACATGACATTATACAGGTAAGGTAGGGATTTCTTGAGTATGCTCACAAAGGTATTGACATTATCCAATGAATCTGGGGCTAATATATTAGCAAAGTGACTGTTACTACTTTCTATCCTTTGATCTCTTTTTTGTTTCTTTTTCTTTCTGAGTTATTTTTCCATGGGGGAGGGGGTCCTTTGACTGTCTTAATCAGTCAAAAACAATCCTTAGACCTATGGATAAAATTTCTGACTAAGAGGATTCATAAAGCTTTATATTAGGTTGAAAAAACGCATGACATTTGCTATTGTTTTTCGGGGGCACTGAGAAGGACAAGAATTCCAAACTGGCAGAGAAGAGGGAAAGAAGAAACAGCTTTAATAGTTAATTAGCCTTGCTATATATGGTGCAGCTAGATTAAGATGAATGTAATACACAACAAGCAATTAAAAATCACAAATAGATACTTGATTCAAGAGAAGAGACATTAGGTGCATGAGGCTAAGAAGTAGCAGAGATTAAAGAACGATAGGCAATGTGTTCTCTACATATGGTAAGTGCATCAAGAAGGAAGAGGACTTGACATCAGGTACTTGTTTCTATGTTTACATTTGGGGATGAATTTCAGAGACCTACTCTCCGATTTTGCCCATAACTCTAACTCCCTTGTGGTTTAAAAATTATTTCGCTAACTCTTCTATTTGATTTTTCTATAATTGTCTTAAATTATTTATCATTAAATAAAGGTAATTACAGTCTTACCAATTTTCCCCTTCACTACAATTTTTAATTAACTAAATTCATTTTGAATACAAAAAAGAAATAATATCCTGGCCCGTGTTCTCCTTCCTCTCTGAATATGGTGTATTAGTAATACTGGTATTAGTTATGTTGAGATTATTTTTTTTGCAACGTTCATTTTGGCGTATTAAAATTAATATGCATTGAATAATTTCTTTAAAAAAACATTTATTTATGAAAATCCCTCCACAAATATAGTAGAAAGGATGTGGAAAAGGTTTTGAGGGGCAATTGTGCCTTTAACCATGCAGTGCATTAAAATCCTTTGCATTAGTTATACTATGGATTTTCATTTATTAGTTAAGTTATGCATGCCTTAATACCAAACAGAGTGTACATTAAAAAAGTGTACCAAACAAGACACTAGAAATACACAAAGCTAATGCATGCATTTATTTTTTTTAATGCATTCTACCGGAAACAGTCGCGCTATGTTTTTAAACATAGGGGTCAGGCTGCGTACATCCGACCCCCCCTTACCCCGCAATGGGCGGGAGTCTTTAAGGCATTAGGGTAATGTTGTTGTTGCAGCATTCTACCAAATGACCCCTTAATTTGATAGAGAATCAGTCCACTTACTGAAACGTAACAAACTGTCCATAAGACCTCATAAACTAAGAAAACAGTTGCTACAGAGGAAGTCAAGAAGACAAAATTTTAGGATAAAGTTTCACAGGCGAATTCAAAAGTTACTCAAATCATAACAGTATCCCATTTAAGAGAAGGTAATCATGCAACTAACAGCAACATTATCCCCAAAAGAGGGCTATCACAGGGTGATCTCCACCTCTTCGGTCACCATTACTACGTGGAGACACCGCCTTGTTCTTAAAACAGCTTCAAAACTTAGCTGGTGAGAAGCTTCAGAAATGAAGGAAATGGCAGGGACCTGTTAGAGGTTTTACACATATCATATGCAGATGATACATTAATAACATGTGATGCGGAGAAGGAACAACTACAACATCTAAAAGTAACTTGTAGACATTTGAAGCAGTTTGTTGACACCACATAAACTTGGCCAAAAGCAGCATATTCTCAGCACAATGAAGACTGTCAGTTTCTGAATTAGCCAGAAATTTGGGCTGATAAATGGATGAATTCCCCGCAACATACTTGGGTCTTCCACTAGGCTCCAAAAGTACAAAGACTACAAGGTGAGGCAAGGAGTCATTAAGAACTAAAAAGTTTAGCTAACACCCAGAAGAGACCTATTATTTGGGGGATGAATGACACTTAATGAAAATGCTTTAGATGGAATTCTAACATAAGGAAACTTCTCATGGGATGACGATCAGGAGTGAAGATTCATTTGTTAAATGGCCTGATATCTTGAGGAAAAAGGGGAGTGAGATTTTGGGAATCAGAAATTTAAGCCTAGATAACAAGAGTTTACCATAAAACCTGCTAATGAGACTGAGATGAGAAGGATGATATCGGGAAGTTACATCAGAAGAGATGCAGTATGGAAGATCAATGATGCTCCAAACCCGTGACAAGCTCGTATGGAAACACATAAGAGGTTTACGGACGGAGGTTCGGGCACTGACAGGGATGCAGATTGGAAATACCATCACGACCAAAATTTGGCATGATATATGAATCAATGCCCCATTCAAGAAGATCTTTCCCAAAATTTATACTCTGATATGTAAAGCTGCATAAAGTTGCAGAGACAGAATCTGGGACCTGAGCTTATGGAGATATACACAGAGACTCGGAGTTAGAAAGTGTAACTCTTATGTTGGAAATGCTAGAGAACATGCAACTTCTGGAAACAAAGATATACAGGAGTAATAGAAATACAATAAAGATAGCACATTCTTGCCCATATTATCAATGGTCAATGAAGAGTGGTATAGATGAAGCAATTCAGCTTTTTTGAAGATGATTTCAAGAAAAATGATCCACTAAAAGACAAATATCCTGGATGTATGGTTACATAGAAACGTTTTCTAAGGAGGAAAAGTTGATTCAATCTATGCCATAGATGCTTTATATGCAAAGATGCCATGAAACTGAAGAACGTTTATTTTACTATTGCTGGGTAAAAAGGAAAAATGAAGCATTTCCTAAATCCTTTGGCATGCAATCAGTGATTCCAAAGGAATCTCAGATAACCACACTGGCATGGCAACATATGAAGACAAAGGAAGAGCAGAGACACTTATGGAGGACCATCCCATTACACATTCTTTGAACTGTCTGGTTAGATAATAATCACTGATGTTTTGAAGGGAAAACAATAGCCACAGCTGTTGTGAAGTTTTAGTGCATTAATTGTTTGATTTTTTGGCGTAGGATGAATCTTGTGATGATGGTAATGTAATGATGGGCTTATTAGGTTCTCACAAAGTCGAGCATTTAGAAGTCCAGTTATTTTTGTTCATTTGAAGTACCTTCTTGGGGCTCAATCATTCAAAAATAGCTTTGCTTGCTTTATTGGGAAAAAACAGCAAACATGGGAAACCTCACTTCAGACGGCAGAAGAAAAGAGAGGTTAACAAAGTTTCCTAGAATATCCCAGGCTATTACCAAACATGAACAGAAGAACCATGGTTATAACAAACTGACACTTCTCTGGAGCAACAGCGAGGTAAGGCTAGAAAATGCAGCAAGTGTTCCCCGTTGATGATTTTAGATCTCCATATCTACAATATTTTTCAGATAATGGAGTAATCTGAGGTTTCCTGTTTCCAGTTTTAAATTGCAGTGGCAATGGGCTTACCCCTCTACACTTCTCCACTCAAATACCTAACTTGGGGTCTCGAATATCCATGTCACAGAAACAACCCAGAAACCAATACATCCCATTTTCCAGCCCAGTATCTACTTTGTTAAACTGAGAACGCCAAATCTTTATGGTATTCTAAACTTCTGCTCGGGTTCAAATCAAAGAGACAATTCATAATCAAATTTGGAGAGAGAGAGAGAGAGGGGGGGGGGGGGTTCCTTTAACTCACTCCAACCAATTTGGTGGTTGATCAGTGAAATCCTCTACTCTGCCTCCTCCTCTAACGAAAGAAAGAAGTTCCTAGTCCTCTCAAAGTCAAGAAAAATATCTAGCATGTGGGTGATTCAAGCTTATTAGGAGCATAGTCTCAAGAAACACTTCTAGAAATCATTAACCAAAATTCTGAAAGTAAATGGACTTCTATAGTACAACACAAGCGAAATGTAAATCCTTAAAATTGATTCTTTGAAACACATATTAAAACAAGTTGGAGTTTGAATTAATCTTACCATATGGCAATGTTGTTGTAGAGGGGACATAGATTCAAATTCAATCACACGAAACACTGCATATGCCAACTCTCCAAAGCTTGAACTAAGTTTGCCTATTTCTAACTTACAAAACTTGCAAGCCTCCACCGGTCTATCAATTAATTATTGGCAGATCTGTCCGGCCAGGTAGACACCAGAAATATATACACACACCTATGGGACCCTTTGTTATCTTTCTAGTTCTTTGGCATTTCAATTTTCATGTCCTACATCACTTGGCAAGAAGTAATATTAACTAACTATACAAACAGGTATTGAAGAAGTGAATGATTACTAATGAGCTGAATTTATGATTCATACGTTACAACGTTTTGCCAATAAAACATTATTTCGGCATACCAATTTTATAAGTAACTCAGTTCATTCTATTTTTTAATCAAACTAGAGATTTTTTGTCTTTTTGATAAATGTAGTGTCCAGCTTGTGCACACCTCGATTAATTCCAAAGATACCTGTCACCTCCCACCAACAATAGATAGGAAGTAACTTCGTTATTGAAATTTGAAATCCTTGATGTCATATTTTTCTCAATCAAGCTAACTCCGCAACCATTATTCCAACAGCTTTCTTCTACTTACATACATTAATAGAATTCATAAGAAAATAACATCATAAACTCTAATGTAAAGTCGAATATATAGCACAGTAGTATTCCTAAGGAAGCTCCTATGACTCCCTGATCAAACATAAAGCACATTTATGAAGGGCAGTCAGAAAAAGTAAGGGGACTAACCTTGTGGCAGGATCAAGCTCCTTGAGTAAAGAATTATCCGGAAACACAACCTCAGAAACAGGAGTCTTCATAGCTTTCTCCTGATCAGCCAAACATTCCTCTCTGGCCAAGAATGCAACAATATCAAGAGAATTAAGAATACCCACAAACCTTTTTCTCCTCACTTCTGCATTCTCAATGGAACTCTTTTGAGATCTCGTCTTCCACACTGGTATACCACATTCCGTAGACTCCCCAATAGCCTTAATAGCAGCCTCCACTGTTTGGGTGTCTGTAAATTCTACCAGCTCCGGCTTTCCTACTGTCAGATCCCCCACCACATGGTACAAAAATACAGATGCCATCTCAACTCAAAAAAGATAGATCCAGGTATTCTCAATAAGTAATGATGATTAATCTCCTACAAACAAGACCCATAAATTGTATCAAGAATAGTCGAAAAGGGGGTTAAAATTCCCAAGATATTTTGCCAAATTTAGTAAGAAAGATCCGGATTCGGAGGAAAAATAAAATGGTCCTATAAAAGGGAATGGAGGAAGATAAGGAGAAGATGGAAACGGGTAATGCGGTATTTGACAACAGAAGCAATACTAATACTAAAATGAGATAAAGCTACAAGATTGGCCATGGAAGCTTAGATCAACAAGGCAAATAAAAGCCAGTCCCATGAAAACCTTACTCTAATTTCTGGTAAAATTTCTGGAGAGAAAAGCGAGAGATGAGGCAAAGGTCAAGCAGTCAACTGGATTGAGAGGTCTCAATAATTGAGTAATCAGACAAAGTTAGTACTCATTGAGATATTTCCGGAAAAGAAGGAAAAGATAGCCATGAATTTATATTTGATTTGATTTATTTAATGTGAGTGATCTTTTAAGAACAATTTATAAATTTACCACCTTTGACACAAAGACAATATATTCATCAGATTGTTTCATATCATGAATTCCTAGACCGTTTTGTTTTGATCTATCTCATTCGTCAAAAGTTTAGTTCTAAAAGGCGCATGCTATTATCTTTTAACACTAATTTTACAAATTTTTGAGTCAAATATAGAACACACGAAAAACATCAAGAATTCCCAAATTTTTAATTTTTTCAAATATTTACGAAACTACCCTAAATTTCAAGAGTAGTATTCCTGCGAACTAGATACTAAAACTCTTTCAAGAGTAGCATTCCTCCGAGTTAGATACTAAAACTCAATTTTTTTAGCTCAAATCCAACCTAACTCAATAAGACCCACTTGAAATTTTTCTTCAAAAGTTTCAAAACTTTAATCTTCGTTCTTTAATGGTAAAAGTTTCTCGCCAACTCCAAATTAATTGAAATTTTAAACATAAAATACTAAGGAATAAAGATATAGCGTTAAAAAAACAACAATAAAAACACAAATCAAGGAAAATTTAAAATCGCTTTCAACCCTAGTGCGTCATCATCAGAAAATTTTGCTACTACGACCTTTTATGGACAATATGGCCAGTGGCCAGCCTTTGCCGGAGGTTGGTTAGCCGCTGAAAACTTATGCGAGTTTATTGAAACCTATTTTGCCTAATGAAGCCCCGTATCCGTGAAATCGATTACGTATCTACATGGGTAACCTATTGTGATGTGGAAACAACGAGAACTGGACCAGATGATTCTCAACGAAAATCTCCAATATGTTGTTATTGGAAAATTTTCTTACGGCTGGCCAGAGATGCAAGACCTCCGTCGACTGATGCCAAAGTAATGTGATTTAAAAGGGGAATGTAACATAGGGTTATTGAACAATAGGCACATACTGATAAGGGCATCACAGTTGGAAGACTATGTGTACCTTTTGTCAAAACCTGCCTTTTATATTACTAATCAGAACTGGTCATACCCAATGCGTACTTTTAAATGGGAACCAATGTTCAAACCAAAGGAGGAGATGTCTATTGCGGTTGATTAGATTTCATTCCCTTCTCTTCCTTCGAATTTCTTTTGTAAGGAAGTCTTGTTTTCACTTGTTGTTGTTATGGATAAGCTTTTACAGGTGGACATGGCTACGAAGAATAAAACTCGACCTAGTTGTGCTAGAGTAAAAGTGGAGGTGGATCTGTTAGGAGAGTTCCCTAAGAGAATTAAAATAGGGATAAAAATAGAGGGGGTTTCATGGAAAAGTGGATACAAATAAAATATGATTATTTGTCAAAATATTGCAAAACTTGTTTTATTCAGGGTCATGATGAGGAGTAGCGTTATGTAAAGAACCCTGAGTTGTACAAGAAAAGGAAGGAAGCTAAGGAAGAAGAGGACAAAAAGGAAGGGGACAAGGGAAAATCAAGGGGAGGAGAAGGATAATGTTGCCAATGCCAAAACTAAGAAGGATGGAGGCTTTGTGGAATAAAAAAGGAGAAATGGGAAGGAGACAGTAGCCTCAACAGGAATGGAAGGCAAACACATAAAATAAATTTGCTACATTGGAGAAACATGCTGAGGAGAAGGAGGAACAGACACCAAATTGATCAGCAGCCAATAATGAACAAATACCAAAGCCACCAACAGCTAATACTGAACAGACACTAAAGCCAAAAGTATCCAATAGTGAACAAACAACAAAATCCACCAGCAGCCAATAATGATCTGACAACCAAATAATCCGCCAAAGATTGGGTGAAAGAGAATTTTTCACATAAGGGCAAAGAGACTACGGGACATGTCTCATAAGTGGAAGAAAGCAAGTAAAGTAGCACACCAATGGTCAAAGTGGGTGCAACACAGAAACCAAGTGTTGATGAGGGGGCCAACAACGCAGTTGATGATAAAGGGGAAGGTAGTTTTGTAAACCAAAAGTATCAGGGAGAAATTTTAGACACTGCTACTCATAAAATGGTAGATAGAAATGATTCTACTAATAATGCACATAGAGAAGATAATGTTTCGGATGATGTTTGTTCAATTCCAAATGATGAGCTTAAAGGGGTCGTTGATGAGGAAGGTTTAGTTGACACCATTATTGAGGTCAGCAAAGCTGGAGATTTATCTCTGAGAAAAACTAACACTATGAAAGAAAAGAAAGGAAGATCCATTGTTCCTTTACAAGTTCAAACAAGGAGCAGTAAAAGAAGGTTTGTGAGTTGTGATCGATGATTGACAAAGCTTTGTTTTGAAACATTAGGTCAATTAACACTCAAAATGTAT
>JAOTQR010000079.1:16099807-16109882 GCA_025774065.1 Solanum ossicruentum
TCTCTCTCCTCCCTCTCTCAATCTCGTTTTCCAGATATACAAAATATATGTGTAGATTAATTACACATATAGAATTATTTGACAGATATACATATACAATTTAACAAATATACATAGACAATTTGTGTCTTTGCTCCCTCTCTCGATCTCGCTCGTCTCTCTCCTTCCCTCCAGGTCACATAGCTAAAGTTATATTGTATAATTACGTAAAATATAACTTTTTTACCATATTAAATTTTAATCCTAAACTATTTATAAGAATTTTATAATTTTTATCTCAAAATTATTTTTAATTATTATTCACATCGAACGACCCCTTAGTTCTCCGCAGATAAAAAGCCCATTTGGGTCACAATATTTTTTTTTTTTAAAAAAAAGGTTTCACACGCTCAGTTACATACAGATAATAAAGGGTCTCTTTAAAGAAAATTTGAAAAAGAAAAGTGAAGCTGTCTACTTTACTTTAGTTTTACACTTCTCCAGGCAACCTTCAAACACCTTTTGCCTCTCTCTTTATTCATTGGGACTCGAGTTGTGTTTGCTTTTTCCAAAGACGTATTTTTCTTCTTTATAATATTCGCACTAGCAAAATGTTACTATATGACATGACAATTACTTATTTTTATTTGAAGGATATAATCTAATGGATGTGATTGTTTTTTTTATTAAAAGTTTTCAATTTTAAATTTTAAATAATATTTTTACATAATTCTAATTTTAATTAATCTGATTTTAATATAAATACCATACAATAAATAAAATTTTTGTGAACATTAAAGTGCTGATATTTGAAAGATCCTTAACTTAAAGCGTGACAAATCTACATACGAAGAAGACAAAGCCAATGACAATAGAAATCATATCATAATCGAACTATCAAACAAAACTATAAATAATACAATCAATACTATGAAAAATATCAACTATCCTAAACAAGGCAATACTACATTATCTATTATTTTTCTAATTTATACATATTTTTTTACACCTGTTTAGCTAAAGTCATATCATCGATAATCTAAAAAATGAATCATATCCTATTTTATCACCTTTTCTCAATACTTAGCGTTTCTTCTGTCCTATTTTACGTGACACCTTTTGATTTAACACAATATTTGAGAGAAAAATTTTTTTTTTTTGAAACTTATGATCTAAAATATTTTTTAATCATTAGTGTAACTGAAATTCATTTTACTAAATATAAAATAAAAATAAAAATTAAATTATTTTGTATTACAGTAAATTAATGGATTAAAGAGGGATGGGTACCATGCAAAATATTTGACAAAAGAAGTAATTATTTTTCTCTTTGTCTAATTTTAATTAAATTTATGAGATAATGCAACATATTAAGAAAATATTCAAACACAAAATATATCACTCTCTATTATTGTTCTTTATAAAATCATAAATATATAGTGTAATTTATCTTCTAAAAAATATAAAAGATTAATAAAAGAAAAGGCAAATATAAATTTTTTTAAACATTCACTTTAAACTTTAAATAATTCAAATATTTTAAACATTACATTAAAAATTCAATTACTTGTCTACTTTATAAAATTAAAAGATAATTTTATACTTATTTTAAATTTATCCTTATTATTAATTATAATCATTATCCTACTATATTTTTAAAGACATTGAATTTATTATATTCAAAGAATAATTTGATAAAATTATTTCTTATATTTACTATTCCTTCAGTCCCAAATTAATTATTTTTTAGGCATTTTTCAAGTTTCAAAATAGTTAAATTATTCAAAGTTCAAAATCGTTGAATTGTTCAAAGTTCAAAATGAATGTTTGAAATATTTTGCATATTTGTTCTTTCATTTATTGAAGTTTTATATTTTCTACGAGATAAATTACACTATATATTTATGATTTTATAAAAAACAATAGTAAAAATATGATATAAATTTTATTTTTAAATATTTTTCTTAATAAATATATCTTATCTCATAAATTTAATTAAAATAAAAAGAAAGGAGTACTTCTAAATTTTTATGTCGAATTTTGATAACTTTAAGAGACATAAAACTCACCAGATACTTACGTGTGTAGAAATAATTGGATGAGTTCAAATTTTGCAACATGTAGGCGGACAACCGGATGCTTGGGCATAAATATCATGTAACAAAACTCCACAAAAGATACTCAAATAATTTATGAATTTCGGAAAAGAACTTTTAAAATCATATTTTTTCAGAATAAATGACACCTGTATTTTTGAAAATTGATGAGGATAAAATATAGATTGGAGTACTTCTTTTGAAAAGGGTTATACCGAGTGTCTAGATAAAAATATGGTATTTTAAAAAGAAACAAGAAACAAGAAAGAATGTTGGTTCTTTAGTGGTGACTCTCAATGAAGTACCTACTTTCAGCTTACTCTCTATACTGATTCTTTTCACACACACACACACACAGAGAGTGCCTGTAAAACCTGTCCAGGGACCCCCGTTTCCCCTTTCCCTTCCTTAGCTAGCACCCCCCCACACACACTTCACATATCTTTTTTACCTCTAGCTAGCTCCATTTTCTTCTCTTCCATGGCAGAATCAGTTCTTGAGCCTTGTACAACCTCTTATTCCATCAAAGCTTCAATCTTTTTCCTATTCTTCTTGATTTTCCCTTTCTTGAACCCTGCATTTCCTCTTTCTTTTGATGTTAATGCGACTGGGGTTGTGAATGTTGAAACACAAGACATGGCTTTGCTTGTGTTCTTCAAGTTACAGGTTCAAGAAAACTCCCCTTTGTCAAGCTGGGATGTCAATGTTCCTCTATCAAACTGGACCGGTGTCACCCGGTCCAACCAGACCGGACGAGTCACTGGACTCAACCTTACAAGGTTCAACTTGTCAGGCCAGGTTCATCCTTGTTTGTGTAATCTCACATTTCTTGAAACCCTTGTGTTGTCTCATAATGCCTTTAACAATTCAATACCGTCTTGTATATGGAAGTTGTGGAGCCTTAAAACCTTAGATCTTAGCTATAATATGTTAACTGCTCTTGTTCCTAGTACATTTGCAACAACCATGAGTAACTTAATTGAGCTTGACCTTAGCCATAATATGTTGAGTGGTAAAATTCCAATGTGGATAGGGAATTTCTCAATGTCACTTGAAAAACTCAACTTGGGGTTTAATAGTTTTCATGGGGATATACCTAAGACCTTGTTAAATTTGATGTCCTTGAAATATCTGGACTTTTCCCACAATAGTTTGATAGGAAATGTGGGTGATTTCAACCAAGAATTGGTCTCATTTAATCTCGAGTCTAATTTGTTATCGGGTACTTTGCCTTGTTTATATTCGTCAAGGAAGTCACTTACACTTCTCAATTTAGCTAATAATTCAATTCTTGGAGGCATACCGACATGTATATCCAGTCTTGGTGGTTTGACACAGCTCAACTTGTCACATAATGAATTACGATATGGTATCTCGCCCAGACTGGTTTTTTCAGAGAGGTTATGTGTGTTGGATTTGAGTTATAATGAATTATCAGGGAAGATTCCAAGTAGGATCGTCGAGGTATCAGAGAAACCTGGACTTCTACTTCTTGACCTGTCTCACAATCAATTCTCTGGTAATATTCCTGTAACAATAACAGAATTGAAGAGTTTGCAAGCTTTGTTTCTGTCTTACAATTTTCTTGTGGGCGAAATACCAGAAAGGATTGGTAATTTGACCTATCTACAGGTGATTGATCTCTCACATAACTTCCTCACTGGTTCGATTCCTTTGAACATCGTTGGTTGTTTCCAACTACTGGCACTGATAGTAAACAATAATAATCTTTCTGGGGAAATTCAACCTGTGCTTGACGCATTGGATAGTCTAAAGATATTTGATATAGGAAACAACAAGATTTCTGGTGAGATCCCACTGACATTGGCAGGCTGCAAGTCCTTGGAAGTTGTTGACTTGAGCTATAACAATCTCTCAGGATCTCTAAATGATGCAATAACTAAATGGTCAAACCTCAAATTCCTCTCCCTTGCTCGGAACAAGTTCAGTGGATCTCTGCCAAGTTGGTTGTTTACATTTCAGGCCATTCATACTTTAGATTTTTCTGGAAACAAATTCTCGGGATATATACCAGATGGTAACTTTAACACTAGTCCAAATTTCTACAATGGCGACAGTAGGGAAACCATTCCCTCAGTACCATCAATTTCAGCTCGAAGCCTGGATATCAAACTTTCCCTTGTTGCTGATGAAACTAGTTTGAGCTTCAACTACAACCTCACAACCACAATTGGAATTGATCTGTCTGACAATTTGCTTCATGGCGAAATTCCAGAGGGTCTGTTCGGATTACATGGTTTGGAGTACCTTAATTTGTCATACAATTTTCTTAATGGTCCAGTTCCAGGGAGTTTAGGGAAGTTGCAGAAGCTAAAGGCTCTTGATTTGTCACATAATTCTTTGTCTGGCCACATCCCTGAAAACATTACTGTCCTCAGAAATTTGACAGTTTTAAATCTGTCATATAATTGCTTCTCTGGTGTCATTCCGACCAAGCGAGGTTATTGGAAATTTCCTGGAGCATTTGCTGGCAACCCAGACTTATGTATGGAATCATCTGGTAATGTCTGCCAGAAAACTTTTCCAGCAAAGCCGGGGAAGAAATTCAAAGAGGAAATGGAAGAGGGGCCATTATCAGTTTGGGTTTTCTGTATAAGTGCTTTAGTTAGCTTTTATGTTGGCATCATCGTTTTATTTTGTTCATCTCGAACAAGAAGCTGTATTCTGCAAACAAAAAGTTTAGCAGGTTGAACGTGATAAGAGATCACACTGTACAGCAACTTATGAATTGTATCATATAGTAATACTGCTTAAAGTATATCTTGTCTACTAGCCAGCTCTTTATTTTAACTAGTTAACTATGGTTCATGTTGATTTTAGTTAGTTGAATTTGATCCTTCAAGATGCACTCAGAACAGTTGGTGTTGATTTTTCTGTCTTCTATGCCTTTGTATAATTTGAGTTACCACACCATCAAGGACATGGAAGGTCTAGTACCACCAAAGTCCAAAGAGTATTCCAATTTACATTTTAGTATAACCATTTACTATTTGAAATTTATGTTATCCTAGATTCGTGTCGTGTAAAGCTCACTAGGGAAGAACCGCTCCTTGCCTAGTCGTTCCGTCTTCAAGATTCATATATTCCCTCAATATGTTAAACAAACATAACCTTTTTCGAGCTTGATTCCAAGCATGTGAAGTATCAAATCATCTGTCTTCAAGCATACTCTTATTAATTATTATCATCCATGGAATTTATTCCTTGTAAGTGTTGCAGGAAGAATTTGTCCTCATCCATGGAATAATTTGGTGGTAGTAGTGATAAAGTAATCAAACTTGTATGATGTATATGATAAAGTTGAAATATTTCTACATGATTCCTTGCTACGAAGATGCGATTACATTATACGGTTTAATGGAGCCTTGTACTTATATGAATTTGTATTTTAAACTCTCCTACTTAGCCGCTTGCCATCTTAAGACATTGGCATCCTATGAGGCCAAAACAATCAAAGAGCATGTGATACAAACATATTAAGAGCGCGAGACCTTGCAAAAAGGGATTAACGATCACATTAGAATTTTATATTAACCATCTTCTACTCCATTTGCATCTAACATCCTTTGACAAATTTTAGCTTCTTCTTCTAGAGTGGTCTAGATTTTTTGTTTTTCAAAAATATTCTTCCTTTGAGTCAAAGTATATTTTTGCTCATTTTATTTAAACAATTCTCCATGCTCAATTGCCTCTCAATTTCCTCTTTCTTTATTTTTATTTTATTTATTTTCTCTTTTCTCTCTTTTTTCATTTTTTATTTTCTTTTTTTCCTCTTTTTTTCCCTCTACTTCTATATTTAATATTCTTTAAAATATATTTTAACACATTGAGTTACGTTTTGCTTTTAAAGCAAAAGTTATTGTGTTTTCTATAAGTTTAACTTAGTGAAAATGGTGGAGTCCACGCAACTTGTTATTTGAAAGTCTTTTAGCTAAGTCTTGCATTTGATGCAAGAGTTATAGAACATCTGATAAATCAAGACACAATTTAGTAGTAACATCAAATTTCTCCAATAGGGAATAATTTGTTATTTTGAAGTTCTTGGTCTAAATCTTGCCTATAAGGCAAGAGTGATAGAGTTTCTTATAAGTTAGACATAGTGAAATAGTGTAAAGTATTGCTTACGAGACCTATCTTTTTTTAACCCCTAATCTATATTCTGCCTCAAAAAAAAAAAAAGAAGAGGTTAATATGTTCCCATAAGTTAGACATAGTTAAAAGGTGTAAAATGTCGTCCATGAAGCAGAGCTTGTTCTTTGAAGTCATTTGGCTAAGTCTTGCCTCTAAGACAAGAGTATAGAGTATTTAATAAATCAATACATAATGTGGTAGTGTCAAGTCTTACTCATGAGACTTAACTTGTTATTTGAAAGCCATGGACTAATAATTCTTACTTTGAAGGCAATAATTATAGAGTATCTCATAAAATCAAACTCAAAGCAATAGTTATGGAGTATCTCATAAATCAAACTCAGTGTGATTGTCCCTTGATCATAGGGCTTAACTGGTTGTATGGAAGTCCTTGGGCTAAGAAGCAAAAGTTATACGACATATGATAAATCAAGTCACTGTGTAGTAGTGTCAAGTCTTGCCCATAAGGCAATAATTGTAACATCCTGAAAAAATTTTAAGCGGAGATCGAGTCATCCTTCATATGTGTATAAGGTTGTACTAGGTGATTCTTAATTGAGCATACATGTTAAATTCAATACCTTAGTGTATGAATAAATTTGGAGATAAATTAAGGTCACAAGAACCTTCTAGCATAAAATCAAGTCAAAAATTTCCTTATTGATTGAATTTTGATATAAGATTTTATAAATATTAAGTGATCCAATGACTTCAAATTGTATATATATGTTCAAATCAATTCCTGAGTATTTAAATTGCATTAGATATGATTTTGGGTCATAAGATATCTTTGACATCAAACCTAATTCAAAGGATTTGTATCAACTAAGTTTTCGCATGAGTATAGATAAGGGTCAACTTCAAATTATCTAATATTCTACAATATAGACAGTTAGATGTCCTATAATCTATCAAATTAAACAACTTTGATTCTTCTTTCCAACACCACCAAATTTTTCTCATTTTGAGTTTAGAGTAAAAAGTTATGGTCATTTTATTGGAAACCCACAACCTTGATAGAGGTCTGGGATGGATCTGCAATGTGAAGAGGATACGAACCTCGCTGCCTAAGTTAAATGACATCCTTTTTATGTTTTTAAGGTGTTTTTATCCTATAAACCTTTAGGGAGTTATTTTAATGTCCCTAAACATGTAGGAAATTAATTTTCATAATTAAACTCTTTTCTTCACTCCTAAATTTGAACTCTCAATATCAAGTTAGGGTTCTCTTTCAATATTCTTCATCAAGGTAAGTTCTTCTCCGACCCATAGATTTCACTCTTTCCAATCAAAATTTCTTTATTTGTTCATGAATTGATACAAAAATCTTAATTCTTAACCATAGGGTCTTTGAGAAAACAAATCCAAGAATTTCAAGAAAGAGTTTCTTAGTTTTCTTCTTCCAGTTAGGATTCTTCACCAAGATTTGTGGAATATTTAATGTATATAAGACTACTAATAGTGTTGGACTGAGTTCGTTGATGCACCTATTTCTTTTTTATTAAGTATGAGTTGAGTTTATCCCTGCTTGTCTGGAATTTTGAATTGAGTAAATTCTTTGTTCTTTGAGTTCTACTAAATTATGCATTAAAATTATTGTTATATCTACACTTTAATTCTTGAGATGATTGTTCGTGACTACTTTCCCATTAATCCTATGAGTTGATGATCGTAATTTTACTATATATTATATTGAAGTGACATTTGATGGTTTTCATGAATTGAGCATAGTATGATTTTAACTTATTTTCAAGCATATTTTACTAAGCCTAAAAGAGCATGAGTTTTGAGCTTAAATGGCGTTTTGAGAATTTTTTTTTCTGAAATTTGAGTATTTTCGAGAGAGAGAGAGAGAGAGAGAGAGAGAGAGAGAGAGAGAGAGAGAGAGAGAGTAATGTCCTATGAAAGAGCATGTTGATTTGACACGAGATTGAGTTTTTGAGTTTGATGAGGGTCCAATGAGACTAAACGAGATAAAGTTTTTGTAATTTACTCGATAGATATCATTGGGAGTGGTGCTGACACTGATTTGAATAAGAATAGAGGCAATTCAAATCTTATAAACTAGTAGCCAGCGTAGGATAGAGGCCTAACCTCACTTGTTCCGAAAGAGGACTTTTATATTAAATCCATTAAGGTTG
Organism: Solanum ossicruentum; assembly: GCA_025774065.1. Lineage (NCBI taxonomy): Eukaryota > Viridiplantae > Streptophyta > Magnoliopsida > Solanales > Solanaceae > Solanum > Solanum ossicruentum. The sequence continues at coordinate 16,108,176 of JAOTQR010000079.1, forward strand.
ATCGTCCCTTACTCTGGCAACGTATTGAATAACTGCGACAACGGTAGTGTAAACCACTATATCATTACTTACTCATATGGTGATGATTGTCGTTTAGAGAAACTTCCTAATGAAAAATTATTTGATTGATTGAGATTGCACATGATTGAGTTGATTTGAAAGATATTATTTACTTTTAAACTTATATGCTTTATTATGAATTGAGCTGCATGATGTTGAGTATTCTTGAATTGTTTTCTTTCAATTATTTTACATACCATATATTATATGTACTAATGTCATTCGATACTAGATCATTTTATAATGCTAATTCAGATACTCATAATTGCAGACATTTTAGTAAGACTTTTATCCATAAGTGTGGTGAGACCTCTTTGTATCTGAAGTTGTTTTTATCCTTGAGATCTTCCTCCTTGTATCTAAAGGAGTTCTTTTCTTTGAAATCTTTCTTTCAATTGTCAGTAATTATTTGAAGTGGCCGTAGACTTGTCTTGGCACCTTCTTACACGACATTTACAGGCTTCATAGAGTAGAATTGGATGGCATAATTCTTTCAGAGACTTTTTTTAAACCATAATTTCATTATTAATTTTATAACGTTAAGTTGCATTACATTGAGAGTATTTTATATCTACTGTTTATTCGCCGCTGATGATGTTTTCAAATGTCCACTTGAGTTAACTTCACTAAGTGAGTTAGCCAACCAAGAGTTCGCTTAGGACCAGCAATGATTTTTGAGTGCAAGCCATGCCTAGGGTTTGCTTGGGACTAGCAAATATTACCGAGCGTACGCCAAGCCTAGGGTGTAGGCTCGGGGCATGATAGTAACTTGTGAAGTTCTTGGTCTAAGTCTCGCCTCGGCTTTAAGACAAAAGTTATAGAGCATTTCATAAAACGACAGTATCAACTCTTACCCATAGAAAGTATTGTTGTTTGAAAGTTTTTGTCAATAAAGCAAAAAATATAGGGTACTTCATGAAAATTCAAATCATATTAAATTTAAAATAGTAAATCAAAAAAATGTCTTGAGCCTTATTACTTCAATGTAGAGAACATTTTGTTTAAAAAGAAGTAAAATATGTATAAAATAGATAATTTTTCTAAGTTCCAATTTTAAAAAAGAAAAGAAAAGAAAAGAAAAAAAGAAAAAAAATAAAATATGCTGAAAAAGAAAAAAAGAATAAAAAATAAAGAAAGAGAAAAATAGAAAGAAAGGAGAGGTAAGTAAGAAAGAAAGAAAAAGAAGGGAAAAAAAGAAAGACTTTTAAAAATTGTGATCTAAAATAATTTTTAGATATTTGTGTGACTGAGAAGTAAAAGGGGATTTTTAAAGTTAAATTCTTTTCAATTAGAATAAAATGACATTTGTTTTTGGAACAAACCAAAAAGAAAAAATACCACATAAAATAAAATAAAGGGAATAACTTTTTTTTTAAAATTTTATTTAGTTACCAACATATAACCTTTCTTTATTTTGTATGGTTTGGAAGATAATTTTATGCAAATATTACCATCAAATGAATATGAATCACTTTTGTAAAATCATTTTGATGGGATAAAATATCAAGACCAATCCTTAAAAACATTATTTGTGACCTTGTCCCCTTTTTCTTGCCTCTTTCTCGATCTTCTGTTAAACCCCGAAATTTCCTAAGATTAATTATTAATTGGGATTAATTGTTGGGATTGAAGTATAACTTAAATTTT
>JAOTQR010000079.1:16115865-16130498 GCA_025774065.1 Solanum ossicruentum
AGTTATGTTGGCTCCATTGATGACTAATTTGTCAATGTTGTTGTATCTTTTGTGGCAATTTGCTGTTCTATGAAAAATTTTTGAATTCCTGTCCCCTTCCTTGAGCCACAAAGCCCTGGATCTTTGTCTCCAAGCCACTTCCTCCCTTTTGGCAATTTCTTCAAACTCCACCATCAGCACAGCTCTCAAGTATGACTCATCATCAAATAGGGCTCTCTGATCTTGTATCAAGTCCAAATCAGCTAATAGATTAAGGATGCTTTGCTTCTACATACCTAGGTTGCCATGTACTGTTTTACTCCATTCTTTCAATTTATCTTTCAGTAGTCTCAATTTACAAGCTAGGATGTAATCTGGTTTCCCCCGAAGGTTGCGGAATTCCACCATTCTTTAACTCTTCCCTTAAAGTCTCGAGTTTGTAGCCACGAGTTCTCAAACTTGAAGTAAGAGTTTGATCTATCCCAACTGCCACATTCTAACAGCAAAAGGTTATGGTCAGAAGTTACTCTAGGTAAGATTGATTGTTTGATCTTTCTAGAGGCAACTTCCCACTCCTCGGAGATCAAAAATCTGTCAAAACTAGCTGCAATATCTTGGTTGTGCCCTCTAAGTGAAATTACCACCTACCAATGGTAAATCTAATAGTTCCATATCCTCCAAGAACTCAAAAAATTCTTCCATAGCCTTGTTGAATCTTTTACTGTTCTTTTTCTCTGATGAAAATGTCACTACGTTGAAATCCCCAGCCACCACCCAAGGTCCCCTACAAAGTCCCCTTGCCACCCCCAATTCCCCCATGCTACTTCTCTTTCTACTCTACTGTTTGGGGCATAGACCCTTGACATGCCAACCAAAATCTTGACCTTTCCCTGTGAACTTGCAAGTGATACTGTGAGCCCCTACTTTGCAAACCTTACCCTCCGAGATACTACTATCCCACAAGATGATAATCCCCCCTCTAGTCCCACTTTCTTCAAGCTGTACGAACCTAACCCTCCTATTTGCCCATAAATCTTTAACAATCCTACTTATATCACCATTAATTTTTTATTCGTGAAAACAATACACATTCGCCTTCCATTTATTCATCATAGATTTAATCTGCTGCCTCTTCCTTGGTTCATTGAGGCCTCTCACGTTCCATGAAACTATGATAACTTTCATTAAGGACATCTAGAAAGCACACCCCCCCCCCCCGATTCTTGTGCCATAGCTCACAAATTTACTCGTTGGTTGTAGTTTCTTGAGTTCTTTATGCATCTTTCCAATTGGAGTAATTTGTAGTAAAGCTCCCGCCCCCTCTTCAACAATTTTTCTCCTGCTATCAATTGACATGAATAGACTCAGGGCCGCTTCTTCACAGCCGGCAAAATGCACCCCTACTGAGTCTGATTATGTTTTACTGGACCCAAGAGGGAATTTCATTCCCCATAGCGATGTCATTCTCATCAGAATTTAAAGGAAGAATATTTTCGACCGTGGTGTCCCCCTCCCCACCAGTCGATCTAATTGCAAGTTTTCCACAATTTGTATCCCTGACTCTCCTCCATCCTTTATTTGGATAATGGACATCGCATCATCATCCCTTATTGCAGCTTCGAGGTCTGTCTTCTGGACTTGTTCTCTTTGTCCCACCCATATTAAAGTTCCTTTACTGGCTTTCTCCCTTAGCGTCCAGTAATTTGCTTCTATTTCATCAAGGAAAGGTTCATAAAATACCTCAATGTTTTTGGGCTTCTTCTCATTTAACAGAGCAACATTTTGGGCCAGCGGATCTGGGCCCAAACTCATCGATTCTTTTTCTCTCTCTATCTCTGGGCCCATCCCTTTGATTTCTTTTCCTTTCTCATGCTCCTAGACACGTGAGAAATATTTGAATTCAAAATCTTTTGAGGGTCCCACATGATAACTATTGTCCCCAGCTGGCAAGCACGTGGGTTTCACTGCATTGACCCTCTGATTTATCTAGAAACAGAACCCCCTTTTTCACCTGCAACTTCCGTACCTTCTTCTCCGACAACAAATCTCATCGGAGACTCGTCCCACACTTGTACGATGAAACCATGGCCCTCAAAGACTATTTTCACCTCCTTCAGAATGGGAATTCTGTTGTGTTTGACAAGAATTCTAGCCCATTTTAGATGGTTTCGAAGTTCTATTTCTTCCTCTGTTTTCACCCATTCACCATAGAAATTCCCTACTGCTCTGAAGACATTTTGTGATCACAGATGTAAGGGAAGACCCACCAGTCTGATCCAAGAGTGGTCCACCTCTGTCTTGGATGGAATGGCACCCACCGATGGCGACCAACATTTTAGTTGTATACATTGATTCAACCAAAACCATCTCCCTCCGAGAACATGTTCAGCCGCCATAGAAGAAGGGAACTCAAACAGGAACCAATTATGTCCCATTTCGTAGATATTCAGGCCATGAGCTTGGTACCAATTCTTCTGTGCCCATCTACGTACTTCCAAAAGGAAAGGAGGTTCAAACCCATTTGCAGGATAGACTCCTGGCTAAGAGCTCGTTGTAGGTTTGATTTGTCTTTCCGTCAATGAAAATGGTTCCCCTCGCTCTTTTATGATGCTAGCATCAATCTCTTTAGAGGCTCATTTGCTCTTCCTGACCATTTCAACATAAGAGACTCCTTTTTCGATACTTCTACAGTTCTTGCGAACTGTTTTGTTAGCTCTGCAATAAATGAACTTTTCAATTTTGGAGGCCAAATCCCACCAAGCCACATTGAAAGCAATTTCAAGAACTATTAAGACCGATCTATTTTTGCCTTAATTCCTTGCACAAAAAACGAGTGAAGCATGCACCTGTCTTTTCCATCTTCTAACAACGTTTTCTTTCACCTTTGATGCTTCCTTAAAGATCGAGCAGATCCATTCCATTGTTTGTTGACGGAAGGTAGCTCTACTCATCATGTGTTTTCCTCTCTCAGTCCAATCATACCACGTCTCAGCACGGGCTGCGTCTACAGCAATGTCAAACGATTTGAAACCCATCGAGAAAAAGATCATGTCTTCCTCCATGGTTAGGGAAATGGAAGGGGTTTGGAAATGGTAGCGGGGAGAAGAGAAAAAGGTGAAGAGAGGTTAGAGGGAGAGTAAGGAGGAAAGAGAGGTAAATTTCGATAACAGAAGGTCGTCGGAATGGGATCTACCCTCCTCTGTTAGGAGAGAGAATTTTTGGGGGAATGTGCCTGGGAGCATTTTCTCCAAAAATGGAACTTTCTTTTTTTTCCTTCTTCCTTTTTTTTCTTTTCTTCTGTTTTTCTTCTTTTCCTTGCTCTTTCTTTCTTTTTTTCCTTCAAAATTATTTCTCCTTATTTTATTCTTTTCATAAATTATTTATGGTAAAGAAGAAATATAGACATTACTTATTACAAATATAATTAAAAAATACTCAAATATTTCATGTACTTTATTAAAATTATATATTTTAGAAATTAAAAAATAACTTAGACATATAAATTCACTTATATAATCAATTTATATTGAAGATTATTAAAATAAATTAAGTCTAATTTAATCTAATTTTGAAACAAAAATTTAGAATAATAATTAACATTTTATAATATATAATAGTTTAAGGATATTTCAGACATTTTGATAAAAAAGTTCTTAATAGTACTTTGGTACCAAACGCATAAACAACTTTTTTTCAACTTAAGCACTGCTATCTAAACACGTAACTTCTTATTTTTAAAATAAGTTTCAGCACTTTAAAAAGTACTTTTGAAGAACTTTTTTCCAGCTAATCCAAACGAGCTATTAGTGGGAAGAACTATTAGATCCTTTTAACCCAGATATTGACCTGTTCTGACATGCCCCATTAAACTTTTACGGAAACTAGGTTTTTCCCCACCCCAGTAAGGAGTTTTCCCTGCGCTTGCCCCAATTTTCATCCCTAGAAACTACTGCTTTATAGCACACATGTGTTACACATCCTTATAAGCTAAATCTCCATCTCAAGCAAACTTATGTAAATTTAACTTTATTGCTCTTATTTTCGAATCTACAAGGCAAAGATTGCATACAAAACAGCTTCTAACAACAAAAAATAGATTTGCATCAGGCACAAGTAAGCAAGAGTAGAATATGAGACTGTAAACAGAGGAAAGAAAAAGAACATTTTAACCAACCTAAGTAGTGGGAAGCAAGGTAAGTAGCATTCGCGCAGGGGAGAGTTGAAAATTCTAACTATTTAGCATCAAAGCATCAAGAAAATTATTCATTATATCAATTTTCCCATCATAACAAATAAATAGGAAATAATTCATATCAACCAGTCATTGTTTGCATGAAAACCCCAAATAAAATCAGTTACAATATTAGTCGCTGAAGTAGAATACACCAGAATTTAAATTGCCCAAGGTGCATACAAGCAGTTGCCAAAGGAAATAAATGGAAATTCACCTTTAAGCTCACACCTCTTAAGATATGTTTGTTGCCAAATGACTTGCACACATTTCTACACTCAATAAGCACATCTGCCTCATCCTCACGCTCTCTGGAGAAGCTCACATTCTCCGATTTAGCAGATTCCTGCTATTCAAACAAGATGAAGACTGAAATCAAGGTAGATACAATATACTAGGCAAGATTCAAATGTTTTCGCCATTTGCTAAATGCAAGGCAACTCATTTATGCCATAAAAAAAGAATATATCCAGCACACAATCATTTATCTGGGAAAAAATAACATTCTAGCACAAAATTTAGTTCACACAAACTTTTGGCATCGAGAACGGTGCAATAGAAAGTGTAATCTAATGAGATACCAAAAACCGCAACAAGCATTATGTATTTACAAGTACCAAATCCTGGAAATGTTCAATGAAATGGAAAGCCAAAAACTACATGCTTCTTCAGTTTCTTCAATGTTATTATGCCATAAGCTCGACCACTTGAGCCAATCCTGGATTGTTACCTCTCCCAAGTGCAGGGGAGATCACCAACCTAGGTCATGGACCCTTTCCAGGTAAGTAAAGCGTGCTCCAGGTAAGATGTTATTATGAATCATTCTTTTCTTCTGCTATAGCTAATAGAATTACGAAAAATCCAATTTAACATCCTAAACTTTTTGTCACCATATACATAAGAAACACATATCCGAATTAGCAAACAGAACCCAAAAGCAAGAATGTAATAATTGGGCGACCCAAAATCAATAGATTATAGTCTTACATTGAATCTTGAATTGGGAAACCGATCAGAGTCAGCAGCTTTGTAGTCCCGAGGGGATGCAACACAAGCACAAACAGTCCCTTTACCCTTCCAGTTCGTCAAGGAACGTACAAAGAATGGGTTTCCTAAGTCAGAATTGGGGAAAGATGATTTCATGTAGGTAAAAGAAGAAGAGGGGTCACTGCTGCTTTTCCAAATGTTGAGGGCAGGCGACATCACCGAACCCACAAAAGAAACCATTGAGATTTAGCTACACAAAACCCACTTTGGAGAATTTAAGATGGGAAATTTTGGCGATCGAATTTCAAGAATAAATTTGGTCACTATCAATGACAAGAAAGGACAAGTAGAGGCTTGAGAAACACTGTAGCATAGTGGGTGGGAGGAGAGGAGAGGGCTGCATACGCGTGGGGGTACCCTTTTTTTTCCCTGGTTTGGCCATATAATTTGGGGTAATGAATTAAGAGCGACAACAATGAGTGGAAATTTAAGAGGAGTGACTCTAGCTTTTTCTTTTAATTTTTTTTTTTTGGCTGAGCCATTTTATTACTTGAAAAAAAAAAGGCAAAAGTACGCTTACCTCCCTTTAAAGCAAATTAGTTATATCTATATATTCATTTATATTTTATATCTATACTATTAAAATTATCTTCTCTAATATTAAAATTCGTGCGCTGATGTCAACACCACCTTGTATGACATATCAATAGGGCAATAGGGTATATATATACGAACAAGGTATCACAGAAGATTAAGCTCAATTCTATATGATATCAATATCGTATCAATATACCGATAGAGTATCATAAAGAATATATTTTCTACTAATTTAAAATTTAATAAATAGATTTGTAACTTTAATAATTTTATTTATCAAAAAAAGAGCTCAAAATTATATGATACCGATGGATATCAATATACCGATGGAGTATCATAACAAATACATTTTCTACTAATTTAGAGTTTAATTATTTTATTTGTTTCTTATTTATTTCTTAAAAAACATAATCTTATATGAGACCAGTTGTGTACATATATACCGCCAGAGTATCACAGAGGATTGAACTTATTTTATATGATACTGGTATGATATATATATACTGCGGGAGTATATTTCATAGTATTTATGCTAATGTCAGCATGACGTCAGACGCAAAATAAAAAAGGTAAGTGGATAAAAAGATAAATAGCTTGGTACTAGTATAAGTCTATTAAGAATAAATAATTTGACTTAGATCTATTAAAGATAAATAATTTCAAATTAGGTCTATTTTATATATTTTTCTCTAAAAAATATAATAAGTATGTAAATACAATGTCTAAGATAGGGAGCCCAACAGTCAGTCTAATAATCAAGACAAAACCCCTATTGTTGCCTATGCCTTTCCACTTTCCAAACTTTGGCTTCTTAGATACTCTAGAATGTATCTGAAAGAACTGGACAATCGTTGCTTCCGCCTTCTTCGATTTTGGGTCATTAATCTCTGAAAAATCAGCTACCTCGCTGTAACTATGGACGTTTCTTGTCTCAGGTGAGGCTTCTCTTCCATTCCCTCCATTTAACCCCGATTCCACTATCTTATTAGTGTTTCCTTGTTTAGTTTTCGCATGTTTTGCTTGGATACTATGTGTAGTAGCTTGGATCTTGAGGAATATACCATGGGTATGTTCATTCTTCCACCTTTTCCCTTCGTACTTTTGTAAATCTGAACTTAAGATGCTTTTTTTCTTCACCCAGGGGAGACTCTGTGCCTTCTCTTGATGGACATGAGTTCCTTGCTGGTGTTCCCTTTTGGTGTGCGACTGGTAACTTCGTTCTGACTTGACCTATGTTTTTGACGGCGACTCTTTTGAGAGCTATTATGGTATATATGTAGGAGTAGACACTCGACATATATGTGTAGCTCAAGATGTAAATATCGACTCCTACCACTTGTTTTTGTTTAATGTGTATAGTCCCCATATATTTTGATAGGTCTAGCCTTGATTCTCAACGTGTAAATTTGGGACTTGTCGCAATTCAAAATCTTCCTGCACTCTACTATAAGTTCTTGAAAATTATTGTACTGAAACTTGCCACGCCCCGGGGAGGGTACCCTTGGCATGACTGGCAGTCGAAAACTATTGCTAGCACCAAAGTGAATCACTCGACCTCATCACATTCGTTGAATCACATTCTAATAGTGGAAGACATCAAGGTATAAGAATACTTAAAGAAAGGAAATGACAAATGATAAATAAAGGCCAAAGGCCAAATATCTCATCTATAAACTAAGCAAGACTGGTATGAAAGAAAACTAGTCAATATAACATCCAATCACAACTCAACAGCTTAGTCTATTAAGACTCTAAAACATCTGAACAACGATGCCAATGAAAGACCCATGGCTACCTCTAAATAGAATAAGACAAGTCTAACTCAAGCTAGAATGAAAAGATAATGTCCCCCGGGAGTAGCAGAGGCTCACCAAATCAATTGAAAGTAAATAGGTCCTCAATGGGGCACCTGTTGTTGACCACTACTACATATCTCTGCATCATGAAAAGATGCAGGCCCAAATAGACGTCAATACGTGGAATGTACAAGCATGTAAAATGGCAGAAAAAAATATGTAAAGGAAGAATAACATCAACTCAAATAGCTCAACTCAAGAAATATAAAACTCAATCATCATGTCAAGAGTCTAAAGTAAGAATGCAATTTAGACAATGACTACTCATCTATCATTTACATCCCATCCACTCAGAGTACTATCAAAGCTTATTTTGGGAGTTTTTCTAACCAACAACCATCACGTATGAGTAGGTGATGATATAACGAAGTGATGTCGTTTACCACATCCATCCTATACCTTGCCGGGGGTATAGGACATCCATCAATGGAGCCAAAATCAGAAACATCAAGTCCTCGTTTTGGGGCAATATGAAACATCTGGTTTTACGGTTCAATCCTTTCCTACACCGGCCACGTAGTTATTGAGTTCGAGTTGGACTTACTCTTACTCAATTCGGTGTTCAATACTCCTCCCAAGACGCAATATACTCATAAGACATCAACCCTATGGTTAACTCATTCATCTAGTCTCATTGGACATTCATCAACTCAACTCATCACATCAACTATCAACCCTTTGGTTACATCATTTTAAGGTTCAATTCTTGACTCATAAGGACTCTATCATGCATTGTTCTAACTTATGGCATTTAGGAGAACAAATGGAGAATTAAAATATTTAGGGATTCCATATACTCTTTAGGCTCAAATTATGCTTATGCATGCCCATGTATGTAAAACATATGAAAATAATAAGAAATAATGCTAGGGTTCATATAGTATTGAAAAATAGTCTAATTCAAGCATTTAATTCATAAGAATGGCAATTCATGCAAAATTATATAGATATGCATTAGAATTTATGAAAAGCCTTCAAGAAAGGTTCATGGAAGACTCAATTTACTCACATCACCATCAATCCAGCTTATAGGGCACATGAAAGAATAGAATCCATGTTTTGGTTAGCCCTGGAAGTTTTGAACCTTGAAATATCTTGGAAGAATTCTCAAGTTTTCTTCAAACCCTAGCCCTTTTCTCTCTTGAAACTTTATTTCTACATCTGAGAGAGTGTTTTAGCGTAAAAAGATTAATCTGACATGTTTAGGGCTTTATTTAGGTATAAAAAAGTCAATCCTAGGCTTAAAAAGGGTGGGAAAAGACCTAAATAATATCCTTAAAAAGCTATGAAAAGTCATCTACAGGCCCATTTATGGCCCGTAGAAAGTTCAACGGCCCGTAGGGACCCTTTTGTAAAGTTTTGGCCTAATTTTGGGGTTTCTGGATCACCTTTACGATCCTATTTTACGGCCTGTAAATGGGTTTGTAAAGCCTGGGACCAAAAATTGAAGTTTTGGGACTTTTGTCCACGAATTAGTAGATGGGTCGTACTTCAATTTACGGTCCGTAAGAGGTTTCGTTATATCACCCTGCTCTCTAACAGTCTGCAGTAAAATGATCATAATTTTTGACTCCGAACTCCAAATGAGGTGAAACCAGTTGCGTTGAAAAGCTAATTCAAAGGGCTTTCATTTGTCATGGGACATCTCATTCTTTGTATGCTAGGAGTTATGATCATTTAAAGTTGAACCTTGCATAATCCAACACTAGAAACTCAATTTATAGGAAAGTTTTGAACTCGACTAAGTACTAGAGATCTCTTATGACCTTAATACACTTGCCACATATAAGAATGAGGCTTGAAACATAGGTATATATAAGGATAGAATTATGGGGTGTCATAATATCTCCCCTTTACCCCACTTGTGGGATACTACTAGGTATGTTGTTGTATAATATCTCCCCTTTGAGATCATTTGTCCTCGAATGATGAGCAACTAAGAGACCTATCCCGCAGGAACTTAAATACTCGGATACTCATACTTCAGAAATCAACCTCAACTCAAACTTAGAATTGAAAGACTACCTCTAACATTATCACTAGGCACGGATACAATTAAAGACTTGCATACTCAAATACTCATAGACTCAAAAAGAACATCAACTTGGAGATAAGAACTCAACTCAATAATAGAAAGGTAACTAAGAGATAGAAATAAATTATTACTATCGATTTCATCATTAGAAGGCACGAATAGGTGAGGGTATCTAGACTTCATATCCTCTTCAGCTTCTGATGTAGCCTCTTCAATAATCTGGTTCCTCTATAACACTTTTACAGACGCAACCTCTTTGGTTCTCAACTTGCGAACTTGACGATCAAGGATTTGGACTGGGATCTATTCATAACTCAAAATATCCTTCACTACAATGCTTTCAACAGGCATAACCAAGGACGAATCTCCCAACACTTATTAAGCATAGAAATGTAGAAGATTGGGTGGACGATCGTTAACCCTGGTAGTAGCTCTAACTCATAAGCTACATTGCCCACTCTCTTTATGATCTGATAAGGGCCAATGTACCTCGGACTCAGTTTCCCTTTCTTTTTGAATCTCATCACACCCTTCATGGGTGACACTTTCAAATATACCCAACATTGAGCTCAAACTCCAAGTCTCTCCTCATAATATCAGTGTAGGATTTCAGTTGACTCTGTACAGTCTTCCACCTTTCTCTAATGATCTTTACCTTTATCTATGGCTTGATGAACCAAGTTTATCCCAATCAATACTGCTTCACTTACCTCAAACCATCCAATTAGTGATCTACATCTCCTCCCATGAAGGGCCTCATAAGGAGCCATTTGGATACTCAAATGGAAGCTGTTGCTATAGGCGAACTCAATCAAAATTCCAATTTCCTTTGAAGTCAATGACACAAGCCATCAACATATCCTCCAAAGTCTGTATTGTTTGCTCTGCCTAACCATCAGTCTAAGAGTGGAAAGTAGTACTAAGGTCCACCTTTGAACCCAAGCCTTTCTGAAAGGACTTCCAGAATTGGGTAGTGAACTGAGCCCCTCTATCTAATATGATGGACAAAGGAACTCCATGCAATCGGACAACCTTCCTTATATATAACCGGGAATAATCCTTTACAGTGTTTGTCATCTTTATTGCTAAGAAGTGTGCAGATTTTGTCATCTGATCAACTATCACCTAAATTGAATCATGCTATCTGAGGACCTCGATAAGCTTGTGAGGAAATCCATGTTAATCACCTCCTATTTCCACTCTGGGATCTCAAAATTCTGAGCTACTCCACACAACCTTTAGTGCTCAACTTTTACTTGTTGGCATTTTGGGCACTTAGAAATGAAGTCCGCAATGTCTTTATTCGTCCCACTCCACCAATGGACTTCTTTCAAGTCATGGTACATCTTCGTAGACCCTAGATAGATGAAATATCTGGAACTATGGGCCTCTGCCATGATCCTTTCTCGAACACCATCAACATCTGAAACGCACAATCTGCCTTGATACCTCAATACTCCATCTCCCCTTTAGATGAAAGTCATTACCTTCTGCTTATGCACATCCTCCTTCAATTGTAATAAAAAGGATCTTGATCTTATTTCTCCTTCACTTCTACTACTAGAGATGATGCAGACCCATTATGCACAAGAACTCCTCCTTTGCCTGAATCATCTAGTTGAACTCCCAATCGTGCTAGTCGGTGAACTCTTTGGCCAACTCCTTTTTCTATTCCTCCACATGGGTGGTGCTCCCCATGGATAATCTACTAAGAGCATTTGTAACTACATTAGCTTTACCTAGATGGTAGAGGATGCTCATGTTGTACTCTTTGATCAACTCAAGTCATCTTCTTTGCCTCAAGTTAAGCTCTTTCTGGGTGAAAACGTATTGCAGGCTCTTATGGTCTGTGAATACATCAACATGCGCTCCATATAGGTAGTAGTGCCAAATCTTGAATGCAAACACCATCGCAGCCAATTCTAAGTCATGAGTTGGATAGTTCCTCTCATGGTTCTTGAGTTGTCCAGAATCATAGGCTATGACCTCACCTTTCTGCATCAGAACACATCCCAATCCCACTCTAAAGTATCACAATAGATCACAAAGTCATCTGACCCTACAGGTAGATTCAATACTGGTGCAATCATTAATCTGATTTTCAGTTCCTGAAAGCTCTTCTCACACTTGTCGAACCACTGAAACTTAGCTTTCTTTTGAGTCAGCTTAGTCAATGGTGAGGATAGAGAAGTAAATCACTCAACAGACCTGCGATAGTAACCAGCCAAACCCAAAAAACTCCTTATGTTAGTCGAAGAGGTAAGTCTTGATGTGCCGTCAAAATACAACACCTTTGATGCCTAAAATATAGGATTTTGTATGTTCCCAATGCAACATTTATGATTTTTATGTGCTTTTGTGTTTAGTCTTGCAGAAAAGCAAGTTGGCATGACTTTGAAGCAAAATTGCAGAGTTTTCTGGTTTTTGGTGATTTAAATCAATGCCTTCAACAACAATTGCTTCCCTAGTGCCTTCACCACTGATAGCTCCTCATCAGCTCCAGTGTGTTCTCAAATGATATCGCAAATGGATCCTTCAATAGACATCCTCATAACGGATACACTGATGCCTAGGAATAACTATCAGAACAACTCCCTTTATACTCCACAGAATTCGTCCTTGTTAGAATTATTTAATTGGAATGATAATGATGTAGTGACTTTATTGGAAGGCCTATCATTAAACAATATTAACACTCAAGATCCTAAAACACCAATAATATCTAAAGACTTTGGATCATTGTGTCTCTCTTTTTATTAGTAATGTTTTATATATCCGTATTGTCCCATGGACTATTAGTGTCTTTAACTGTTTTGCATGTCCAAGTTATGTCAGAGGACTCACCACATCCCTTTTTCGTTTTTCTCGTTTTTAGTTTTCATCTGTTGTGTTAGTTTTTTTAAACTTTATTATTCATTTACTTATTAAACATCTGATCAATTCAAAAAATTTTACTATATTTTAAGTTTTATTATTGTTGTTGTTTAAATATCTATTTACTATGGTTTCACTAGATTACTTCTTACAGTTCAAAAGTTAAATAAATCAATTTTATATTTCGATTCAATTTTTATTCTGAAATTTTTCAAGGTAAACTAATAACACATCCAAAATTTAAAATTTTAAAAATAAAGAGAACTATCAATAAAACCTAATCTTTATCCATATTTAAACTATGATTACGTAAACCAAAAGATTCATTACTTGTTTTATTATGTCTTAAAAAAAATTCATGTCTCCTATTTTAAGTTAAATTATCTATGCCTGATTTTTGTTGCGCTGCTAAAACATACAATTATATCCTCACATTTATTTATTGATTTTATTATTCTAGTTTCGTTGTTATTCATTTTTAAGTTGAGAAATTTGTTCCACAAACAACACTTTTCTTGTTTATGTAAAATTGAAAGATATAAATATCTGATGTTAGGCCAAAAATGTATATTTTTAGTTATTATTTGCCTCATATTTAGTATTTTTTATTTATCTTTTTTGAGCTTAGTATAATAGTATATTTTTATTAGTAGGATTGAATTGGCATGAAGATGAAAAGATTTGGAGCTAAAACATATTAAATGTCATGACAAGAGAGTACCTTAAACATGACTAGCACTCAGAAAGTACCTCAAACATGGCTAGCACTCCGAAACCATTGTTCATTTCCAAGCGAACGACATGCCCCCATCACTCATCAAATCATTCAGTAAAAGCCTCAAATCAATAATTAGGAGATGTTCAAATGGCATACAAGTCAATGACCTAATGAAATAATAGTTTTAGAAAAAGGCGATTGAATTCAACTTAATATCATAAGAAATAGTTTTAAATAAACAAACCTTGAAAATAGAAACATCAACTCTACACTATCACAATCTATGAAGCTTCTATCCAATTATCAAGTAGGTTCCAATAATAGATCCATAGCTACCTTGAAAGAATTACTCTAAGAGCAAAAAATGAAGAAATACTAGTCCCTCCAAATGCAAGCGGGACTCACCAAAAGCTAAAGTATTCAATTCAAAGGACTTGACGTAAAAAGATAACTGAACTCAGTAAAGCATTACATGTTTAAAAGTAATACTATGAGTGAAAATATACTCAATAATATGAATCTCAATCAAATCATGTCATATACTATAAAAGAATTTCTCTATCTAAACCATCACCTATTGATCTAGTGGTGATACAACATATTGCATTGTCATTATCATTATTATAGTCGTCTAATACCTTGCTAATATTGGGGATGATCAACCTCATTGGATCCACAATCACTCATAGTCCTCTCTTTGGACAATAAAGACACAATATTTATCCTATGTTGGCAATATAGTTTATGAAATTTGAGTTGTTGTTTATCTTACCCTGTTCAGTGATTAATACTATCCTCAAAGACTCAATATGATAATATGTTCAATCAATTCAAGCCGTTCGTTTAGTCTAATTGGACTCTTATCCAACTCAATCTGATTCGATCATCAACTCTTTCATTTTTCTAAACATGCATTTAATTCCTTCAAACCCTTCTAGGTTGTGATGATCCTAAAGGTACTCTTTAATATTTTTGAAAAAAGTTATCATTTTAGTCTTTCCGATAGTTGTCCCAATGTTATTTGATTGATTTTGAAAGTTAATTTTTTTAAATTTTGTGAAAAAGTGAGTTTTTTTTAAATAGTTGAGTATTAAAGGCTAAAGTTGCTTAATGTTGAATCTCATAGTTGTTGACACCCAATTTTTACCCTCCAAGGTGTCAAATTAGTCATCGAGCTTTGTTTTATTTTTAACGATTTTGAACCATTATTTTCAAAAAAAAAAAAATTAAAAAAAAAAGTTAATTAAAATGCAGCGCGTGGGGGCCACGCGCCCCCAAATCCTTAATCTCCTTCTTCACTCAAACGAGACAACAGAGAAACCATAGAACCAGAAAACCTTTTCCCCATTTCACCTT
>JAOTQR010000079.1:16133424-16182602 GCA_025774065.1 Solanum ossicruentum
CTTAGTAAGATCTTAGGCAATAGGCTTACTAGTCGTTGCCATTATCAAGTAAATTCCGCAAGGCATTCGACTAGCGCAGTACGTCCTTTAGCCCGACATGCTAAGGCCGTAACACTATGCTCCTTATCATGTGTTCAAATTGGCTCATGCGTCCTATGGACTTGGATATGTTAATTCAATTATTAGGTTTGTTAATTATGAGAATGATATTAAGACTGAAAAACAAGCCAACGCTGTAAAACTTACGACATTGCCTAAGCTGAGAGAAGATGGACGGATGGAAGTAGAGTTCGGATATTGTAATAGCAACGAAAGTACTGATGGTCCTGTCGAAGAAAGATTGTTGAAGATGAAAGGTTGTGATGAAAAAAGTGGCCTCATTGTTGAAGGAGTTGAGTTCTGTCCCAAAATAATCAAATAGCACTCCTCAGAGGTGGATTTGTGATTTTAAGTTTTATGGGTTCTGAACTATCTCTGTTTGTTTTATAGGTTTGAGATACATTATTTATACCTATTTACCGAATAACTTAAAATGAGGATTTTGAACCTAAGTTATTGTGTTCTGCCAAATGCAAGAATCTGTTTTAGCTTTGAAGTGTGATTAAGTTTGCTATGACATTACGGCATTTAAAATTCTAGCCTCTATTAGTGATTTATGTTGCTCTTATTTCCAAAGTAGCATTACGAGGTAAGCATCCCATTAATATTTATATTGCGAGGTTTTATACTATGACCTCTCTTTTATTCTAGCTTGAATATGGCAAGCCAAGATAAGAAGGGTTCTAAAAAAGTATGAACTGAATGGATTGATAATGTTTAGTGCGCACAAATCTTATACTTGCGAGATAATACCACTAGAAGACAACCCCCAATGAGCTCCCATTCCTCTCCATTTCATTCAGATCTAGACGAAAAATACTCTTTGGTGACATCAAATTTCCTCTTTACGTTACACATGTGTATGAGATTTTATAAAATGAATATTTATTGTTGTTGTCTTCTATCTGTTATTTGTGCCTTGTGTATTATTCTTGTTACAGTTTTAGTTTGTTCATTGGATTATTTTTATTCAGTTGCTATTGTGTTCAATTGTTGCTTCTAGTAGTTATATTTATTAATGTTCTATTGTCTTAGTTTTGTTTCCTCCATGAGCTTTCCATCATGTTTAGTTAATGCTTTTCTGATTATTATTGTTGTTATTATTATTTTTAAAACAATATGTATTGTTTGACTAATTCTTTATTTATTCAATTATTTTTGTCACCTCTTGTGGTCTTAGTTTAATTGCATTAATAGTTGTTTTAGTATTCATTGTTTGAAACTTTCTGTGATTTATCACTCTTTTTGTTATTATTGCCTAATTAAATCTATATACCTTCTTTTAGTGCTAGTATCTTTATAATTATTTATTTTAATTTTGTAATTGTTTAAAGCTATTCAAGCTCTTGGTTCTTCTCATACTATCATTGTCCATCGTGATATAAAACCATGTTTAGTTTCGTAGATTACATATTAAACTTGGTCGAGGAAAAATCTATTCGTCGGATGTTGAGGCCTCCTCAGTTGAAAAGACAGAAAAAGTTAGTTTAATTTCATATTTTACTACATGTAAAAATTCAAAATTTTAGTTTAAATTCATGTACATAGCATTTGTTAAAACTGACGCAGAAGATTTTGTTGTTGCTTTGTCGCTTTATCATAATTGTTATTGCTTTACTTTGTTGACTGACTTTATCATAAATATTGTTTCTTTTACTTTTTGCCTATTGGTTCTTTGTTATTATTGTTGTTTCTTTTACTTTATTGACTATTGGTTCCTGTCATAATTGTTATTTTTACTTTATTAACTATTGGTTCACTGTCATAATTGTTATTTTTACTTTGTTGACTATTGATTTCTTATCATTATTTGATAGTATTGTTTATTAAACTTGGCTGATGAAGGAATCACCATCAACTTCCAAGGCCTTCCATGTATATAAGATCGATTTTATTTTTAATAATTATTTTTATTCGTATTTATTCATTATTAACACTTTTATCAACTATATTTATTTCAGGTACATAAGGTACTTTTATTCACATTTTAATTTATTATTATGTATATTGTTGTTGTTAGGAAAATACTAGGCTATTGTACGTATTATTGCTTTATTTTATTTTATTTATATTTTGTGTTATTAGATTTGTGAGATTATCTCTTTCTCATATAAAGATGGAATTGTTTATTTATTCTTTTATTTATTTGTATAAATTTTATTTTTTCACTTAGGCATTCATTTAGAATAATTTTAAATTTGAGACTCTGCTTGTAATTTACAACCTCTACATAAAATATGAGATACGATTGGGATCTGTATTTTTAGACCTCAAAGGATGCCTAATACCTTCCCTTCGAAGTAACTCGAACCCTTACCCATTCTCTAGTGAATAAGACTTTCAAGTTAATTTTAGGTTAGAATAGGTTTCCTAATTGACCGTAACAATAATTAGGTGGTGACTCCTTAAAATTATTAATTAGGAATCACCAATATGTTGTACGTTGTTTGACATCGGGTTAAGATGGGTATAACAATTCCAAGTTCGTGTCTGGTTCGCGATGATCTAGAGGGGCGTGGACTTATGTATTATTTTCCTTGATTTTTTTCTTTAGGCCAAGGGTATTGGGGTCATAGCCTCATGCCCACTTAAACGTGAAATCACTCATACTTACCCAATTTTCAACTCCATAACTCATCAAACCCTCTCTAAAACCTTTCTAAGACTATCAATTCTCTCATTCAAATCTAAGGATTTCAAGCTCAATTTTGGGATTCAAGGAATCATTTCAAGTTCTAAGTCTACATCTCTACATTAAGTTCTAAGTCTACAAATTCATGGTTTAAAGTATGTGGATCTTCATCCATGGGTCCTTCCAGCCATGGAGCCCAACCTTTTCTTTCTATGAAAATTGCATGTTTTCAAGTTGTATTACCAATGGGTATCTCTTATTATGAAATATGAGCACAAATCATGTTGGGGTTTTGACAAGCATTGATTGATTATGCATGAATGTCTATTTCAAGCATGTTCCATGAATTGATTATGTCTATTAAGACTATGCATGTTTTAAGATATGAAACTATGAACTATTGTGAGCTTTTGTGATGGATTGACATGAGGGTTTTACTACATGTTGGTGGGTTGATTTGTATTGAGTTTACTCATATTATTTCACTCTTAAGTTGCATGATTTTGAACAAGTATCACGAACCCACCATGTGTTTGATAAAATGACATGACAAGAATTCTCAAGTTATTGATGATCTATTACATCATTTACAAGTCAAGTGACTTTATGATGATTAAGGGCTTTCAAGCATGTATCAAATTCATGAAAAGTATCTATAATGTTACAAGTATCAATAAGCTCAATTTCAAGATTTTCACATCTTATGAGCCATTCATATTAAAGCAAGGGATCATGTATTATTATTAATCAGTTCCATGTTCAAGTTAGACTCACTATTAGAGGTCAAGCATATTTATGAGCTACTCAAGTCATGTTATCATGTCTCTTATAGGTTATTCATGTTATGATTAATGTATGGTTATTTCAAGTATTCCGTGGGATTTGACTTAGCACTGATTGAGACTTATGATGGGGGCTCGATCAAGGGGACTTTATATAAAGACTTGGTCTCTAAAACATGTGTCATCATAGGATTATACATGTTGATCCTTATGGATTTTTAGTTGATCCATCTAGTCACATCACACCTTATCGAGGGGGTGACATGCCTCGATCAACATGACGAGGGCGTGATATGCCTCAGATTATTCATTGTATTGCTACCATGGTAAGTAGACCACACTTTGTCGAGGGGGTGACATGCCTCAATCACCTTTTCAAGGGGGTGACATGCCTCGATCACCTTGCAAAGGGGGTGACATGCCATGGATTCAAACTAGTAGATGACTTGTTCTATGTTGGGTAAGGTTTCTTCCCACACATGTATTATGTACTATGAGACTTGAATGTTTTACAAGCATATTTTATTACAAGCATTGATCATGCATGTCATGTTGAGATTATATATATCCATTGCTTATGATTACGCATTTTGAACCTATTAGCTTATATCTTTGTTGCATTGCATGCTACATACTTAGTACATTCAAATGTACTAACGCATGTTCTATGCTTACATGATATCACCATATAGGAATCGAAGCTCCTTTTGATCGTCCTCTCCCATGTGGATAGTTCGATTCTCGGAGGAAGTTTTGGTGAGTCCGCAATGCCGAAGACAATATCTATTTACTTCATTATTATGAGGGTGAGCCCAGGGAGTGTCTTGGCCACCGGTCTATTCTAGGTTAGAGTTGTTATTTGATACTCTGATGTACTTATGCTATTGTGATTATCAAAGACTTCCCTTAGTCCAACTTCCCCTTTGTTATATCACTCGTTGATGTTTATTTGTTTCTGCGACCAAGGATATGTAAATCATATGCTAAGAGGCTTGTTTGGGGTCCCTTTAGGTTCCCTATTTGCAGTGTCACTTCTAGACGCTAGGCTTGGGTCGTGACAAACTAGGTATCAGAGCACTTGGTTGTTAATGGTCCTCGAAAATCTAACATACTACATTGATTAAAGTCTTGTTCATGGTTGTAAGCGCGCCATAACTATGAATAGGAGTCTATGAGGCGTTTTAGGTAATGTTTCACTTATTCAAGATCTATATCATGCTTTAGGTGTAACTATAAGGCATTTCCCCTAACGAATCCTCTTCGTTCCTTCTAGATCATGCCAACTCCAATAGAAAGACTAAAGAGAGCCCGTACTCCCAGGAGCAGCTGACCCCTTCCCCTCCTCAAGCTCCTTAAGATAGAGGGGTATCCCAAGAAGAGTTTAGAGATACTATCACAATGTTGGCCGATGCTATGACAAACCAAATGAACCAAGCGACCCAAGCGCCTCATGTTCCCACTCCGAAGTTCCACAGACCCAAGCCAGAAGAGGAGCCCCAAGAGTACACCGATGAGTTGTATAAAGTGTTATCTATCATATGCTCAATTAGGAGGAGAAAGCAAGTTGGAGGCCTACCAACTCAAAGGTGTGGCCCAAATTTGGTTCACCTAATGGAAATTGGAGAGGAGAAATGATGATGTTATTCCTTGGGAGGAGTTCAAAGCCGCATTCCTCACCGTTTCATTCCTATCGATTTGAGAGAAGCTAAGATATGGAGTTTATGAACCTTAAGCAAGGTTCCACGAGTGTGAGGGAGTATGCCCTCAAGTTCAATAAGTTTTCCAAGTATGCTCTACATTTGGTGGCCATCCTTAGAGCTAGAATGAATAAATTTGTGACGGGAGTGTCTGACTTTTTTAATGAAGAGTGTCATACCGCCATGCTAGTAATTGATATGGATTTGTCTCGGATCATGACTTATGCCAAGTAACTAGAGGGGGAAAAGCTTTGCAAAATAAGAAGTGGTGAGTCTAAGAGGGCTTGATTTGAAGGTGGTTTCCAAGGTTCCAAGGGTGCCCGGTTTCCTCAAGGCCACAAGTTCCAAGGCCAAGGGTCTTTCAATGCTCCTAATAAGAGATTTTCTAATGATAATCCAAAATTCAAAGGTGGTAGTTGTGGAGTGCCTAATCCTAAGTGCCAAAGATGTGGTAAAAGTCATAGTGACCCATGCTTGAGAGACTCCTCATGCTATGGTTGAATTGAGTAGGTTACAAGGTTTTTGATTGTCCTTATGCTCGAAACAAAGGTAGAGATAGTCATCCTCAAGGCCAAGGTGCAAATGCGTGTCCAAGGGAAAAAGGAGGCCAACAAGGGAGGTACTCCAAGGCAATATAGATTCTATGCTCTTCAAAGAAGGAAAGGAGTGGATGAGGTGCCTGATGTCATCACCGATATGTTAAAGGTTTTTGATATTAATGTGTATGCATTGATATATCGGTGTGCCACTCTTTCTTTCATTGCTCATTTTGTTGCCAAAAAGTTTCCTGTGAATTCCGAATTGTTGTGTGAACCTTATGACTGTCAAACCCCGCTGGTGAGTCCATTGTTGCTAAAAAAGTCTATAGAAATTGTCCCATGTTAATATTGCATAAAGTCTTGCCTTGTGATATTGTTGTGTTAATTATGCTGGATTTTGACTTCATGCTTAGGATGGATTGGTTATATACATATTATGCTTCCATTAATTGTAAAACACGTAGGGTTAAATTTCAATTCCCTAATGAGACCGTCATTGAATGGGAAAGTCATGATGTGGTGGTCAAGGGTACATTCATTTCTTGTGTTAAATCCCAAAAGTTGATTTCTAAGGTTTTCCTTTATAATCTTGTGAGGGTTAGGGATGCAGAGTCCAAAGTCCTTCTTGTTGAGTCGGTTCCGGTTGTTAGTGATTTGCTTGTTATTTTTCTCGATGAGCTTCCCGGTGTTCCTCCCGAAAGGGAAATAAACTTTGGTATAGACCTCCTTCCCGATACTCAACCCATTTCCATTCCCCCTTACCGTATGGCCCCGACAGAATAGAAGGAGTTGAAGGATCAATTGAGGGATTTGTTGGAAAAGGGTTTCATAAGGCCTAGTAAGTCAACTTGGAGGTGCACCATTGTTGTTTGTGAAGAAGTGGGTCAGTTCCCTTAGAATGTGCATTGATTACTGACAACTTAATAGGGTAACCATAATGTACAAGTACCCTCTACATAGGATTGCTGACTTTTTTTATCAACTAGAAGGCGATAGTCATTTTTAAAAGATTGATCTTCAGTTCGGATATCACCAAGTGAAGGTGAGGGAATGTGATATTCCTAAGACAGCTTTTTAGACTAGGTATGGGCACTTTGAGTTTGTGGTTATGTCCTTTGGGTTGACTAATTGCACCAGCTATATTTATAGATCTCATGAATAGGGTCTTTAAAACCTACCATGACATGTTTGTGGTGTTCTTTATTGATGATATATTGATTTATTCTTGGATTGGGGAAGAGAATGTGAATCACTTGAGAGTGGTGGTACAAATCTTGATAGAGGAGAGGTTGTTTGCTAAATATGAAAAATGTGAATTTTTGTTGAAAGAGTTTGCTTTTCTAGGGCATGTGGTGTCGGGTGATGGCATTAAGGTAGATCCTAAGAAGAAGGAGGTGATAAGAAATTGGGCTAGACCCTTGACTTCGTTGGATATTAGGAATTTCTTGGGTTTAGCGGGTTACTACCAGAGGTTTGTGAATAGCCTTTCTTCTATTGCTTCTCCTATGACAAAGTTGATCCAAAAGAAGGAAAAATTCATGTGAATCGATTAATTTGAAAAGAGTTTCCAAAATTTGAAAGATAAGCTTGTCTCTGCTCCTATCTTGGCTCTATCGGAAGGGTTGGAAGGGTTTGTGGTATATTGTGATGCCTCAAGAATTGGTTTGGGGTGTGTTTTGATGCAAAATGGCAAGGTGATACCATATGCCTCTAGATAACTTAAGGCGCATGAGTAAAATTATCCCACCCAGGATCTTGAATTGGCGGTTGTGGTGTTTGCTTTGAAAGTATGGCGTCACTACTTGTATGAGGTTCATGTTGATGTGTTTACCAACCAAAAGAGTCTCCTATATATGTTCACCCAAAAATATCTTAACTTGAGACATATAAGGTTTATAGAGCTCCTTAAAGATTTTGACATGAGTGTACATTATCATCCCGTCAAAGCTAATGTTGTGGCGGAAGCTCTAACTTGAGTGTCCATGGATAGTCTAGCTCATATTGATGATGATGGAAAAGTGGTGGCTAGAGAGGTTCACTAGTTGGCTAGGTTGGGGGTTAAGTAGGATGAAGTAGAAAATATGGTGTAGTAGTTGTTGATGGTTCTAAATCTTATTTTATTGAGGAAGTAAAGTCAAAAAAAGATCTTGACCTCGCCTTGCTAGAGTTGAGGACCTTGGTGAGGGATGTAAAGTGGAGGTTTTCTCCCAAGGGGGAGATGGTGCCCTTAGGTACCAGGTAGGTTGTGTGTGCCTAATGTTGATGACTTAAGGAGGTTGATCTTGAACTAGGCTAATAATTCATTCTATTCTATTCACCTGGTTCTACAAAGATGTATAGAGACTTGACGAGGTGTATTGGTGGGGGTGATATGAAGAAAGATCTTGCTAGATTCATACTTGGATGACACAATTGCCAACAAGTGAAATCCGAACATCAAAGGCCGGGTGGCCTAGCCCAAGACATAGAGATTCCTACTTGGAAGTAGGAAGATATCAACATGAATTTTATGGTTGGGTTACCTAAGACTAGAAAACACTTTGACTCTATTTGGGTTGTTGTGGCTAGAATGACAAAGTCGGCTCACTTTCTACTGGTCAAAACCACTTATGGTGCCGAAGATTATGCCAAGTTGTACATCCATGAGTTGGTTAGATTGCATAGGGTGCCCTTGTCAATCATTTTGGATCGTGGTGCTCAATTCACTTCTCATTTTTAGAGGTCCTTCAAAAGAGGTCTTTGTACCAATGTTAAGCATAGCACGACTTTTCATCCTGAAACAGGTGACATGCCCAATCACCCTGTTTAGGAATTGAATGTCCAAAGCATGAGATGTGATATGAATGATGTTATGAAGATGAAATGAGCTTATGTATAAGTTTATTCCTATATGATATACTGCATTAGAGAGATGAATCCTATATAAAGTGTTGTATAGACCATGCCCGATCAGGGGGAAAAGAGCCCTGGTAACCATGCGAGGGGTTTATGCTTCGTCACCATGGATGTTTGGGGTGTGACCATCATCAACCATGTGAGGGGTTTATAACTCATCACCATGGATTGTAGGGCGTGACCATCATCAATCATGCGAGGGGTTTATACTTCGTCACTATGGATGGCGGGGTGCGGCCACCATCAACCACCAAGGGGTTTATACCTTGGAGAGCTTGCTTGGTCTCATTTTTCACATATAATATTTTATATGAGCATGATTTACTTATGCATTGATCATACATACAATCTTGCTATAATATGCTTATTGTCTATTGTTTTGCATTTTCGATTATGATGCCTATCTCTTGTTGCATTACGTCCTGCATACTTAGTACATTCAAATGCGCTGACGCATACTCTTGCCTACAAGATTTCACCATGTAGGAACCGGTGCCCGAGTTAATCATCCTTCTCCACGTGGTTAGGTAGTGCTATTCCAAGCTTCTAGGTGAGTCTCCCATTTTGGGGACTTTGATTTATGTCTTTTCTCTATTATCTATGTATTGAGACATTATCTTGTTTTATCTTTGACTATAAGGGAAAGCCCGGTTACTTTGTGTTGGCCCCCACTCTTTCTATGTTTTAGAGGTATATGTTGGAAAAGGTGTGTATTATGTATGATCTTGACTCTTGACTTTTGACTTCGATGATTATGCAAGTTTCTCCCTTAGTCCCTTTGCCCTTACTTTTATTTGTATAAGTCTTTTGTATGCTTCCGCAACCCAAGATGTGTGAAGATATGCTAAGAGGCTTGTTTGGGGTCCCTTCGAGTTCCCCATTCGTAGTGCCACATCTAGGCCCTAGACTTGAGTCATGACAATGTCACCTCCAAACAAGGTGTGGTCTACTTGCAACATCATGGATACTTTTCATGAATTCAATTCATACATGCAAGCCCTTAATCATTTTAAAGTCACTTGACTTTGAAACCATGTAATGGGCCATCTATAGCATGAAAATTCTTGTCATGACATTTTATCAAGCACTTGGTGAGTTCATAATGCTTATTCAAAATCATGCAATTCAAGTGTGAAATAATATGAGAAAACTCAATTCAAATGAACCCACCAACATATAGTAAAACCCTCATGTGGGATACTTTGAAATTCATCATATCTCATTATAGATAATAGTTTCATAACTCAAAACATGCGTAGTCTCAATAAATAAAATCATGGTATAAATTTGAAATAGATAGACATGCATAATTAAACAACATTTCCTGAAACCCCAACATAATTTATAATCATAATCCATAATAAGAGATACCTATAGATGACACAACTTGGAAATATGTAATTTACATAAAAAGGAAGATTGGGCTCAATGGGTGAAGGGACCCAATGGGTGAAACCCACACACCTCAAACTTGGATTTTCTTCAGATGAGCTTGAAGAGAACTTAGAGCTTGAAGAGAATCCTTGAGTTCCAAAATTAAGCTTGAAATTCCTGAAATTTGAATGAGATATTTGGTTATGTCTTTGAGAGGTTTTTGTGAGGGTTTTGAGTGATATAGAGTTGGGAAATGGCTAAGTATCAGTATTTTTATGCATAAGTGGGCATGGGGGTATGACCCCAATGCCCTTGGCTGACACAGGAAAAATTAAGGAAAAATCAACACTGGTCCGTGTCTGGTCCGCGATGTGAACCTAACACGAAGGTAGAATTAATACAAATCCACGCCCTATCTGCGTTGTAGCCTAGTCGCGATGCACACTAGAATTCAAAAATCAGCAAAATTTATTTTTTCCTATGGGTCCTCTTAAATCTGGGTTATATCTATTTCCCACTAAATTTTGCCCCCTAATCGAGAATATGAAGTCAGATTATTTACATCACGCACGAATTTTGGGATATATGGAAATTATGATTATAGGCATTTCTGAAGTACAATTTGCAGTATATCATAAGTGAAGATATTGAGAAACAAAGATGTAACTTCTATCAAGGTCCTTTGGAAGGATCAACAAGTTAAAAGTGCAACATGGTAACCCGAGGCAGACATGAAAAAGCGTTACCCATATCACTTCCGCTTCACTCAAGCCGAAGGTAATAATTTAAGTCTCCTATATGATTTCAAGTCTTAAGTTTTATCCCCCATGTCATTTTACAAGAATTCATGTTCTATGGAAACACGTTTATGGTGACTTTGAAATTCATGTTGAAATTTTTGAAACACAATGTTTAAATTTATTTGTTGCATTCATGTCAAGCTAAAATCTTCATAATTACTTCTCTTACACATGTTTCTTTGACATTCAGGGATCAATGTTCCCAAGTTAAAGATATTGAAATGTCCTACATGTGCTTCGGAATGTCCCATAATCATAATTTTCATAAGTCTCTGAATTCGCGCGTGATTTTGAAAATTCGACTTTATATTATGGATCAGGGGAGAAAATTGAGTGGGAAATAGGTCTAACCCGCATTTTAGAGGATCCATAGCGAAAAAGAATTTTCACCTAATATTCAATTTCCAGTGGTTGTCCATGCCTGGGGCGCGCCACTGTGTAATTCCAAGTCCACGTTTGGTCTGCGATGCACCAGGTGCGTGGACCAGTGTATTATTTTCCTTGGTTTTTTTGGTTTGGCCAAGGTCATTTGGGTTATATCGCAATGCCCACTTAAACGTAAAATCACCCATACTTAGCCATTTTTTAACTCTATAACTCATAAAATCCTCTTCTAAACTTATCTAAACTCTATCAATTCTCTCATTCAAATCTATGGATTTCAAGCACAATTTTGGGACTCAAAGACTCATTTCAAGCTCTAAGTCTACATCTAGTTCACCTCAAGGAATTCAAGGTTTAAGGTATGTAAGTCTTCATCCATGGGTCCTTCCACCCATGGAGCCCAACATTCTCTTTCTATGAAAATTGCATATTTTCAAGTTGTATTACTATGGGTATCTCTTATTATGATATATGAGCATAAATCATGTTGGGGTCTTGACAAGTATTGATTGATTATGCATGAGAATGTTTATTTCTAGCATGTGCCTTGAATTGGACTCTTCAAACGCATTTTAACTATGATGCCTAATTCTTGTTGCATTGCTTCCTACATATGTAGTACATTCAAATGTACTAACGCGTACACTTGCCTAATGATATCACCATGTAGGAATCGGAGGACAAGTTGATCATCCTCCTCCAAGTGACTAGTTCGGTATCATTCATATAGTTGGTGAGTCCTCCATTTCGAGGACGTTGGTGTATGTTTCTCTTATTATGTATTGAGACACTCTTCTTTATTGCTATTTAAACTATGAGGGTGAGCCCGGTTGCATTATCTTGAAACTCGTTGTTATCTATGTATTAGAGGTGCTTGTTGGATATGTTATGTATCTATGCTAAGAGGCTTGACTCTATTGTTCTTGATGTCTATGATATGAAAGTGCTTTCCCCATAGCCCCGCATGCCCCACTTTATTATCTCTTGATGCTTGTCCTATTGCTCCCAAGATCAAGGATGTGTAATGATGTTCTAAGAGGCTTGCTTGGGGTCCCTTTGGGTTCCTCTTGCACCATGTCACGTCTATACCCTAGTCTTGGGTGGTGACAAATATATTGTGTGATGATATTAAAGATGACACTGCTTAACTAGAACAAAAATATAACAAGCTAAGAAGAAGGTTGAGTAGTTATCAGACTCATAATTTCTTTTATAAATTCATAACTCAAAAAAGATTTATGTCCATCTAAAGTAACCTATAAAGTATTTTTCCTCTTGCCTTCTTCTTCAAACTTGTCTAACAGCACCTGATATTAGCCACATCAGTAGGTGCCTTGCAACCTACTCCTTAGTAACCTTACCATCTCAACTATGTTGTCATCCATATGTCTTCTATTTTATTTTGTTGCTTCCACCTCTTTGCTGCCTAGGCTAGATGCCCTTACCCTAGTGACTTTATCAAAGCATATGTATGTCCACATATTTTCTTCCTCCTCTTCATCAAAACAATTCTCTTCCAAATCAATTGTATCGACATTAATTAGTTGGACTAAATCTTGGCTCTAAAGCCCTTGGCTCATTCTTCTTTGCAATCACATTTTTAGGCACAAATGTGGGAGCTTTCCGGCGATTCTTCCTACAAAAGGAAAATCTTTTTCTTTCTGACACAAATAGAATAATTGAAGAGGAAGATTAAAAACTCATCGATCTCCTTTCCGCTCTGTGGGGGTATTCATTCACTATTTCCCTTCTGGACTTAATTTGCTATTCAATGTAGGTGATGAATCCTTCTCTTCTTTATCAATAAAAATAGCCCACTTAGGACTTACCTCCCCCATTTTTCCTTTGGAACAATCAAATCATTTGTGACTTAGCTTGAGAGAGTGATGGCATAACTTTCACCAAATAATCGTCATTCCCTGTTGACAATAGTAACTTTCTAGATACACCATGATAATCACCAAGAAATTAAACTCTAAAGATTGGGAAGGGACTTCATGAGCGAAGATGCTCAATGTGACAATGAGTGGCTTGATTGACGGATTGGATTTTAGTAGCATGGCATCCTGACTTCTTGAAATCTTAATTTAGCTACTTAACAATTAGAAATATTTAATGTTGGAGTCATAATATTACCATTTTTTCCAGTAGCCTTCAGGAAAGCACCAAAGTTGTTCAAACATAATAGAGCTCTTGAAGTATTACAAATATCGTGCCTCTTCTCACAACGTGGAGAAGAATTAGATGTTGCCTTCTTGTGCATTATCACGTTCCAATCTTCTTTCCAAATTCTCTCTTTCTGTTCAAATTCTCACAAGCATTACTTATACTTGGATTCGAGCTTGATTCTGGCAAGCCACGATAAGAAGGGTTCTAAAAAAGTACGAAATGAATGGGTTGATAATGTTTAGAGTGCACAAATCTCATACTTGTGAGATAAACCCATTGTGAATAAAAGAAAGAAAATTATTAACCTGCATTACTGCTAATACTGAGCCTTCAATGTCCTGAACATACCAGCAGCTCCCTTTCCACTATCTGGAGGGAAAGCGTTTGACTACTAGTTGAATTTGTTTTGTACAACCAAAGTATATATTTTTAGTTGCATTCTCGCTTTAAACTTGCAAAACATGCTGCCCAGAATTTACAGCATCTTCAATAGCACCTGTATCAAATAGATTTTGACTTGAATCAACTCACCATGCATAAATCCCAACTCTTGGTGTTTCCCCTGTGCCTTCATTGGCATTAAACAACAAATGAACTCGAACGATGTGAGGTTCTTGTAAATATTTTGATCAGAAAAAGGAAAATCTGTTATAACATGCTAAATTGCATAGATTATACATAAATCGTTTAAAGTTTACATTTTCAATTCAACCATCTCATATCAAAATTCATGATTAATTCAAATTCACATCTGGTAGGCCTAGTAAGGCCATACGCCTACATATCATTAAAAAAATATTTAACATTATCCTTACAAATGCTTCTTGCAATGCTTTTGCAGATTTTCGAAAGTAGCATATTTGATGACAACATCTGATGTTCACGCTTCAATAAGAAAGCGGTCGTCGTGTGCAATTAACCTAACAGAAGGTTAGGGTCGAATCCTCAGGGAATACATGGCTTGACTATAAGACTTGACTACTAATCATTTCAAGTATTAATAAATAAAATCTCTAGATGGAGGGGGGTGGGTATTTGTGATTCAAAAAATAAAATAAAACAAACACAAACTACAATGCGAGGAAACATTCAATTTTGGGGACAACTTGGGAATTGTGTTCCCAATGGTTCGTCAACTCGATTACCCTGGATAGCATAACTATAATTGATGGTTTGCATGTGGGATGGTAAGTTAGGTTCTTCCAACCTTCTTGTGAAGGTGAAGGTCAAATTTCACCATGGCGCTTGGTCGACAACCATAGCGTGCCAACTAACCGTTGACTATTTTCCTAGTCAACCTCCCTTTGGTAAGGCTTGGTTGATTAGATGAGAACACATAAATCAAATTTTGTCATCTATTTCCCTTTTCATATTCGTCACTACCTTGGTCGGAATCGTGATAGTAGGTGGGGTTCGGTATTGGCCACCACCAAACAATAATAAAAATGAAGGAAAACAGACAACATATGCAAAAATCCAATCATAGAAATGCAATAAACCTAGATTATATCATGTCAACTAGCCATGGTTCCCACAACCCATGTTGTGGGTGTTTAGCTACTCATGGCAAAGGAAAAACACATAAAAATGCACATCATAGACATAGTGGAGAATTTTATCAATAACAATGAAGAAAATAGGCACCACAAGTTGCAAACCCACAAGCTTGATTAATCAAGAATGAGTAAAAGGCATGATTTGCAATCCCCAAAATGGGTTTTTCAAGAGAGAATAACAAACTACTCTAAGAAACTAAGGAAAGATTCAAAATGTAATTGTAGGTCGTCTACTTTTCGAACTCCTTCTTAAAACCTAACTTAAACTATATATAGTATTTACAAATCAACCCTAGAATGTACACAGAAAAGACAGCGACAGTTGAGAAGTCTCGCAGTTACGACTCATAGGATGACCTACGAGTATCCTACAAGTCGTAACTAGGGTCTCGTATCAGATTCTTGGCATCTTGGACTAAACTTGTATGACCCATAGGTATGAGTCGTTACTTGAACTACCACTTGTAGGATCCTCTTGTAGTCTTATCCTTCAGTTTTTTGTCCAACATCTTGGCTCTCTGATTCTTGCTACGAGTCAATGTATACGAGTCGTAGTGAGGCTTACGACTCATGTGATGGCCTCGTAAAGGTGACATCAACTTAGCAAATTTCTGAATTTTGGTCTCTGAATCTTGCTACAACACCACCCAACGACTTGTAGCTTGAGCTACGACTCATAGGTGGGCTGATACGGCCTATGCTTCAGCAAAATCTATAACTTTTCTTCAAAATCATGTAAGTCTATCTTTTCTGCAAGATTAACACAAAAGCACATCAAAATAATAAAAAGTCACTTTATGAACTCACAAAATCCCTTGTTTCAAGCACCAAATGTGTTGTATTTTGATTGCATATCAACACCCTTAACTTAGAATTGTTGGTTGTCCTCAAGCGACGACTCAATCTATGCAGACAAAGAGAAATACATAGTAGCTATACTAATGGCATATTTAGCTCCTTTGATTAAGGTACCCAACTACTATTTCCAAAACAAAATTGCAGAGTTATTAAGCAAACAAGAACATAATGAGGTACTTGGCAATCTAACTATGACAAGCTAAGGTGCATCAACCGTCCACAATTGCTGGTGTAGTCATATGCTATTTCAAGTAGTGTAAATTCCCTCACTGGATAGAAGTCGCTCATACTCACTCAAAAGCATTCAGAATTCAGGGACTGAAGAAGCATTCTCACTCTCACAATTAAAATTCAATCCATAGTGACTAACACCATTAGCTTGTCTCTATACTCATCTTCTGGCTTGGTGATAAAGTGGAGTTGGATCACTTTAGGACTTATAGGCTTGTGACATAGGTTCAAGGTGCTTTAGTATGGTATTTTGGGCAAATAGTAACTAAAAGCTATCCATGAACCATGTTTACCAACACTTTTTGCTTTCATAATCCACCCCTTTTTAATCACTCCACCCTTATTCTCCTGTTTTGAACTTTTCTCGACTGCTTTCTTTCTCTTTTCAGTTGTACCTCTATTTCAAACACTTTTTTGCTACTTTTTCTCAATTCAAGGAACTTTCATTTTCTCTTTCTTCACTTGGTTCATGCTTTTTCATTTCTTTCTTGATTTCCCAACTAACCACCTTATTATTTTACTTTGCCACAATAAGGGTCACCCTTAACTTAGACTTTTAGCCTGACGTGAAGTGTACAATATCTATGCCTCAGACCAGGCCCAATATCAAGGTATTTAATCAAACAAGGATAAGCTAGTAAGGTATAAAGAAAGAATTAGCACATGATAAGCTCAAAAGTTTTGAACAAGGGATTCACTCACTCATCTGATGGGTCATTTAGGCTAAAAGTGGGTTCACTCAAAGAACAAAGACCTAAGATACTTTCCATATCCACCACATCACTAAACCAATTTTAGAGTAACAAGGAAAGTTCTGGGTCCATACAAGATGCATGAATGAAACAAAATAAGCTAATAACACATATGGCAATTGCATCCACAATCACGTATACACTCATAGGTCATGTTTTCAGTCTCAGCTTACCTTCATAATATCAGAACAAACATTGGCAGATACTCAAAAATATATGGGTGCATCAACAATTACAACCTCAAAAAGTTTGAGGGTAGCCAATTTTTCATCAAAACATTAAAAGCACATCTAAAAATTTTGTATATGTGAATAGATAACACTTCTATGAATTTACCCAATATCTACACTACTTAAACATGTCAGTTCAACAGAAAAGAAACATCCATAAGGAAAAATAAGCATGAAAAGAAAACCTTAGGATCAAAAATAAGGGAAGTTATGGACTTGAGGCTACTCAGACTTCACCTTAGTCCATAACTTCCCACACCCCACCGAAATAGGATCCTTTTTCCTCAAAGTAAAGACAAGAATGAAAACAAAACACAATAACAAAGAAATATATACATACATCTATTAAAAATCAAAATTAACATCCAAAGCATAAGTAAAAGTAACATCCAACATATGAATATTTAAACACAAGCAAGAAACAACATAATAAAAATATTGTCTTAAAAGAGAACAAAGTATCTAACATGACAAAATGAGAACTGGGGTCAAAAGAAGTCAAATATCATGGTGCTCAAGCACCAGTCTCGGGTTGATCTGTGAGGTCCTGAGGCTGCCTCTCCTCTGCAGCAGTACCCGAAGTACCCTCTCCAGGTTGGGTGTGTTGCGCTCGCTCTCTCTAAATAGCATCTAACAAGAGAGACTCCTACACCACCTCCAAAGGCATGGGCTTCTCCTCCTATCTCGGCTTCTTTGAGGTCGGCTCCGGGTCATCACTTTGCTCAAGGGTCCTATTCTCATGGGTGTCTGGACGGTTGGTGAGCCAATTAAATGCCTCATCACCTATCGGTGCTACCTCTCGGGGCTGAATAGGGGCTGGGAATATCTATAATAAATCAGTCTTGAACTTGGACAACTCCTCAGTAACTATGCTTACATCGACAGGCCTAGCTCCCTCAAGCCTCTTATGGACTCAAGTCTCAAACGCATTAACTCGGGCATCCACCGCTCGGACTCTCTCAACAACTAAATCTTGGGCAATTATCGTCATCCTCTCCTTAGATTCCCGAATAGTATGATCAATCAATGGTTGGACAGGTGTTGACATATCAAGTAGCCTACCCTCTGTTACAACAACCCTGCATAATAAAGCCTGAAATATAACAACATGGAAAAGAGGGTCAACCAGCAAAGTACATGATGCTGATACTGGAGGGCTAGAGGATGGTGTAGACTCAATCTCAACTGCTGGTGTAGGCTCTACCGCAGCGGGAGTAGTACTAGTAATAGCTGGAGGTGCGCCTGGAATCTGAGGCTCTACCCGAAATAGCTCTAGGATAGCTGGAGGAGATGCTCATGGTAAGGTCACCGGATTCTCTTCAGCCTTTATTAGGCTGGGATCTATAAAGTGTGTGGCCTCTGCATAATGGTCCTGGTGAGGGTCAATAGGAACACCTACTGCACTGCATAGTCGATGGATCAGAACTGGAAATGGTAGTAAGGTGTTCGTCCTAGCTGCATCCTCGTGAATCTGCTCTGAAATGATCCGGGCCCAATCTATAATATAGCCAACTATAATACTGGCCAACAATACGACTCTCTCAAGGGTGATCATGTTATCCGTGAAGGTTGGCCTAATATGCCAATGGATAATGGACCACTAAAACTTGGCCTGGAAGGAGAACTGGGCTTTAACTATAGGATCTGCGTGGTTTGTGACCTATGTCGTCTTGACCCCTAACTCGCATATTTGACTGGCTATCCACTATAGCAGCTCTGTCATGGTCCCAATGATCTTCCTAGTCACTACTCTCCTTATTTTATCGACAAGACTATCGTACTCTGTGGTAGACTGAGAAACTCTATAAGTTGACCCAAACTGCACTCGTCGGATTGTCCCCTCCGAGATATCAACTTTCTTCCCCTGGACTGTCACCACCTGTAGCCTTGGCTGCTCAATTGGCCTTTTGTTCTTCAGCAACCCCCGATAGAGTATAGCAAGATACACCACATAGAACTCACGATCTGCTTAAGGGGCATATCTGCTACTGTGTGGTCCACCATAGTCCATGCTCATCCAACCCAGCATCTGAATCAGGCACTCTTTCTAATCTGGAGACTTTTAATTTGGACTCCTCCTGAAATTGGCAAACAGGTTAGCCTTGCCCTTTAGGCTCCAACTTCTAGTCATATATTTCTTTCATACCCGTAACACACTACCTAGGATCGTTCGGGGGCTGATATTGGGCTTTCTCCAACTAAGAAGTGATTTTTTGGCTCTAACTCTAAGCTGCGTGTGAGGGGGTCATTTGAGGTAGGTTGCTATCTGACCCTTCCTCGTTACCCTATTTTTCCTCTTCTTTAGACTGGGAGGAAATGCTAACTTCCATAGGCATTTGGGCTGCAAGAACCCGGGTCTGGGGTCTATTGGCCTCAAGGTCTACCCTGACTCTGTGGACTTCCAAAGAGCCCTCGGATTGCTCAGTCTTGGAGGATTCATTCATCAACCTCCGTTGGAGAGTTTGAATTGACTGCTTGTCTTTTAGGGGCATTGTATCTGCACACCAACCAAATAGCAACATATAAGTTCAAGATGTTTGATCCATTAAATCACATAACAAAGAACAAGAGACAAAAACTAATCAAAAATAGATATTCACTAATGCAACTGCAGGTTTGTAGATATGAGTGCAGTTACAAGTCGTAGGGTGACCTACAAGTCGTATACTACCCTCCTAGAACCAGTATTCCTTCAAAAATGCTTTTTGATCTCAGATACAAGACACAGATACGACTCAAAAGGTGACCTACGAGTCGTATCTAGGCTCGTAACCATTTTTAGAAACATTCTTTAGAACTCAGATAAGCTTACGAGACTCTCACTATGAGCCATAGTAGGCACTACGAGTCATATGTGAGCCTCATACGAGATGAAGGAACCACATATGACTAATGCTTGCTATAAGGGACCCTTACGACGTGTAGAGGAACCTACGAGTCATAAGAGTGCCTCATAGCCGGAAATAGCGGGCATCACTGGTGCCTAACATTTTCCCACGACATGCATAAATTAAACACAAATTTCAAACCAAGTTGGGACATAAGAGTAATGTAGAGTTCATGGCGAATAACAAATTCCATACTAATCATCAAAAATTCAAAACGACCCTCATCCCTAAGAGTCAAAACCAATTCCATGCTACATCAAGCATACCACATGCAATACACATTCAAAACTTATTCTTGACATCTATAAACTTTTTGTAAGAATACAATTCCTATACATGTCAGTTCAATCAAACCCGATAGGTTAAGACATATAAAACACACTCTCACTTCTTAAATTTCAATTTCGACAACGATTTAGACCATGAGTGGGCAACAATCACACCATATATCCCATGAATAACAAATTTTGCATTCATAAGCACCCATTCAAGATTTCGACAAGATTTGATTCACAACTCACTTCTTCAAAGCATCAAACCCTAGGTTACAAGTCTAGTTCAATAATCACTATATGGCATGATTTAACATGATTAAACAAAGCACACACTTATATAGGGAACAAACTCACCAAAAAAGATTTGAAAACTTAACCATAGAGCTTATCAATCGATTGGAGAGTAAACCAAAGCAAAGGAAATTCAAAACCACGCCGAATACCCTAAGAATAATGGCCTTGCTGGATTCTTCGCCAAAAAATGATGTGTGCAGCTGGGATTTTGGTTGGAAAGGAATAATATGGGATGAATTCGGGGGAAATCGCTAATTTTTAGGGTAATAGTCAATAATAAGGGTCACATGTTATTTTGATCCCTTATATAAGAAAACTGGGTTGAAGTTTAAAAATCTCCAGATTGGGCCTATGAGACCCCGACTACAAGTCGTAGGCCGTCCTACGACTCATAGGTCCTGGTCTCATAGCAGACCCAAGACTTGCAATAATTTAGGAATTATACCTGGGTACTATGAACCCCTCTTATGACTCATAGAAGAATCTACGAATCGTAAGGTTGTCTCATACTATATATGCCAACTTCTGATACTCACTGATTATCTCTATGATGCATAACTACGACTTGTAGGCCTTATCGTAGTTCTATATTGCAGATCTTCAGTTCCTCAATTTTCACCTGCAAACAAAATCTCAAAATACACCAATTCCCAAAATATTACAACTGCACCAATGTCTTTCAATTATAAAAAAAATTCACACCTTCTACTTAGGAATCTCAACAACCAAAAATACTTGAAACAAGCCAATAATCATGAAAAATGCTTGGGTTGCCTCCCAAGAAGCGTCTTGTTTAATGACGTGATTCAACTTTATCATCATCCTTCATCAACTCTCATCAAGGGTCCAGACCTCACTCTTGCACTCATCTGGCTATTTCATCGATTGGCGAATATCAAACAAGACCTATGCAACATTAACCCTAAACCATTAGTGACCTGAATTCATAACTACTAGGGCTCTCCCAGTGGCCAGAAATGGTCTCCCTAAGATGATGGGCACTTCAAAATCAACTTCGCAGTCAAGGATCACAAAATCCATCAAAAAGATGAATTTATCAACTTTAACAATCACATCCAAAAGGATTCCCTCTGGTTTTTTAATGGTTCAATCTGCCATAAGCAACTTTATTATTGTTGGGGTAGGAGTACCAAGGCCAAGCTTTTTGAATAAAGCAACAGGCATTAGATTGATGCTCACTCCTAAGCCATACAATGCTCTTGCAAACTCAACATCACCAATGGTGCAAGGGATAGTGAATGCACCATGGTCCTCTTGCTTATGAACAAGGCATTTGTTCATAGTTGCACTATATTATCGGTGTTCTTACGATAAATCTTGGCTCAAAGTGCATTTCTTGTTGACCAAATATGTCATATATTTTGCATACCCAAGCATTTTCTCCAAATCTTCCAAAAAGGGAATGTTGATGGAGAGTTGGTTCAATATCGAGAGGAAGTGTTTGAATTTACCCTCCTCCTCCTTTTTCTTAATCCTTTGAGGGAAAGAAGGGGGGTGGTTTGGGAATTCATTTTGATTTCTTTTGATCCGTTGCCTCTTCTAGTTGCATCCCAATAACCTTCGTATGTGCTCCCTCAACCACAACTCCACCACCAAGACCCTTCTCCTCAACTTTATCCACAAGTATTGGAAAAAGGGGGATCTACGATGCTTTTGCCACTTCTATTCATCAATGTCATGCAATGCCCTTCGTTCTTTGGATTTTGAACTGTATTGCTTGATTAGGGTGCCCTTTTGGCATTGGTTCAATTGTGAAGAAACTTGCCCGAATTGTTGCTCTAATTGCTTAATAGCCACCGAGTGAGACTCTATTTTTTGGTTAATACTTGAAATATCTTCTTTCATTCCCTTTAAAGTCTCATCTTTATGGTCGGCTCGCTTCAACAACTTTTCGAACATTTCTTCAATCCTGGAGTTGTTTGATCCGGCATCACGATTATGTGGTGGCACATAAGGACCATTCCTGTAGCTCTCTCTTCTACCCCATTCTGCATTTGGTACTCTCTCTCTCTCTCATAATACTACCCCTATTGTCTCTATACATCCCATGACAGTTGAAGTTCCGACCTTGATTCCTGGAACCTTGCCTCCAATTGTCTGAATTAGACCGTTAGGGGTTGTTCTGGAAACCCGCCGCTTGGTTGCTTACAAAACATGTATCCTTATCAAAGAATGGATTATCATAAATAGGATTCTTCAGATATCGGTGGGTGTCTTCCTTAAAATTTCCTGATTTGTCTTTAAAACCAAGTCCATACTTGTACGAAGCTGAGATAGTTGTTCCATGATCCCTTCGATCACCTTTACTTGCTCATTATTGGTGTTAACCACAAAAGAAGGTTTCTTCACACCTCACTCTCATTGACCCCATGCTCTATTCATTTTGACCATTTGTTCCATCCTAGCGGCTATCAATACAAAAGGTTAGTCTAGGAACATGCCTCCATAATTATGTTGGCGCATGCGTGACTATTCCCCTCAAGTGCCCAATAAAAAATCTCTACCAAGGCATTATCAACAATCTTCTAATTAGGGACCATCCTCAAGCATTTAGTAAACCTCTCCCATATTGTGCTAGTAGAATCACCCAAAAAGTGCTCAAAGTTGTTGACTTGGTCCTTGAGCTTCAATTTTAAGATGACAACATCTGATGTTCATGCTCCAACTTGTAATAGTACCTGCAGGAAGCTCAGACAACCATATAACTGCATTGCCAGTCAATGATATTGGAAACACTCTTAAACCAACAACATCAAGAGAAAGGTTTTGTGTTCCTATGACACACTAGCAAATAAACTTCACATTTTGAAGATAAAGGTGGGGATCCTCCGAAGGTAGCCCTGTGAATAGTCCGCAGTTTTGGAGCATTTGGAGCAATCCACTAGATACCGTGAACTTAGCATCTGCAGGTAAAGGAGGTAGTACTTTAGCACCGGTAACATCCATAGCCATAGGGTTCAATCGATATTGATTCCACCCATAAGTGCTTTCATTGAAGTCCTTGAGTTGTGGCTTGTTACCCCTTTATTGTGGATTCTCTTCTCTTCCCATATTCTCATTCGTATTCATATCCTCCTCATCCTAGGTCTCCTCGTTCACTTGAGCCATTCTTCTTGGTAGTCGATGGACCTCCAAATTTAGTGGAGTTAAGGGATTGCCTTGTCTCCTTGTGTTGGACATACAACCTAGTATACCTTGAGAATAAAATCAAATAACAAAAACAAGTACAAAAGTAAAGTACACAAGACTCTAGAAATCAATACTAGAACAAACTAATAGTGAAATCATGTCAAAAACCTAGTTGTATTCCCTGATAATGATGTCATGGTTTTATGGTCACAACATCTGATATTTACGCTCCAATAAGAAAGCGGTCGTTGTCAACAATTAACCTAACCAAAGGTTAAGGTCGAATCCACAAGGAATACAGGGCTTAACTACAAGACTTCACTCGAATCATTTCAAGTATCAATAACTAAAATTTCTAAATGAGGGAGGGGGTTTTGTAATTTAAGAAAATTAAAAAAACAAACACTAACTATAACGTGAGGAAACACTCAATTTTGGGGACAACTTGGGAATTGTGTTCCCCGTGGTTTGTCGACTCGATTACCCTAGATAACATAACTACAATTGGTGATTTGTATGCAGGATGGTAACTTAGGTTTTTCTATCCCTATTGTGAAGGTCAAATTTCACCATGGCTCTTGGTCTGTAATCATAGCGCGCCAACTAACCATAACTTATTGTGCCTGTCAACCTCCACTTGGTCAGGGTTGGTTGATTAGACGAGAACATATCAATCAAATTTTCTCATCTATTTTCCTTTTTCTATTCGTCACTACCTTGGTCAGGATCGTGATAGTAAGCGGGGTTTGGTGTTGGCCACCACCAAACAATAATAAAAATTAAGGGAAACAGACAATACATGTAAAACCCCAATCATAGAAATGCAATAAACCTAGGTTATTTCAAGTTAACTACCCATGGTTCCCACAACCCCAAGTTGTGGGTGCTTAGCTACTTATGGTAAGGCAAAGCACACAAAAATGTATACAATAGACATAGTTGAGAATTTTACCAATAACAATGAAGAAAATAGGCACCACAAGTTGCAAACCAACAAGCTTGATTTATCAACAATGAGTACAATACAAGATTTGCAGTCCCCAAAATAGGTTTTCAAAGAGAGAACAATAAACTACTCTAGAAAACTAAGAAAAGATTCAAAATATGATTGTAGTTTGTCTACTGGTCGAAATCCTTCTCAAAACCTAACTTAAACTATATATTGTATTTACAAAATAACACTAGAATTTACACAGAAAACAAAGCTGGCAGCTGATAAGTCTCGTAGTTACGATTGGTAGGATGACCTACGAGTCGTAGTTGGGGTCTCGTATCAGATTCTTGGCATCTTGGACTAAACTAGTATGACCCATAGGTATGAGTCGCTGCTTGAACTATGACTCGTACATTCTTCTCATAGTCTTGGCCTTTAATTTTTGGTCCATTATCTTGGCTCTCTGATTCTTGCTACAAGTCCACCTATACGAGTCATAGTGAGGCTTATGACTCATATGATTGACTTGTAGGGGTGACCTTAACTTAGCAAATTTCTGAATTTTGGTCTTTGATTCTTGTTATGATAACACCCTATGACTCGTAAGTGGGCTTGTACATCCAATTCTTCAGCAAAATCTGCAACCTTTTTTTCAAAATCATGTCAATTTAACTTTTCTACAAGATTAACACAAAAAACACATCAAAACAAAAAAAGTTGTTTCAAGAACTCACAAAATCCCTTGTTTCAAGCACCAAATATAGTGTATTTTGACAATACATCAGCATCATAGCTCTAAAACTCAGTTGGATATTTGTGGAAAACTAGGAACAAAAATGTTGTCAGCAAAAACAGATTATGCTACTTATCAGGTGTTCAAAATTGGCATATGCATCCTATGAAATTGAATATGCAAATTCATTTATTAGGTGTTCTTATTATCAGAGTGATACTGAGATGGAAAAATAAGCCAACACTGAAAATTTTCAACATCGCCAAAGCTGAGAGGAGATGGATGGATGGAAGTAGAATTGGGATGGATGGATGGAAGCCAACACCATAAAACTTTCAACATCGCCAAGGAAGGTAGTGATGGTCCTATCAAAGCAAGATTGGTGGGGATTGAGCGTTTTGATGGTAAAAGTGGCCTCATTGTTGAAGGAGTTGAGTTTCGTCCGAAAATAATCAAATACCAGTCTTCAGACACAGATTTAGGATTTTAGGTTTTACTTGTTTTGAACTATCTCTATTAATTTTCTGGGTTTGAGATATGTTATTTATACCTGCTAGACGAATTACATAAAATATGGATTTTGAACCTATGTTATTGGGTTCTGCCAAATCCAAGACTCTGTTTTGACTTTAAAGTGTGTTTTAGTTTGCTATGAAATCATGGTAATTAAAACTCTATAGTTTACTAGTGATTTATTATCAAAGCCCAAGCCTAGGGCCTTGACGTGACAAGGCGAATGAGGAACCCGAAGGGACCCCAAGCAAGTCTCTTAATATATCATTACACATCCGGAAGCATAAAGTGATAATAATAGATAGAAATACGGGAAAACGGGGCTAAGGGACATTTTTGATACCATAGAAACATAACGAGTCAATAGTATAGCATTAACATATCATAAGGTTCTAATAATACCACTAATACATTGATAGGAGTGGGGGCTAAGAAAATCTCCGAGCTCACCCTAAGAGCAATAAGTTTCCAACATAAGAAGAGTTAATACATAGCATAAATCAAGAGAAGTATGTCCTCAGAGTTGAGGACTCGCCAACTTGCTTTGAGAGAAATCGTACTAGTCATGTGAAGAAGGAGGATGATCAAATGGAACTGCGGTTCTTACATGGTAATATCATGTAAACACATAGTGTATGTGTTAGTACGTTTGAATGTACTAAGCATGTAGGATGCAATGCAACAAGAGATAGGCAACATAGGCAAAATGCAATATCATATGCAATGGATAACATATAGCAATATGACAAGTATGAATGATGCTTGAAGTGAAACATGCTTATATAGAATGTATTACATGTGAAGAAAGAGACCATCATCATAGACCAAAGAAGTTAGTACTTGTAATCCAAGGCATGCCACCTGCTTAGAAGGTGGATGAGGTATCTACCCCTCATCTATGGTAGTACGAGATTGCCACCACCCAAGAAGGTGGATGAGGTATATACCACTTATCTATGGTATGGTCACTAGCACCACTATATCTACTTTCTATGAAAACAAGACATTCATAAGTTATTTTCATCATCATAAAGTCACTTGTCTCATAGGTCATGCAATAGATCATCAATAACTCAAGAACCCTAATCCAGAAATTTTATCAAATGTTTGGTGGGTGTATAATGCTAGTGCAAAATCATGAAATTCAAGAGTGAAATCATGCAGGAAAACTTGAAATAAATCAACCCACCAACACTTCGTAATACCACCTTGCAGAATACATTAAAACCCTTCATCAAATCTCAAAGTAGATCATAGATTCATAGCTTAAAATATGCTTAAATAGTCACACTTTCATGATAATCCAACATAGATTATAGTCAAATTTATAATAGAAGACCCATAAGTAAAATCAACTTAGAAACATGAGATTTATATAAAAAGGGAGCTTGGGCACCATGGGTGAAAGGACCCAATGGTTGAAACCCACATACCTCAACATTGGAGAATTCCATGATGAAAGTTTAAATGGAGACTTGAAGCTTGAATGAAATTCTTAGGATTCGAATTGAGTTTTGGCACTTGAATTTTGAGTGAAATATTTGTCTAAGTGTTTGGAAGAGTATTGGGGAATGTCTTGTATGATATGTTGTTGAAATATGGCTAAGTATAGGTATTTTCATGCATGGGAAGACTTAGGCCCAAGACCAAAGGCCATGAACCGAACAAGAAATAACAGGCCAAAAATAACATTGATCCGAACCCTGGCCGCATCGCGCCAGGGGCGCGGATCTTCACTGGAATTTGCAAATTATGGATTTTTGAATTTTGGTACTGTTGCTCTAAATCGGGGTTTGACTCATTCCTCACTCAATTTTGCTCCCTGATCAAGAATATAAAGTCGAATTTTCGATATC
Source organism: Solanum ossicruentum (assembly GCA_025774065.1). Classification (NCBI taxonomy): domain Eukaryota; kingdom Viridiplantae; phylum Streptophyta; class Magnoliopsida; order Solanales; family Solanaceae; genus Solanum; species Solanum ossicruentum. The sequence continues at coordinate 16,161,066 of JAOTQR010000079.1, forward strand.
ACACATAGATTTTGAGACATATGGAAATTACAATTATGGGCACTTTCGAGGTATATTTTCGAGCAATTTTTGGGGTCATTTCATTTATGTTTCTCTTATTTCCAAAGATACCATTACGAGGTTTTAGACTATGACCCCTCGTTTATTTGAGCTTGTATCTGGCAAGCCAAGATAAGAAGGTTTCTAAAAAGTATTAAATGGATGATAATGTTTCGTGCGTACAAATCTTATACTTGCGAGATTAAACCATGAAGAAAAAAAAGAAAAAAAATTATATTTAAATATCAGCGTTTAATCAAAAATTCTTTCTATAATGTGCTTCAAGTGGCACAAATATAAATTAAAATGATAAATATTTAAATAAGAAATGCAAAATTAAATAGTATCTTTTAATGAATTAAAAGCAAAGGTTGTGGTGTATATATACTAAAATGAGACACAAATATATAACATTAATCATCCACGAAAAACTAATAAGATGGTTTAGTCATGTTCTCTTCATTTTAGATACATTGGCATATACATGTGAAACCATGTTGAGTAAATATGTTAAAAGGAAATGAGGAACGTAGACTTAAAATCATGTGGAAGGGAATTGTATCAAAAGATCCAAATGCTTTTGGAATTGATGGAGAAATATCTTAAGAAAAAATCAAGCACAAAATAAAAGTAAATCTAATGAGATAGTCTGGTCATGTTGTATACATTCACAAGTGAGGTTTACATCAAATTAACTAATTTATCATGGTTAACAATAAATCAATTAAGTGTATTGTATGAAACCATAGTGAATGGCCATATTATAAGAAGGCTAGGTAGGCCAAAAATGACAAGGAAGTTGTCTTAAAAAAACTACATAAGCTAGCTATACATGGTATTTTAGATCTTAATATCGCAATGTATTTGGTCAATACGTTTATTTAGGTCCAACACATTTCTAGGAGACTTTTGGTTTAATAATACATTTATACACCAAAATAGAAACTTTCTCGTATATTTTTATTTTATATAATATTGATCTCAATAGAATTAACTTAAGTTTGACCTAAGTAAACGTATTGACCTTATATATTGCGATCTTAAGATCTCAAATACCATGTATAGCTAGCTTTTGTAGTCTTTAAGACAATGAGAGTCATAACCACTTGTTCTTTGAATGTTCTTATTCAGGAAAGAATTGGAGCAGACTGCTGCAATGGCAGGGAATTAGTAGAAGTGTCGACACTTGGCAGGAAGAGAAACATTTGGCGTGTACATATGCAACTAGGCAAAATAGTTGTGCGGAGATATACAGGATGTGCCTAGCTGGAGCATTGTACCACATTTGACGAGAGAGAAACGTAAGGGTGTTCATGCAAGGCTAGAAAGAAGAGGACATTATCGTGCAGCATATTATCCATGAAATCAATGTTGGAGGGTCCATGAAGAGCAACATAGCAATGAAGCTAGTTAGTATGAACTTTTATCCGTAGGAGCTATAAACAATGTAATGATAGGCTATATTGTCGAGTTTTGATCATCCGTTGTGAGGTTTAAATGCTCCGACTGTGAAAGAGTTTGTACATAAAAGTTTTACTTGGTAAATATTACATGTTAGGTACCAAAAAAAAGGTTTGACTCATTCATTTAGTTAATCTACAATAAATCTAGTCAAGTTTACAATGTAACAAACATAATTATATATTCTTATATGCACTTATACTATAAATGGCACAATATATTTTTAAAATCTATTCCCTTATGGCTATCTAAATCACATATCAAGCATCGGATAAAAATAACGTTGGTTCTTTTTTAGTTATAAATTTTTATAAGAAGTTTGCTATGAATTTTTCTAAGAATTTTGCTATGAATTTTTCTAAGAATTTTGCTATGAATTTTTCTGAGTCTATTGCTCCTATGAATTATTTTGAAAGGCTACCATATGGCTGCATTTCTAAAATAATTTCAAAAACAACTCCAGGAGATACAATAAGAGCAACAGTTTTATCAAAAGAGTTCAAAATTGTTGCAGAGTCAGATGACATTTGGGGAAATTTTTTACCTTCTGATCATCGAGAAATAATTGGTAGATCTGAGTTTCCTCCTATTGTCAACACCAAAAAAGAGCTGTTTTTTAGTCTATGTGATTCCCCCATTATCCTTGATGAATGCAAACTGGTAAAATTCCATTCAAGTTCGATTATTTTTTATGGTTATTTATTTTGCGACAAGGGTGTGTAAGTAAAAACAGAAAAAAGACTCTGCATTTGCTTTTGCTTCTCACCAACATACATCCAAACTATAGTGGAGTTAGAAATTCATATAAGGGAATTGAAAAAGATAAATGTGTCACACCTAGGATTTTAAATTCATAATCTAAAGAAATTATTGAATATCCTTTGCTTCTAAACTAGAATTTTGATTTAGCCGTTCATATATAATAATGAAAAAAATCATTTTTACCCTATTTGCGCTAGTGTAATTTCGAGCAAAGGTGATTCACGCAAACTTTTTAGTATCCTTAAGTTCTACTAGAGGGAAATCACCTAATATTGTTATCTTTATTAAAATTTAAAAATTTAATCTCTTGTCATTCTCAATCCAATTCATCGATCACTCTCTATATCTATTTTATAAAAAATTTCGGCAGTTCATGCCACTAAAATGATCAAACAAATCATGCTTTTTTTTGTTTCACTTTTGGGTGGTCATTAGCTATTATATTGTTAGTTTAAATAAATATTTTTCTTTGATTAATCAGATTATAAATACAACATGATACATTTTGGATGTTGTTTTATTTATTTTTTTTTCAGAGCTTTTTCTTGATAAGCATACTAGGAAAAACTGTTTTACGCTAGCAGCAAGTGAGCTCACAATTTCGGGTAATCGCACAAACTTTTGGCGAGGGAGGATACACCCCAATTCCAGGTTTATCTCTTTTGGTTTTCTTACTTTTGTCCATAACTTCCTGGCTCTTTCTTATAACTGTTTATGCAATGCACTCGTTTTTTCTCTTTTCGTCCATTTAATTCAAAGACTGTTTATTTTCTTTGTTAGTATAAAATTATCTCTTCGTTTGTATTGATTATAAAGGAATGCATTTTGAATTAAGAATTTATATTATCTACACAGAAAATATAAAGAATAACCAGCGTATCAAATTAAGTTAACCTATCTATGTAATTTTTCCTATCAAAGAAGATCCCAAACATTAAATAAGAACGGAGAGGTGTAATACAGGATGGATTTTGGATGATAAGGTAAGGGCAACTACACCAACTCTTCGGACAACCTGGAAGGGACCAAAAAATCTTCTACTAAGCTTTGAGTGATGCTGCAAGCATAACAATAACTGACAGTACGGTCGTAGTCGTACATATACTAGATCACCAACTGCAAATGAAACTTCACGACGATTTTTTCTGCTGTAGCCTTCATTCTCACTTGAGCCTGTAACAAATTAGCCTTTAAAATAGCTTATGTCTTATCCCGGTGACATAAAGAAGAAGCAATGACAGAGTTAGAAGTCCCATCCTTAAGATACCTCACCACAATATGTGGAGGGAGACCATCAAATATTTCAGAAGGCGTTATCTTGGAGCCATGTTGTATGCAATATTATACAAAAATTCAGCCATGGTAACATCGTAAACCAAGTACAGGGTGTGTCAGTTGCAAAACAGAGGGGATACATCTCCAAACATTTGTTTAGCGCCTCAGTCTGACCATCGGATTAGGGATGATAGGCCGAACTCATGGCAAGTTGTGTACCCTGGAGTTTATGAAGTTCATTCCAAAACTCTGAGAGAAACAACGGATCACCACGATCTGACACAATAGTAACTGAAGAACCATGAAGTCGAAAAAACTTCTTAACAAAGACCTTGGCAATCTTTTGGCTAGTAAAATTGGTGACAAGGCAACGAAGTGACCGTATTTGGACAACCGGTCCACAATTACCCATAACAGTGCACCCAAGGGAGGGTGGAAGACTTGTGATAAAGTACATAACAATATCCTCAAAAGTGGCATCTGGAATTGGCAAGGGACCGAGTGATCCAACAGGTTTCAAATTTGAATCCTTCATTTGTTGACAAATTTGGCATTCCAAAATAAATTTCTTCTCATCCGCATGCATACCAGCCCAATAAAAATTAGAGGAAAGTGATGAAATGTGCGTGATATGCTAGCATGACCACCAACTTTAGAAGAGTGAAATTCTTCCAATAATAATGTGCAAAGTTTTGCATCAACAGGGACTACCATCTGATTCCAATAGTAAAAGTCCTCCTTGAAAGGAAAAATGAGGCAAGGACTCTGCATTATGTTGTAACTAGGATCGGAGATCCTGTAGAGTGGCATCAGTCTTGTTCAAGTTGCACAACTGGTCAATTAAGGCTTGTTCATTAACAGCCAAAGCCAATGCATGTGCCGAATGAACTCGAGACAATGCATCTGCTGCAACATTAAACTTCCCAGGGCGATACCGAATGTCAAAGTCATATCCAATGAGCTTGCTGAGCCATCGTTGTTGTTCTTTAGTTTGAATAACTTGTCTTGTGAGGGAATTTAATGGCTGTTGATCAGTGATGATAATAAATTGATGACCCAACAAGTACTGACACCATTTTTGGACAGCTTGGGTAATAGCAAACATCTCACGGTTATAAGTTGAAGAAGCTTGCACGCGAGAAGATAACTTTTGGCTAAAAAGAAGCAATGGGGTGATTTTCTTGGGAAAGAACAGCACCTATTCCATTCCCAGAAGCATCAGTCTCAACTAAGAATACCTTTGAAAAATCTGGGAGTGCTAAAACAGGGACCAAGCTCAAAACCTGTTTAAGTTGAATAAAAGAAGCCAAGGCAATCTCGGACCAAGCAAAATAATCTTTCTTTAGGAGATCAGTAAGGGGGGAAACCAAATTAGCATAGCCTTTGACAAAGCGTAGATAATACCCTGTCAAGCGTAGAAATCTTCGCACTCTTTAAGCAAAGTAGGAGTTGGCTAGGCAAGAATAGCCGTGAACTTTTCAGGATCAAGTGGGAGGCCCTTTTCAAAGATAATATGGCCCAAATAAGCAATGAGAGATTGTCCATAAATGCAGTTGGAATGCTTATCCACTAGCCAGTGTTGGAGCAAGAAATCAAGCACCTCATGGAGATGATCCAAGTCATCAATCCATGATTTACTATAAACGAGTATATCGTCAAAGAAAACCAAGATAAAACGCCAAAGAAGGATCTTGAAAATTGAATTCATAGTGGCCTGAAAAGTAGATGGGGCATTAAAGATCCCAAATGGCATCACTATGAACTTGTAATGCCCTTCATGAGCATGAAAAGCTATTTTTTCAATGTCTGTGGGATGAAGACAAATTTTATGGTAACTAGCCAAGAGGTCCAATTTTGAGAAAAAGTAGAATGATGCAGCTCAACAAATAATTCGTCAACTGTTGGGATTGGAAAATGGTCCTTGGTAGTGATGGAATTTAAAGCTCGGTAATTAACACAAATATGCTAGGTCCCAACTTTTTTGTGAACCAATAAAATTGTAGAGGAGTAAGGATTTGAACTAGGCCGAATCACCCCCGAATTGAGCATTTCACAAACTTGATGCTCAATTTCTACCTTCTGAAAGTGTCGATAGCGATATGATCGCACATTAATTGGAGAGGCACCTGGTAACGTGGGAATGTGATGATCGTATGGATGAAAAGGTGGAAGAGCTGTGGGACTTTGCAATAGATCCACAAAAGTGTCCAAAAGGGATGAGAGGTCTAGAGGGTATTGCAGGGTGGGAGAAGTATTTTTTGAAATAAATTCCAACCGCAGAAGATAAGCAATAGAATCGATCTAGGTAAAGCGTCAGAGAGTGGAATTATTAATCTGAGTTGGCACAGGACACCCACCCGATAATGTGTTTCTCATCAAAATAAAATTCAATCAAATGATTAACATAATCGGTGATGCTAGGACCCAATGTGGCTAACCAGGTGACACATAACACTAAATCAGAACCATGTAGATCAATGACAAAAACATTCGTAACAAAAGAGAATCCCTGAATTGTAATGGGTACACCTGTAATAACCCTAGACAAATCAACCCCTGACCATTGCCTACCATAACGAAAAAGCTCATAAAAGGTTGAATAGACAAGTTGAGCTTATGAGCCCCCTGAGGGTCAATAAAATTATGAGTGCTTCCCCTATCTATGAGAATCTGAACGAGGAGACCTATGATGTAACCTGTGAACCAAAGTGTATTAGGATTGACACAACCCATAAGAGCATCAAGACTGATAGTGAGCAACGATGGGCTATCAAAAGATAACAGAGGGAGAGGAATCAGATGGAGCCAGTAAAGAATCTAGAAACTGATCATCAGATGATTCTTCATCAATGAGTAAAAGCAACAATTGTGGTGAAGTAGAACACCGGTGGCCTTTTGTGTCTTTCTCATCACATTTTAAACATAGATTAAACTCTCATTTTCATTGGATTTCAGCTGGTGAAAATTTCTTAAAAGGCACATTACCAACTCCTGGTAAGGAGGTCGACGACAACAAACAGAAAGGAGGAATAGATGTCAGAGATTTAGGACTCGAAATAGAGGGCCAAGGAACATAGCAGTTCATATTTTAAGAAAAGGGAATGGATTTGCTTACCTGCTTATGTTAGAATGTATTAGTTTTGATGATTGATAAACTTAAGATGAGGCTTGATCCCATCTCAGAGATAAGTGTGATATCTTGCATAATCTCTTTGATAGTGATATAAGTCTAAAAATAACTAATTCTAGGAGTGCTCTGGTATAGTAGCAGTTAAATTGGCCAATGATATTGGGCCAATGGTGTGTTTTGTGAGTGGTCGCAGTGGTCCCCAATAATTTGTTATTCCTCATTAATAGGTTTGATATATATTGTGAATCAACATTAGAAAGAATCATCCACTCCAACACATGCACAACTAAATATCATCTTCTTCATTGTGGAATATACTAAAGAAAACAACTATAGTGTTGAAGCTTGATATGTTCATCTCTAGTTTTCTTTAGCCTTACTTCCCTGCTCATATTATGAACTAGTTCTATTTATTAAAAGGATTCTGGGCTTTTCATATTGAAGTGTTTTCTTAGTGGCTTTTGCTCAAATTTTTAGCTGGGTTAGCTAAGTATTGGTTGTTGTCCTACAATTTGGTTGAAGAGGATTCATTAACTTGTAAGGGGAAATGGGGTTGTGGATCACTTCTTAAGTTGTAAGAGGTTACAATCTTTGCTGGTTGAAGTTAATGAAGCTTGAGTTGAAATCCTATGGATCAAGTAGTGGTTTTGCCCCTTGAGCAAGGAGGATTTCCACTTATGTTAGCAGTGTATTTAATTTCTGTCTTTCTTTGTTTATTGGTGTTGAGGGACCTGGTCCCTTGGTAGATTAGAAGTGCACACAGGCTATCAAATGATATCAGAGCAGGTTTTGTCTAAACGATTAACACCTACAGAAGTTCTTACAAAGATGGCTGCTCCTACTATTAATCAGGATGAAGGACAAGCAACTATGATACACCCACATTTCAATGGCCACCAATTCTATGGCTTGTGGGAGACAAGAATGCACAATTTCGTCATGGCTGAAAATAGTGAACTTTGGGACATAATTCTTGATGGTCCTCATGTTTCAATGAATGACAAAAAGGATGTTGATATCACAAGGCTTTTTCCCAAAACAAGAAGGGAGTACAATGAAGCTGATCGAAAGAAGATAGAGAAGAATTATCGAGCTAAGAAGGTACTTGTTTGTGGGATAGGACATGATGAGTAAAGTCGCACTTCAACTTGTGAGACTCCTAAAGAGATATGGGATTGCCTAAGGAAAGCTCATGAAGGCACTACTCAAGTGAAGTAATTAAAGGTTGATATGTTGACGAGTCAGTATGTGAACTTCACAATGAAGGAGGTCAAATCTATTTATGATATGCATACTAGGTTTACCTTAATAACTAATGAGCTCAAGTGCTTGAGTGAACCCATCAGTACAAGCAAATAGGTCCTTAAGGTCCTTTAGGGTACTTCCTAAGTCTTGGAAAAGCAAAGTTGATGCCACCAAAAATTATTGAACTCTTCACTACAAAACTCCAAGATGTTGTCTTTGTGAAGATACTTGATTTTCTCTCCATTTGATTTTCAACAAAAACTTTCCGTTCTTTAAATGCTTCTAAATCATCATTTTTTGCCTTTAAGAGCTGCATCCAAACCTTTCATGGAAAACCATCAATGAATGTGAGAAGACACCTCTTTCCTTCCTTTGATGGAAACATAGAAGGACCCTACAAATCTAAATGGATGTAGTCTACCACCCCTCTTTTCTTATGTTTCTAGGGATGAAGATGACCTTCTTTTGATTCCCTTGGATGTAGTGCACACAAAATTCAAGTGTGTTGATCTTACCACCATTTAAAAGGTTGTGTTTGCTCAAAATATATAGTCCTCATGCGCTCATATGATCTAGTCTGATGTGCCATAATCTTGCCTTATCATCATCAAATAATTGCACTATAGATGTATTAATAGAGCCAATAGTGCTTCGTGCTAGTATCTAAAGGTCACCCTCCAGCTTGGCCTTCGGCATGACTGAAGACCCATTAATCACTTTCAAGATTCCTTCTTCACTTATGTACTTGTATCTTTATTTATCCAAAGTACTTATGGAGATCAATTTTTTTTTGTAGATCAAGAACTTGATAGACTTATGTACTAATCCTCAGAATTCCATCATGGAAGCAAACCCGAACTAAGCAAATGTCAACTACGTTACAAGTTGCATTTTTGCCCATTATTATGGTTCCTATACTTATCTGAAGTTACTAAACCAATCTCTTCAGAATGTCCGATGCAAAGTAAAAGGAAAGTCTAACACCTATTTCTTGTCATGGATTCCGTTATTGCATGATGTTGTTAGTATAGATTGATCATCAGAATCATGTACCTGCTCAACAATAGATACACTCGCCTTTTTTTTGGACTTTGACATATGACAATCTCGTTCAAAGTGCCTATTCTTGTGATAGCCCCATCACTCCCCATTATTCTTGTGCACATGATATTTTTATGTGCGCTTTGGTTTGCTACTTTCCCTGTTGGCTAGTACAGCTTCCCACAAAAATCCCACTAGCTTCATCATCTTTGTCTCTTTTAAAATGCCTCTACACATCACAAGGGTTAGGAAGTAGAACCGCTTGAAAGTGGAATGATAATTGTTTCCTATATTAGAATGAATTGCTATCAAGTGTAATTAAACAAAGCAGCTAAGTTCTTTCCGAACTTGTTCAAAAGTGATAGTCTCCTTTCTATACATCATTGAATTCTCAATATCATGATATTTTGAAGTCAACAAAAATAGGAAAGCATATGCAGGCATCTCATCTTCCTTTTTTAATATGATGTGTTATACGTGTATCACAAGTTTATTGAATGCATCTAGATGTTCTTGTAGCAAATTTCTAGACTCCATCTTAAATGTGTGAAGGCATTATTGTAACAAGCCAGAACCTATTAATATATGGGTATATGACCGTCTTTAGTTGCAGCCCCCTACTTGCTCATTCGAAATCCACTCTTAGAGTCAAAGCTTATCACCAATGTGAGATTGATGGCAACTCTCACTCTCAGAGTCAAAGCTTATCACCAATCAGTCCTGTTAAATCCCTTCTAGCTTTTCCCATAATTGTTTTGTCATCTCCTTAGTACTTGTGCTCACTTCACAAAGCATGTTAGGTGCAAGGGACAGTTGCATTACACTTAATGCATATCTTTCGATCTTCTCCTTGTCAAACTCCGATGTTTCATCGGGATGCTATTCATTAATAGCATGGATTGAACCTTCCCTCCATAGTAACATCATCATCTAGAACTTCCAGATATTGTAATTGTTGTACTCGCTAAATCTATCACTTTCAAACTTCATGTAACTCATTAGCAAATATTATTCCTCTTCTACTACAAAGTATTTGGAAATGCAGAAAACCATAGTAACTATATTATTTTTTGGAAGTTCAGACTATGTTGCAACCATCGATCCTACTTAGAAAAACTTTGCCTCTGATACCAGTTATTAGAGAAAACGTGAATTGGTAATGGAATTTTCTTCCATTGGGTTTGAACCCCCAAAGAGAAAAACAAATCTATCAACTAGCACCTCTCCTTGGTCCAAGCCACAACTCTTGGCTCTCTACTAAGTCATTACTTTGAGTTGCAGCCTCAAGCATTAATCAAGCTATTGTAATACCCATTATTCTATTGAATAATTCGAGCCAAACATTGAAGTTAGTCTATTAGGTGGGAGGTCCCACTTAAGCCTATATGCCCTTTTATATTTTTCTTATTTATCAATGAGGATCAGTTAGTACATAACAAAGATGGTAAAGATTCCTTCTCACTTAACAAAAGTTGGTCGCATTCTTGAAAGCAGTCACCTTTAATAGGAAGATCTTAACTCCCCCACCGCACCCCACTAATAGTGGTCATTCTCCTACGTGAACTCAAATGGTGCATGTGTTCTTGTCAACACTAATTTGATCGTAAAAAGAAAAATTGGCTATAAGAAGTAATATTTCATAGATATACCCTATAGATAACACAATCATTTAGATGTTATTGGTTTTTACTTCAACCATACTGTACCTAAAGCCACCTAATTCAAATTCGTATATGGTACCTAAGAAGGATATAAATCCCAACATATCATTACTTTTTTAAAGAATTATCTTTACAAATGCTTATTGCAATACTTTTGCATATTCTCAGAAGTTGCATGTCTTGGCTATGTATGTTGGTTGGATGTTTGTGGAAGAATAGGAACAAATATATTGTCACCAAAGACACGTTATTTTGGCTATTTTGTGTTTAAATTAGTAGATATGTCCAGTGGACTTGAATCTACTAATTCAACTATAATGTTTGTAATGTATAAGAATGAAACCGCGACTGGAGAACAAGCCAACATTGTGAGACTTGCAACATTTCCCACACTGAGAGGTTATGGATTGATGGAAATAGAGCTAGAAATTTTAGTAGGGAGGAAAGTAGTGATGACCTTGTTGTAGAAAGATTATTGAAATTAAGTATCCTACGTACTAATTTAGTTGGCCTTATCATGGAAGGAATTGTGTTTCATCCTAAAATAATTGAATAAGTAGTGAGAGGTGGATATTGAATTTTAAGTTTTACGATTTTTGAACTACAATGATTGTCGCTTTCTTGGTTTGAGATACATTATGATCATTTTAAAAAATGCTAGGACTTCATTAGTGATTTATGTTGCTATTGTTTCTAAATTTAACTTTATATTAACATGTTCAATTCAAAGTTTGATGGGTCATACTAAATCCATAACTTTATTATGGCTTCACTCTCCAAAGTTGTGGTAGTGAAGTTGAAGTGAGTTCAAGTTATCTTGGACATTATAAAAAATCTCTGGACTTTGTGATTTATCGTTCTCTCATTTCCTAAGTTAACATTATGAGGTGAGCACATTAAAATAATATTTGTATTACATGAATTCATATCGTGAACCCTTCTTTATTTGAGCCTGAAACTGGCTTGCTAACATAAGAAGGATTCTAAAAAAAGTATGATTTGATCAATATATGATATTTAGCGTGCCCAAATTTTATACTTCCAAGATTAACCCATTGTTACCAAATATATATATACTTGTAAATATTGGTATTTTATATGAAATCAAAAAAGGGCAAACCCGGTGCACTAAAGCTCCCGCTATGCGCAGGGTCCGAGGAAGGACCCGACCACTAGGATCTATTATAAGTAGAATGTTACAGTTTTTTCTTGTAGCGAGTATGCTAAATTTTAATAGGAACATCTAAACAATAAAAACCAATAACACACTTGGCTTTATCAAGAGGAGACAATGAATCAACATCAAGCAAATACATGTAAACTTAACAAGCTAACATATATGATGCAATCTTTGGAAATAAATTAAAAGCAACATAAATCACTTATAAAGTCTAGTGTTTTCCTCTAATGACCATAGCACGCTTCAATTATACTATCACAACTTCCATGGGTGGAGCCCATAATAGAGTGTGGGTTCAACATATAAATACATGTAAACTAAACAAGTTAATAGTATATTAAATCATTAATGCTAACTTTTAAATCACTAAAAAAATCTAGAGCTTTTTAAATGATCTTTATGTTCCAACCAATTTGAAAGCAATTCTACTACATTATTACAACTTTTTAGAGGATGAAACCAAAATAGAGTTACGGGTTTGACTGAACCCAACAAATATAAACAAAAATAAAAAAAGCAACATACCAAGTGAAACCCTACAAACGGGATCTTGGGAGGGTAAAATGTACATAGATCTTACCACTACCACATAGAGATAGAGAGGTTGTTTTTGAATGACTCTCATCTCAAAAGTATCAAGCCCCAAAAGCAGAAGAAACTTGGTAAAAAGTGGAAAGCAAAAGATAATATATGTAAATTCAATAAAAATAACATATAAAAATAAACAATAACAACACCATTAGCTAGATATCATCCGACTCCTACTAGCCTATTAGCCTTCTATCCTAATACGCGACCTCCACTCCTTTCTATCTAAGTTCATATCCTTAGTGAGATGAATTTGCGCCATATCCGATCAAATAACTTTCTCCCAATACATTTTTGGTCTACCTCTACCCATCCTCCTAACCCCTAAATCCAACCCCTTGAAAATCCTAACAGGAGCTTTGGCACTTCTTCTCTCATATCCCCAACCCATCGTAGTCTAGCATTCCTCATCTTGTCTGCCATGGATTCCACCCCTTAGTTCACCGTAATGATCTCATTCCTAAACTTATCTCCCCTGATATGTCCATACATTTATCTCAACATCCTTAACTCTGCAACTTGCACCTTATGAATATGTGAGTTTTTGAGTGTCCAGCTCTCCACCTCATATAGTAACGACGATCTAACCACCATTCTGTAAAGTTTACCTTTGAGTTTAGGTGGTATCTTCTTATCACATAATACTCCAGAGGTAAGCCTCCACTTTATCCATGTTTCCCTAATATGATGTGTGACAACGTCATCAATATCACCACTACCTTAGATTTTTGAAATAAGAGAATCATAGATCACTTATAAAGTCTAAAAATTTCTTTTTAGTGACCATAATGTTAGAGCCAACTTGAGCAAACTTAAAAATCATAATAGACTTATGGTTTAGTCAAAACCCGATGACTCTAGCTCAAATTCTGCATTTATATTCAGAAACTCAGTTAATAAGTACAAATAATGTATCTCAAATCAAGAAAGAAAAAGTAATTATAGTTTAGAACCCATAAAACTTATAATCTCGAATCACGTGCCTACAAGCACACCCTTTATACGAGAATAAGTACCACTCAAATGACCACCTCTATGTGTTGATAGAAGAATCTAGTGGAAGTAATCTTCTAGAACTAAACCTTCAACTTATTTCTAGAATTGCAAATTCACGCGTTCAAGCCTCAGAAACAACATTTGATAGAAATGCAAGTTATGGTTGCGTATAATAAAGCCTTGTGGTCGGGCCCTTCCCTAACCCTACACATAGTGGGAGCTTGCCCTACTCACTTTCTAAAATGGTTTTGGACTTGTACCATAGAGCTCTCATTCTAGAGTTCTTCCATATATTGTCTATAAGTCTTAATCTTCCAGAAATTCTAGAAATAGTTGGAAGGTTTAGTTCTAGAAGATTGCTTCCACTAGATTCTTCTATTAACACATAGAGTTGGTAATTTGAGTTATATTTGTACTCTTATAAAGAGTGTGCTTGTAGACACATGATTTAAGATTATAACTTTTACGGGTTCTAAACTATAATTACTTTCTCTTTCTTGATTTTGAGATACAATATTTATACTTAATTAACTGAGCTTCTTAATATAAATATAGAACATGAGCTAAAGTCAGTGGTTTTTTCCAAAAACGCAAGTCTATTATGATCTTAAAGTATGCTCAAGTTGGCTATGACATTATGGTCAATGAAACGAAATTTTTAGACTTTATAAGTTTTCTATGATGCTCTTATTTCAAAAATCTTAGTGGTGATATGGATGGCGACGTCACACATCATATTGGGGAAACATTGATAGAGTAGAGGCTTGCCTCTGGAATATTATATGATAAGAAGATACCACCTGCACTTAAAGGTTAACTTTTCAGAATGGTGGTTAAACCGTTGTTACTATATGGGATGGAGTGCTAGTCAATCGAAAAATCACATATTCATAAGGTGCAAGTTACGAAGATGAGCATGTTAAGATGGATGTGCAGGGATACTAGGGTGATAAGATTAGGAATGAGACCATTCCGTAGAAGTTAGGGGTGGTATCCATGGCAGAAAAGATGAGGGAAGTTAAACTTCGATGGTTTGGGTATGTGTAGAGAATAAGTGCCAACACTCCTGTTAGGAGATGCGAGAGGTTGGATTTAGGGGTTATGGGGAGGGGTAGAGGTAGACTAAAAAAGTATTGGGAGGAAGTGATTTGATAGGATATGCTGCAAATTCAACTCACCGAGGATTTGACCTTAGATAAAAGGAGTAGAGGTCACGTATTAGGGTAGAAGACCAATAAGCTAGTAGGGTCGGATGATGTTTGGCCTCGTGATATAATAGGTCAGTAGGATTAATGATGTATTTATATCTAGCGTTGTTATTCACTTTATATCTAGTTACTTATGCTTTAGGTCTTGATACTTTTGAGACAAGGGTCTTTTGTTAACAACCTATCTCTATCTGATAGTGATAAGGTCTGTGTACATTTAATCCTCCCCAGACCCCACTTGTGGGGATTTACTGGGTATGTTGCTTTTGTTGTTTTGGCTTTTATTTGTTGGATTCAGTCAAACTTGTAACTCTATTATGGTTTCATCCTCCAAAAAGTTGTAATAATGTAGTAGAAATGCTTTCAAATTGGTTGGAACATAGAAATTATTAAAAAAAACTTTAGATTTTGTTAGTGATTTAAAAGTTAGCATTAATGATTTAACATACTATTAACTTTTTTAGTTTACATTTATTTATATGTTGAACCCACACTCTATTATAGGCTCCACCCATGGAAGTTGTGATAAGATAATTGAAGATTGCTCAATTTGGCTCGGACATTATGGTCATTAGAGAAAAACAATAGACTTTATAAGTTATTTTGCTTATAATTTATTTCCAAAGTTTTCATCATATATGTTAGCTTGTTAGGTTTACATGTATGTGCTTGATGTTGATTCATTGTCTCCTCTTGATTAAGCCAAGTGTGTTATTGGTTTTTATTATTTAGATGTTCCTATTGCAATTTAGAATACTCGCTGCAATAAATAACTATAATATTCTATGTATAATAGACCCTTGTGGTAGGGTCCTTCCCTGACCCTTGTGAATATCTAGAGCTTTAGTGCACCGAGCTTGCCCTTTTTTGGTTTCATATTAACATTGATATTTACAAGTATATACATTTTTGGTCATAATGTGTTAATCTTGGAAGTATAAAATTTGGGCGCGCTAAATATCATATACTGATCAAATCATACTTTTTTCAAAATCCTTATTATATTGGCTAGCCAGTTTCAAGCTCGAATAAAGAAGGGTTAACGGTATGAATCCATGTAATACAAATATTATTGGAATGTGCTCACCTCATAAAGTTAACTTAGTAAATAAGAGAACTATAAATCACTTACAAAGTCCAGAGATTTTTCATAATGTCCGAGACAACTTGAAGGCACTTCAACTTCATTCTCACAACTTTGGAGAGTAAAGCCATATCAAAGTTATGCATTTAGTATGATCATCAAATATTGAATTGAACAAGTTAATATAAAGCTAAATTTAGAAACAATATCAACATACATCACTAAAGAAGTATTAGCATTGTTTAAAATGACCGTAATGTATCTCAAACCAAGAAAACAATCATTGTAGTTCAAAAATCGTAAAACTTAAAATTCCATGTCCACCTCTCATGACTTATTCAATTATTTTAGGACGAAACTAAATTCCTTCCATGATGAGAACACTAAATAGGTACATAGGACACTTAAGTTCAATAAACTTTCTAGAACAAGGTCATCACTACTTTCCTTGCTACTAAAATTTCCTAGCTCTATTTTCATCCATCAATCACCTCTCAGTGTGGGTAATGTTGCAAGTCTCACAGTGTTGACTCGTTCTCCAGTCATTGTTTCATTCTTATATGCTACAAACATTATAGTTGAATTATTACATTCAAGTTCACTGGACATATCTACTAATTTGACCATAAAATAACCAACATAACATGTCTTTGGTGACAATACATTTGTTACTATTCTTCCACAAATATCCAACCAACATGCATAGCCCAGGCATACCACTTCTGAGAATCTGCAAAAGTATTGTGATAAACATTTGTAAAGATAATTCTTTTAAAAAGTAATGATATGTATCCTTCATAGGCACCATATGGGAATTTGAATTAGTTGGCTTTAGGTATTGTATGGTTGAAATAAAAACAAATAACTTCTAAAAGATTGAGTTATATATAGGATATATCTATGCAATATAACTTTTTATAGACAATTTTTCTTTTTACGATCAAATTAGTGTTGACAAGAACCTATGCACCATCTAAGTTTACGTAGGAGAACATTCACTATTAGTGGGGTGCAATGGAGGAATTAAGATCATCAAATTAAAGGTGACTCCTTTCAAGAGTGTGACCAACATTTCTTATATGGGAAGGAATCTTTACAATCTTTGTTGTGTACTAACTGATCCTCATTAATTAATAAGAAAAATATTGAGGACCATATGGGCTTGAGTGGGATCTCCCATCTAATAGACTAACTTCAAGTGTTGGCTCAACTTATTCGGTAGAATAATGGGTATTACAACAGGTTGATTAATGCTTGAGGCTTCAAGTTAATGTAATGACTTGGTAGAGAGCCAAGAGTTGTGGTTTGGACCAAGGAGAGGTTCTAGTTGGTAGATTTGATTTGATCTTTGGGGGCTCAAAGCCAATGGAAGAAAATTCCATGTGCAAATTCACGTTTTCTCTAACAATTGGTATTAGAAGTAATGTTCTGTCTGAGTATGCTCGATGGTTGCAGCAGTCTGAACTTCCTCATCCAAAAATAATTACTTTGATTTTCTGCATTTCCAAATACTTTGTAGTAGAAGAGGAAGAATAATTGATGATGGGTTCCATGAAGTTTGAAATTGATAGTTTTAGTGGGTACAACAACTTCAATATGTGGAAGATCTAGATGATGGTGTTACTATGGAGGGAAGGTTCAATCCATGCTATTAATGAAAAGCACCCTAATGACATATCCAAGTTTGTAAAGGAGAAGACTGAAAGATAGCATTAAGTGCAATGCAAATTTCCTTTGCACGTAACATGCTTTGTGAAGTGAGCACAAGTACCAATGAGACGACCAAACAATTATGGCAAAAGCTAGAAGGGCTTTACCAGGACTGATTGGTGATGAGCTTTGACTCTGAGAGTTAGAGTTGTTGTCAATCTCAAGCCTTGTTATTAGATAACAAAGTGGATTTCACCTGCTAGTTGCTCTGCTCCTTATCCGTTTTCGGCGACTTTCTTGTGGTAGTAATTGTGAATGAGAAAGTAGGAGGCAGCAACTAAAGATGGTCATATACCCATATATTAATAGGTTCTGGTTTGTTACAATGATATCTTCACACATTTAAGATGGAGTCTAGAACTTTATTACAAGAACATCTAGATGCATTCAATAAACTTGTGATAGACTTATTAACTATCAGAATAAAAAAGGAAGATGAGATGCCTGCATGTGCTTTCCTATTTTTGTTGACTTCAAAATATCATGATATTGAGAATTCAATGATGTATAGAAAGGAGACTATCACCTTTGAGCAAGTTGGAGTAAGCAATTTACCCTTGTGATGTGTGGAGGCATTTTGAAAAAGACAAAGATGATGAAGCTGGTGGGATTTTTGTGAGATGTTGAACTAGCTAACAGGGAGAGGAGCAAACCAAAGCACACATAAAAGTATCATGTAACAAGAAGAATGTGTAGTGTTGGGGATATCACAAGAAGGTTCACTTTGAATGAGATTGGTGTATGTCAAAGTCCAAAAAAAAGGCAAGTGCATCCATTGTTGAGCAGGTACATGATTCTGATGATGAATCTGTACTAACAATATCATACAATAATGGAATCTATGACAACAAATGATTGTTAGACTCTCATTGTACTTTGCATCCAACATTCCGAAGAGATTGGTTCAATAACTATGAGACAGTGGAGGAACTATAATAATTGGCAATTATGCAACTTGTAAAGTAGTTGGCATTGGTTTAGTTTTGGTTTGCTGCCATACTGGTGTTGTGAGGATTAATACATAAGAGTATCAAGTTATTGATCTAAACAAAAATTTGATCTCCTTAGGTACTCTGGATAAACAAGGATACAATTACATGAGTGAAGAAGGAACCCTGAAAGTGATTTTGACCACTAATATGTAAATAAATAGTGAAGCCTAATATGTAATTTTAACCACTAATAATTTTTATTAAAAGATTTTTTTAAAAAAAATAAATAAATAGTGAAGCGATCAATCCTTTCTTTTTCATCTCTGCGCATGCAGCAGAGACAACATATTAGGGTAGAGAACACGCGATTCATCAAGGCTATTCAAAGAAATTCATACATAGAATCAACTTTATCTTTACACTATGGTGGGTGATAAAGTGCATATATTTTCTTCTTATTGTTAATCCTTATTAGTCGAAAACATATTTACCAGAATTTTCACCAATAAAATTTTAACAACGAGATTAAGGATACCTTTACCTTTAAAGGTATTGAGTATTAAGGGTTAACTCTAAACTTGAAGGTTAGGGATATGGAGACTAGAGTTTGACCAACATAATTGATATTGACTAATCAATATTTTTCATAGATTGAGCAAGTGGAGGATGTTTTGGTGTGTGTTCTACGCATGCAAGGTTGTGCAACTTGTCATTAATAAGATATGTGAGTCTTTAAGCTTTAGTTCTTACTTTCCAAACATGCTTTGAAAAAATATATTTTCTCTGCTTAGTGCATGTGTTGGGACAAGCATGTGCTCGATAGACTTAGTGTTCTTTAATCAACCCTAGATATGCTATTTTTGAAAAGAATATCAAATTTTTTATAACATATATGTGGTGTGATGCTCGGTGCCTTTCTTTATTATTGTGATGTGATCACTAGGAGCATACATAGTTGTTGTAATATGTTAGGGGCATACCTATGTTACCGTAATATGTTAGGAGCTTTGTACATATCGCCTTAGTATATATTTAGGGCATTATAGATGTTGTCATGGACTTGTTTGAGTGATGGGTTGATCTCTTTCATTGCCGTTTATGACAAGTTTTGAGTGTGGATTGAATTGAGACATGTAGTGATGTTTTTGACATTTGTTTAACTTATTGAGCTATTATTCCAAAGTATATTCTTGTCTACATTATTTATGTCTATCCGTTGTGGACATATATTTTATAACTTTATTTCCAGGTGTATTAAAGTAGCAGGTCAAGGATCTTACTAAGTTATATTTATATATAGTTCACTCCTTACTTTTATGTCGACATAGATACTATTGCGGAGGGTGAGACTTGTGACTGACGAGTTGTAACGACCCAAAAATGGGCGTGATGATACTCGTCTTATCCCACCAAGACAAGTCAACCTACAACCCAACTATAACATTAAAAAAACAGAATTATAATAAAAATAAAAGTTCAACTACGGATAATTAGTCAACTTAATAAAAATCCCCAAAACCTGGTTGTCACATGCACAAGATTCTAATATATTACAATAGATTCGAAATAAAAAACAAGTATTAAATAATATTGTCTCTATAATAGACCAAAATTATAAGTAGGAGTAAGAAGTGAGCTGGGATGGCAAACAACTACCTCTCGTAATCTCAATAGGATGACTCAAATAAGGAAGAGTAGAGGGTATCACGATAATTCGGGCTCGCAACCTACAAAATTATTACAGCAAGGGGGGTGAGTACCAAAAACATGGTACTCAGCAAGTGAACTACTAAATGCAAGATTAAGTAATATAGAATACTGGTACCCCCAACTCTCCAACCAAACCCCACAACTATAACATGCATAAAATCAGTCCAGCATAACATTTCACAATATGTATAGTAGATAGCTCAATAACCACAACAACTATTATATATCAATAACACCAGGGATCAAGTGCATCTATCACAAGTTTCACAAAATAGTCACACGTTTATAAATGATAATGAGATACAATGTATTGCAATGTAACGTAATCTCATGTAGAATGATGCATGTCTGTCCTAGTGATACACATCTGCTGATCATAAACATGCCTCAGTTAGAACCCATGGGAGCCACACATGGACCATGTATTTGTCGCGGCGTGCGACACGACCGTCGAATCATAGTATCCATTACGGCGCGCGATACGTCCCTCGAATCATAGTTATCGCCGTGGCGTGCGGCACAACCCTTGAATCATAGTATCCTCTTTAATTCTCATTTTATTTCACTAGCCGGAATCATTTCTCTTCGGCTTTGCATTTCTTTTCTTAGATCATCCAGCAAACACATAGTAAATGCATAATGATCATATTCATGAAAATAAAATATGCAAGATGCCCATGCAATTTATATATCTCAAAATCAAGAATGGGTAGCTCAATAACATAAAGGTTGCCATATCCTCAATCTCAATACCATCAAAACCTTAACAACATTTACATCCTAAGTATCACTTCAACATCAATAACAAATTATCACTAATTCACATATAATAAATTTCCCTTATTAGTTCACAAATCAAATATCACCATAAGATAATTACCCAACTCAAAATATTTCAATCAAAGCCTACATAAATCATTCTCAACACCTCACACAAGAAGTACAAGATTCTATATACTTAAAAAAGGTTAAGAAATTCACTTTCCTTAGCCAAAGACAATCAATCAAGCACTTGAGTCTTCCCCTCTTCGAATGAAAGCCGTAGCACCACAATCTAATTAAATAAATTATCAGAATAAGATTTCAAACTAATAATACCCATATTGCTATATGCCTAGTCCTAAATATCAATTTTAGAATCAAGTCTTAATTCCTCCAAACAACATAATCTAACGGAGAACCCAAAAACACTGGCAAAGGTGCCCAAAATTCTTTACGGATGCAGAGAAGTTAATCTAAAATTAATTCGTCAATTTCTACTATCTACTACATCTTCCTACACTTCCTATTTCTATATATAAAAATCCAATTAATAATGTGATAACCAGTAATTATAAAGAAGGAATAAGTAAAATATACGTATATATATCTATGAACAATTAAATTGAATGTTGCAACTATCTGAAAGAGCTTGTCAGATTGTTTCCAATTTAAGGTTCCAACCATTTCAATTACAATATTGACTACCATAGTGCCAAATATATTATAATATATACATATATACATACATACATA
>JAOTQR010000079.1:16182702-16200182 GCA_025774065.1 Solanum ossicruentum
AGCAGATTTTTGGTATATACATGTACACTTATTTTCTGTATTTTGCATTTATGTATATTCGAGGGTATGACGGGGTCGTGTCCCGTCCTATGATTCAGTTCATATGTGTAGAGGTCTATGGATACATGTGGGTGTGGGATATTGCATGTGGTATGACTACGTATGTATGATACATTTGTTGGGCGGTTCTACCACAACGGTGACCTTGTCGGCCCGCGTATATATATGTATAGATAGTTGCTGTATGCTGGGGTTGCTGTTTGCAGGTTTGGTTAGTCAGTAAAACAGAGGAAACTTTGCCGAAATTTTGATAGATTCCTTAGCTATTATAGTTGGAAATCCAGTTTAGTGTTTGTCTGGGTGCACAATCAGCACTAACCACGGTCCCTGGGTTGGGTCGTGACAATAATCCTACGGTATCCTGTAGTTATGAGAGAAGAGAATTTCTATAAGGACTCTTGCGGATAGTCCCCCTCGCTCAATCTAATTAGGTGCTAAGTCAAATTCTACGGAATACATAATCATGCAATACATAGAAATCATCATAGTTTGTATTTCATGAAAAATCATATTTTCATAACTTGTAATAATAGAGATCATAACCTAATAAATCATTTCATACCATAAGAATAGTCTATCTAAAGTGTGGGTATACTCCCCATCTTATCTTCTTCCATAAATATTAGAGTTCTAGATCATCTTCATAATCCTGCTCATAAACATATTTTCATATTTGAAATCTCATTCATGGAGGCATAACTTACCATAAGAATTAGGGCAAAATATGATTCATGGGCAATTGAAATTAAAGCCATGTGATATCAATGCAATTGAAATCAAATTGAACCATACGTAGGTGAAATCATATCAATTTCATAAGCCCTAATCATCATACACTTGAAATCCCCTGAAAATCTATTAGAAATCATGTAATTCATGTAAATCATCATAATTCATATATAATATAGTAATTTAATCATGTAATAATCATAATTCAAGCATATGAATAGAAATCATAAAATTTATGCTTGAGCTTGGAAGAAAGCAACGTTAGTTTGAATTTGCGTTCCATGGATGAATATAGTCCATGGATGAAGCCATACATACCATGAAGGAGAAACTTTACAAGAAAGCAGAGAATTGACCTTAATCTCCCTTGACAAAGCTTGGAACCCTATGCTTCTGTCACGACCTAAGCCTAGGGCATAGGTGCAACATGACAAATTGGAATTCATAAGTCCCAAAACAAGTCTCATAGTATACATAAGTACATCCTTGATTGCGAAAACGTAGATCAATCATCCATCAATTAAACTAGGAAAATCCAAGACTAGGGATACAAGCTATGGGAATAATGGGTAAGAAGTTTCACCATAGAATCTTATCAACATATAAAACTAAGGGGAAGGGTAAGAAATTCTCCTTTATATGTTTTACCTAATTATCTAGAAATTTCATGAATTATGTCTATATATATGTTTATCTACTTAATTATGTATAAATTATCATGATTTTATAGTCTTAATAGTTTTCAAAGTGATTTCTCTTCAAGATTATTAAGGTTCACGAATGTTCATTATGGATTCGTATTTTTATGATTCAAAGTGATGTAACTCTTCATAGTTATGCATGAATTTCATGTTTTAAAGTTGTTTTAGCATTGAACCCACACGATTTATCCTATGTTTCGATGAATCATGCTCACAGATGATTAGGACCACTTTTAAGGTTTATGAATGATATTCAATTATGTTTTATGAAGTCCTTTTGTAACACTGATAAAATTATGAAAATACCTTAGAGGAGAGATGTGTGTATAACACGTCTTCCCATTCTTCGATGGCAAATTTGAGGACGGATATGCAATCAACATGAAAAAATGATTGGGTAACTGGTCTTGATTAATTTTTAGAGCAACTGGATCAAAAAATAATATTTTTATGCAAAGATGATTTTCAGTGAGGGTACGCAATAGGTGTGCAACGCGCATCTGCCACGAACCAACACTTAAATTTTGTCCAAAAATTTTCTAAGGGATTAGAAAACTCATTCGAATAATTTTCAGTGAAAAACCTCGAAAATACACTAGGTCCGCATCGCGGACCCCTACGCCCGAGGTGAACTTCTTTCTTTAATTTTGTGAGGGACATTCTAAACTTTTTCCAACCCCTCCTAAACTCAAAACACGATCTAAATGGATCAATTTGGGCGTAAAAAGGGTTTTCAGCCCCATTCTAAATCCTTTTTAATTTCTTGAAAACGATTAGGGCTAAAGAGAAGCGAAGAGGATGTAAATTCGAGGAGTTCAAGGAGAGTTCTTTGAGGATGATTATTAAAAGCTTCACGGCAGGTATGTAAGACTAAACTATAATATGAGATTATTCTCTCATGTGCTTTATTGATGGTAATAGAGGAGTTGGGAGCCCATGAGTCCCACACATAGTTCTTGAATATTTTCTTGAAATTTATATCTATTACATATATTTCATATGTTGATGATCATCATGAACTTGTTTACTTGAATTAAATACTTTTCATGGTTATTGTATAACCCTATATGTTATTTTGTGAAAGCATGCATGAATGAACGTAGGGATAAAGTCTAAAGCCTTGACTTGATGTTGATTGTAATCTTGATGAGGGTATGAGGTTGAGTTAATTGAGCTTGATGATCCTATGAGTATTCATAATTATTGAGTTCTCGAGTCTTGTCAAAATGACTTCTTCTTAATGATGATCTGAGTCCTTGAGTTCTTAAACAAATATTGAGTTGAGGAGTTGACTGATGTTAGGTTGAAAGGCCCATCTGAGTTGAGTTTAATGAGATGTTGAGAGTCTCTATGAGACTAATTGAGATGACAAATGCTTCTACGAGGCTAATCAAGATAATCAATTGAGATGAGGAGTTTTATGAGCATTGAGTCATGAGAGGAGTATCAAGTATCAAAATAAGTGAGAGTAAATCCAACTCGCACTCATTAATTATGTTGTCAAGTGTAGGTGAGGATTAAAACCATTATATTACATTGAGGATGTTTTCTCTTGAGTTAAAGTCCCCAAAATTAATAGAGGACTTGTTGAAGC
This sequence comes from Solanum ossicruentum, assembly GCA_025774065.1. Lineage (NCBI taxonomy): Eukaryota > Viridiplantae > Streptophyta > Magnoliopsida > Solanales > Solanaceae > Solanum > Solanum ossicruentum. The sequence goes on from JAOTQR010000079.1 coordinate 16,185,787, forward strand.
TGGATCCCTAATGGATTCGGTTAGTTCTTTACCTAGCAAGTACTGAGCTGTTGTGGCAACAACAAGAAGATTGTTGTACAATCACTGACTCATATGTAAATATTGTCGAATAAGAGAAACTCCCAGATAGTCTCCACATTGAGTACTCTAAGTCGAGTTGAGTTGAGGTGAGTTCCATTGAATTGAGTTGAGTTGAGTCTGAGTTGATTAATAAGGTTTGATTTGTTGATGAGTCACTTGTCTGCTCTTTATTCTTGCTTTAGATAGACATTTGATATTCTAATTGAGTATATTCTGAGTTGATGTTATTTCTATATTATTCTACCTGTTTCTGTTTTATTCAGTCATTTGATACACTCGTATATTCCACCTACTAATATCCCCTTTAGACTGCATCATTTTATGATACAGAGGCAGGTACTAGAGATCATCAATAGGCACATCGTTGAGGATCTGAGTATTCAGCTGAGTTAGTGAGTCTCCTTTACTTCTGAGGATCATTATTTACTTTCATCTAGCTTATTAGAGTTAGACTTGAGTTAGCTTTACTTTTGATTTGAAGTAGTTATGGGTCTGTCATTGGCACCACTTGATAGTGACAAAGGCTTCATAGGCTAGAATTGAGTATTGATGTTGAGACTTGTTGAGCTAGTCTCTTTTCAACTAGCCTTTTTATTTATTATGTTATTTGGGACTAAATTTGCCCATTATTTTCTTTAGTCTTTTGCTGATTAGTAGAGTGTATTGAATGAATGGACCTGATGAAGCCAAATAGTTCGATTGGGGACTAACAATAGTCTCTGAGTGCCAATCATATCTAGGGTACCCTCCCGGGGTATGACACATTTCAATGATGAGTGAATAAATGATGAAAGAATGAATGTTTGATGAAAGGAATATTCTCACCTAATCATTTATTTATGTGTGATAAGAACAATTTGCACATTGATGAATCATTTATGATAAGAACAATTTTCCTATTGATGAATCACCCAAGGTTTTCAATAATTCAAAACTACAATTGATTTATGAATGACTATGATAGTATAATATACTATTTCATGGGATTTGACTTAGTATCGAGAAGGCTTGAGGTAGGTTCGATTCGGTGGACGTTAAGGTTACACACCCAAAGAAATTTTGGCTAATTGAGTGGATCCATATTTAGCCACCGACTGTTAAACGAATGAATGTACCATGATGGAGTCTACCTTGGCAAGTAGTCTCCCCCTTTCTCAATGTAGAGGTTACATTGGATTTCAGGTTATATCTCACATGGACGTATTATCAGTGATGGTAATTTCTCATAAAATGCTTATGTTACTCTAATGCTTATTATGATTTAATGTCTTAACAACATCTTATGATTATTTTTTATTTCAAGGTTTTACCCTTTGGTGGGAGGAGTAGCTGATATTTACGTTAGCTTAATTGCTTTATCACTTCAATTGGAAGCTTCCTACTGGAATGGAGCCAAGAGACTTGGAAGTGACTAAATTGGCTTAAATAACTTCCGGTAGAAAGGGTGACCTTTACTTGATTGTGGTTTCTTATCAATCTTAATGGCATTTTCTTTATGTTGTTTTAAGATTTATCAATTTCTAATGCATGTACCTTTTATCAAATAAGAATGTATCCGCATGAAAGTTAATTTGAAAACTTAGACACCTCAACCTAATCTCATTAGCTAAAAGAGTGAAATCTCATCAAATTAAATAATTAATCTACCAAAATATGAACACAAAAAATATTAACTTAAATAAATATATGCCTCCAAAACAAGTTTCTTCAATAAACGATAAGTAAACACTAACTATACCTATATGTCATAGATTATCAGAAAATATGAATCAAAAAATATCTGCATACTTGAAATATGAATCATAAATGCAACATTTTAGTTCAGTTTAAATAGCAAGAGAGTCCATTATAAAAATGAAAGTAAATTAAACGTGACTTATAAATTAAAGTCTGCACAATAATAACAGACTAACATACGCATAGCAATTATAAGCGCGAAGAAATTTTTGACCTACTTGACTAACAAAAGAGAATATTTTTAACCTACTTATTAATAGCCAAAAAAAATAAATGATGATATTATCCTATTTTGAATAATTGAGTGCAAATTAGTTTTTTTTTCCCTTTAGGGTGTATTTGATATTGAGAAAAATATTTTTCTATTTTCTTGACTTAAATGTTTTGAAAAATATTTCTCAAATCAACTTATTTTCCTCAAAATTTAAGAAAATTAATTTCCTTCCAAAAACTAAACAACAACATAAAACCCATTAAAATCCCACAAAAACTAAACAAAACATTTTTTAAAACTCTCCAATTTCAAATTGCAATTTTTTTTTCTTCCGCCTCTACCATGACAACCTCCCCCAAAAACTCCTTTTTTAAACAAAAAATTACTTTTAAAAAATATTTCACAAAATATCCATGAAAAACATTTTCGTTGGTATCAAAACATTTTCCCCAATGGGAAAAACTCGCAGGTTCCAGACTTTAGCGACACTACAATGGCAGTCCCAAAACGCCAATTTTCCATGGCAGCAGCACGACGTCTATGTCTTCCCAAATCCACAATCAGAGGCACTGCAACTTGTGCTTCACGTATCAGCACAACGCCCCACGTAAATTCCCCAGAATCTCCCATTTCTGAACCACTACACTTTGCTTACGGTTCTTCGACCCCGCCATCTGATGACAGTTTTTTAGTGCACAAAATTTTATGGAACCTAAGGCAAGGTAAGCCGATAACCAATTATTTACATGGTTTAAACTCATCTACTTTTCTTGAAGTTCTTAGTAATTGTCGTGATAATTTGCATTTAGCACAGAAATTCATCGACTTGGTTTCTGTAAATTGTCCTAATTTCAAACATTGCTCGAGGTCATTGAGTGCTACTGTACATGTGTTGATAAGGTGTAAGCGGGTAGCTGATGCGCAGGCTTTTATCCTAAGAATGATTAGAAGAAGTGGGGTTTCAAGAATTGAGATTGTGGAATCTTTGGTGTCAACTTATGGGGTATGCGGGTCGAATCCATATGCTTTTGATTTGTTGATTAGGACTTATGTACAAGCTAGGAAGATTAGGGAGGCTGTAGAAGTGTTTAGGTTGTTGCAAAGGAGAAAGCTTTGTGTTCCGATAAATGCTTGTAATGGTCTTCTAGGAGGGCTTGTCAAGATTGGTTGGGTTGAGTTGGCATGGGAAGTCTATGGTGAGATGACAGGGTGTAGTATTCAGCCAAATGTGTATACCCTCAATATAATGGTAAATGCTTTGTGTAAAGATAGGAAAATTGATAGTGTGAATCCATTTATCGAAAAAATGGAAAAGAAGGGCATTTTACCGGATATGGTGACATACAATACGTTGATAAATGCATATTGTCACGAGGGCCTTCTTGAGAAAGCCTATGAAGTGATAAAAACTATGAAAGCTGTGGGGTTAACACCCTGTCTTTTAACTTATAATTCTATTCTCAATGGTTTGTGTAAGAATGGACAATATGGGAGAGCAAGGGAATTTTTGGTTGAGATGACAGAGAGTGGACTGGCTCCTGATACTGCTAGTTATAATGCATTGCTTGCTGAGTGCTGTAGAACAGGTAACGTGATGGAAGCAGAATCTGTTTTCAAAGAGATGTCGTGTCGAGCTATCATCCCTGATTTGGTTAGTTATAGTGCTCTTATTGGGTTGTTTTCAAGAACTGGTCGTCTTGGCCGCTCATTGGCATACTATGATCATATGAAACGCAAGGGTCTTACACCAGATCATGTAGTCTACACAATTCTTATTGGTGGGTTTTGTAGAAATGGTTCTATGAAGGAGGCTATGAAGATGCGTGATGAAATGCTGGAGCAAAGTTTAATTATGGATGTGGTGACTTACAATACTATATTGAATGGGTTATGCAAAGCAAAGATGCTTCATGAAGCTGATGAGCTTTTCAATGAGATGTTGGAAAGAGGTGTAGATCCTGATTTTTACACTTATACCACGCTTATCAATGGATATTGCAAGTGTGGTAACATGGACAGACCACAGGCCCTGTTTGAAGCCATGCTACTGAGAAACCTCAAGCCTGATGTTGTGACATATAACAGCTTGATTGATGGATTTTGTAAGGTTGGTGATATGGAAAAAGCTTTCAGGTTAAGGGATGAGATGATTTCTGTAAATATTTCTCCTAATTATATTACTTATAGTATCCTCATAAATGGCTTTTGTAATAAGGGTTATGTATCTGATGCATTAGGACAATGGGATGAGATGATTAACCTAGGTATCAAGCCTACTGTTGTGACTTGCAACTCTATTATCAAGGGCTATTGCAGGTCTGGTGATCCTTCAAGGGCAGCTAAGTTTCTGAACAAGATGCAGTCCCAAGGACTATTTCCTGATTCAATTACATATAATACACTTCTTGATGGGTTTATAAGAGAGGAGAATATGGATAAAGCTTTAGATTTGGTTAATGAAATGGTAAATCAAGGTCTGTCACCTGATGTTATTAGCTATAATACCATACTGGATGGTTTCTGTAAATTTGGTAGAATGCAGGAAGCGAACATGCTGTATAGGAAAATGGTTGAAAGGGGTATTAACCCGGACAGATCCACATATACGTCATTGATAAATGGACATGTCTCTCAGGATAACATGAAGGAGGCTTTTCGTTTCCATGACGAAATGCTGCAGAGGGGCTTCATTCCTGATGACAAGTTTTAACCTCCTTGCTGTTTGAGCCAACTGAAGTTTATGACAATCAATTTCTGCTATTTCGCGAGTTCTGCTTTTTGCAGTTCAGCAGGTAAGCCCTCTTCTAAATTTTATATTTTTACATTAGGAAATTGCTAGCTAATGTGAAATATGCTTGATTGATTTGAGGAGAACTACGGAGAAATCACTTTGCTGGAACAGATACTTATGGATGCTCAACTGGACATCTGCTCTCTAAGGAACTGTCTGTTAGTGAGACATTATCTTGACAAAGTGGTGCTTCATTTTTCAGAAATGTGCTTTTGGCTGTTGGGGAAAACTTAAGAGGGCCTTTCAGTAGAGCTGTGATTAAGATTTCCGTCAAGGTTGAATATGCAGAAGTTCCTCTTTCATATGTCAGTTTGATAGTTCACCATGTGGACTCACAATTTGTCAAAGAGGCAAGAGTTACTATGTACTAAGTTTTGACCTTAGTTTCTTGGCTCCCCACTTGTTTCCTCATCCTGGTGATGTTATTATCATATTAGATATCACATATAAGATAAGCACTACAGATCAATATATTCCCCACATGGTTGAAACTTCTGCAGACAATCCATAATGTTACAAATAGCCAATGACTCTCTTATATTGGATTTTGTGTTGTTTCTTGAGCTTGTGTATGGTATTGTGTCTAAACCTATGTTGCTTGGAATCTTCAAAAATGTTGTGGGGTGCATTTTGGATTCTCCAAAAGTAGTGCATTTGTAGAGGATCGAGCAGTGGTGCAACGATATTTTTGAAGAGTTCAAGCAACATAGGTCCAAACCATGTTACAACAATATTCTAGAGTTATGTTGTTGGAGAGGGTAGTCTTCATGGCTTCTCTATGATTTCTGCGAGGTTTCCCTATTTGCCATGTAATGGTATTAAAATGCTTTACTCAATGACATACTTTTTCTTTTGATTGTTTACTCGGTGGTATGCACTTTGTTCCTTGTGTTGACGGGTTATGTAGTATTTGTAGAAAGCTGAAAATTTATAGTAAATGCTTTTGCTTCAGGGACGATGATGGTGAGACCAGTGAATCAGAAAAGTTATCCATGCCTGTCTGGTGTCTACTTTGAACTTCACATCCAAGTTATGTTGATCACACATGGGCTGGTTCATTGTTCTGTTCATGCTTATGTGTTTCATCTGTGAGCATGAAATGTTAGTAGTGTGTCAAAGATCTAGTCGCTTTTGTGTTACCAAATCATATGAGCTTCAAGCCCTACAATTGACCATAAAACTACAATCCTTCACTAAATTTATTGAGCTGTGCTTATCAGAAAAGTGATTGTGAAATGATCAGGCTTCAAGATCTTTTCCAAAGATAGATTGAGGACATGGCTTTGCCCGAGTTAGAACCCCAGGTTACAGATGTCTGGACTGCTTCTCACTGTGTTACGGTAGAAGAAAGCCAGGAGGCTGGCGAGGAATTCACTGGAGTACCCATGTCTATCATGCACCCAAATTTACATATGGTAATGTTTGTCTATTACTAAAAACCAGTCATTTATGGATATTATTAGGAGGGCCGAATATATATATATATATATATAGATATAGTCTTAAGACGAGTTGTCATATGGGTATAGTGTAAAACTAAAGTGTTGTAGTATGTGAAAATTTGTTTGGTTCTTTTATTTTGAGTTGGACAATGTTGAAGTTTTTCAAGAAGCTTGTGGGCCAAAATGTAAAGCTAATGAACAATTTGGCACCAATTGATTTGTGGAAGGTACCCAAGATTGGATTTAAGGTTGATGAATTAGAAGTTTCTTTTTTTTTTTTCCCCAAAATTTGGGGTAGGGAAAGCGGAAGAGGAGTATAATGTGGGGAATCGAACCCTCACCAATAAGGTGAAAATTTAAGTAGTCAATCAATTGAGTTATGAAGATTTTCCTGAGGAATTGCAAGTTTAATCCATAGCAAAGTAATTTTTTCTTGAATAGGATACACTCTCATGACTAGTCAAATACTTTCTCCTCATTTTTACTTGTCAATTTTAGACTTTAAACATCCTTTTAAGAAATAATAATCAATATGAGTATTTTATCATAACATTCAACACTTGTTCTAGTTGAGAAAATGATTTGAGTAATGAGTAATTAATGTTTAGGAGCAAAAATAATTTTTTTTTTGATATGTTAAAATTGATGAGTGAAAATGAAAATCTATCTTTTTGAATAGTGAACAAGTAAAAGCAAATTGAAGTCCATTTAATTTTCTGTTTTAAGTATCTTTTTATTACACCATCTGTTTGGATTTTTACTTGTTAAATTTTGACTTTTCAAGTCCACGCAATTTTCTGTTTTAAGTGCATTGTTGCTACTCCCTTCATTTGGATTTACTTGCTATATTTGCCTTTACACACTTAGTAAGAAAATAATGATTTGTATAGTGAGTTTATCATTTTAGTCCTATAATTGATAAGGTTCTCAATATTTTTATTCGCTAAATTTTTTAAAGATATTAACTCAATATTAATAAATTGAGAGTATTATAAAAAAGAAAATTGTCATTTTTTAATTTGTAAAAAATAATAAGTAAAAATAGAAATTAAATTAAAAAATATTTGACAAGCGAGGAGGATGTATAAAGGATAATTAAAACACTCCTTTTTGCACAATTCCTTGTATGTCAAGGATATTTGCTGAAATGCTGAAAAGAACCCCTCTGGGCTCTGTCCTAGTTGTATTTCCACTTAATCTAACTTTATAAATTGATGATATGGTATGTGTGTAAGTCACTTAAGAAATGCTCTCACTAGAAAGCTCAAAACTATTAAATTAACAAGCAACTAGTGACTAATATGATTAAATTTTGGATACTTCCCTGTACAACACAATAATTACTTAATCTTAGAAGTCAATGACTTATTGATAAGAAAAAAAGAACAATGCTTGAGTTTTATAAGTGGAGATGAAATTATGCAACCACCCAATAATTTTCAGGGAAACTTATTTAAATATGTCATGTTTTACCATTCATAATTATATAATTTTAATGTATATATAATTCTTTTATAAATATAATTCTCATTTAATATATAGTGCAGATACTTTTAAAATCAAAATAGCCCTAATATATGCCTGAAATATATATATATATATAATATGCATAATTAGTTTTTTGTACATAGTGCAATTTTTTTTAAAAAAAATCAAAATAAGTATAACACATTTTAATTTATTTATAATATATGTATATTGCACATATAATTCACTTTTAAGACATACTCTCTCCATCCTATTTTAGTTGTCATGTAATACTTTTCGAAAGTTAATTGGACTAATTTTTAAAAATAAATCAAATTAAATTAATTTGACATTTTAAAATAAAAATTTAAAAATATTCAAAACAATAAAAAAAAAGGTATTATTAATCGCTACTTTTTTCACGTCAATATGATGAAAAAAAGGTAGAGGTTGTCTTAACAGGTCAAAGTCTACCTAGTTTTACTCTAAAAAATAAAAATCATGATAAATAAAATAGGATGAAGGGAATAGCATAATGGCTATAGATGATCAATATTTTTTTTAAAAATATAATATATTAAGATAATAAATAAAAAATATATATTTAAAAGCAATTACTCTAATATTTTATTTTAAAAAACTTCAAAGAGCAGTTATCTCTAATTTTTATTATTAACTGCAGAAATTCATGGTAAGTGCATTATATCTCTAAACCTGTTATTGACGGGGTGAACAGAGGCGGATCCACGTGTTGGGTTGTGGGTACTCGAGCATTCAGTGATTTCAAAATTTTTTGTGTATATATAGAAAATCTATAAAAATGGTATAAATGTAAGATTAAACACTCACTAAACAAGAAATTTTGTGGGTGTTGTGGTTCTTTGTCCATTGATAAAGTTCAGGGGAGCTGCCAGACGTGGGTTTGAATCCCCCTAGCTACACATATTTTTTCCTTAAAAAAAATGAGCATCCACTGTCCAGGAGAATACATCACGCCAAGCCTAAGATCTAGGAGTGATTAGGGATTAGGGGCTTAGGACACACTCGAGTAAAGAGACAAGGAATATATAGGTTCAAATCCCACAAGCAACACATATTTTTTTCCTTAAAAAAATGAGCACCCACTGTCTAGGAGAATACATCACACCAAGCCTAAGATCTAGGAATGATTAGGGATTAGGGGCTTAGGACACACTCGGGTAAAGAGATAAGGAATATCCACCATTCAATCGCAACAAATTAAATATTTCTAAGGTAAGGGGACATGGGATGCACTTTGTGGAAAGTAAGGACTTAGGAATCTCACCACCAAGCTAATAATATCATCAGCAACAACAAGTATGGGATAGGGACTAAGGGAAAGTCATCGTAGATACAAGATCGTTACATAATACATAGCATACCATCCAACAATACCTTTAATCATAGATGGAGCGAGAGCCAAGACATGTCTCGGGCTTACCCTCAGAAGTAAAACAATAAGAGTATCAATGTCTTAACATAAGCAAGCTAGATAGAAGATGGATATCGTCCTCGAATTAGAGGACTCACAAGCAAGATCTTCTATGATCCAAAGCTACCCACGTGGAGGATATAAAGGAGTGTTGGTTCCTACATGGTGAAATCACGTAGGCATAGCATATGCATTAGTACTATAGAATGTACTAAGTATGCGGATATGTAATGCATTGAAATATAAGTCATAAGCTTGTGAACAATAAGATCATGTAAGACATTACTTAAGCCATGAAACATAAGATAATGCATGTGGAAAGTAAAGAATATAAACTTAATTGTTTGCATGATAAAACACTTTCTTAGAGTACTGAGAAACGTAGTTTGTTGTGCACAAGTAAAATAGAAATACCTTTAGAAAAATAATACATTATTGTAAGGGTGGGACCATCTCACTATGAATGAAACATTAGTAATCATACAGAAAAACACCATGCATACTTGAAGAGAAGGTCATGTACCTTTATGAGAAATACAATTAGTAGTAACAAGGGACCATAAACATATGTGAGAGCAACCCTCAGTCGACATAAACCATATGAGCTAAATGATGGAGTCCTGATGTTTTTCCTACACTAGAAGAAGGGGAAGATCACTTGCCATGGTGGTATCCGTCTAAGATGCCTAAGAGGCTCCACTAAAGCTAGCTAATGAGCAAACCTCTACTAACAGGTGGTCTAGAAATTAACCTGTACTAGTCAGTGATCCCTGTTGTCCTATGGAAGCACATAGTTATGGGACAATGAAATTCTACTAAAGCTTTCATACTCTAGCTAATGGGGAATTTTTGTATCTATCCCAAAGTCCACTCGGTGCTAAGTGTAACTATCATGAAATAATCATGAGTATGAACCATAGAGCCACTTAACACAAAGAGATATTCTACTCTGCCTTATATAAAATTATATTTTTATTGTTTTCCTTCAAGTACTATACCATTATTTTAATACTTCATTAAAAGATTCAATCGTAGATAAAACTGACGTGATACACACGTACTTGTGCTAAAGTAATATCAATATAAGGAGTCAATAATATTTTTTTATTTAATTATAATTCTAATTGATAAAGGACCCACAAATTTTAAATTTTATTCTTTAAAAAAAATAAAAGAGACAAGATTTATTTTGAATAAATTGAATTGAGTCCCTAAGTTTGTAGTGTAGTGTCAAGGAGGCCCAATCCACAGTTTTTGAATGCAAAACTAAAATTGAAAAAAAATTTAAAATCACTGTTATAAAAGTAAAACTTAATTAACTAGAATAAAATTTAACAGAAGCAAAAACTAAAGAAATTGAAAGGAAAACAAAGAAGGAGAATATTGCTAAGTTGTATTCATGTATTTCTCTTTCCTTTCTCTGCAATGTCTAAATTCCATTGTTACAAAATCTTGGCTATTTATAGCCAAGAAAAGGTGTTGGGTGGTATCACTGTAAAAGATATTCGGCAAACAAGATGATTAATAATTTTCACCATGCTTATAACTTGACAATTTCTGCTAAGTTTTCAATACTCCCCATAAATTGTCCATGTAAAAGAGAAATTTTAGGTGATCTTTAATATGCGTCATTAGCTGCCTCGTTAAAAATCTTATCAGGAAAAACTCAATGAAAAAAAAATTTTTTGACTGAAGGAAAAAGAGTACAACACACATTTTCTCACTCTGATGAAAACTTCATTTAATACTTTGGAGATGACGCATTCCAATCTTATATCTTAACTTCTCGAATGTTGACGTTGGTAATGCCTTAGTGAATAAATATACAAGATTATCACTTGAACGAATTTGTTGTACATCAATTTCACCTTTCTTCTGAAGATCGTGTGTGAAAAATAACTTTGGTGAAATGTGTTTTGTTCTATCTCCCTTTGTGAAGCCACCTTTTAATTGAGCTATACATGCGACATTATCTTCAAATATGATAGTAGATACTTTGACATCATTTTTCAGTCCAGACTTCTCTTGGATGGAATGTATCATCGATCCCAAACCACACACATTCTCTCTAGCTTCATGAATTGCTATTATTTCAGCATCATTTGAAGAAGTAACAACGACGGACTGCTTTGTAGATCGCCATGATATAGAAAATCCTCCATACGTAAATAGATAGCCTGTTTGAGATTGAGTTTTATGTGGATTTGATAAATAACCTGCATCTGCATAACCAACAAGGTCTGCACAACCTTTGTTAGTATAAAACAAACCCATATCAACTGTACCTTTCAGGTATCGCAAGATATGCTTGATACCATTCCAATGCCTTTGCATTGGGGAAGAACTGTACCTTGCTAGCAAATTAATGAAAAATGTTATATCAGGTCTAATAGAGTTAGTAAAATACATAAGTTTTCCAATAACGCTGAGATATGGTACTTCAGGACCAAGGAGTTCTTCATCCTCTTCTGGATGATGGAATAAATCTTTATTCACTTCAAGCGGTTTAACAACTATTGGAGTATTTAACGGTTGTGCTTTGTCCATATAGAATCGTTTTAAGATTTTCTCAATATAGGTAGATTGATGAACAAAAATTCTGTCTGCTAAATGTTCAATTTGCAGACCTAGACAAATTTGTCTTTTTGAGATCTCTAATTTCAAATTCTTTCCTTAAATATTCAATTGCCTTTGGGACCTCTTCAGAAGTTCCAATGAGATTTATATCATCAATATGAACAACTATTACAAAATCCGATCCCGCTTTCTTAATGAAGACACATGGACAAATGACATCATTTATATATCCTTCATTTATCAAGTACTCACTAAGGCCATTGTACCACATGCCCTGATTGTTTCAGACCATATAATGATCTTTGCAATTTGACTGAGAATATTCTTTGAGACTTTTTACATGCTTCAGACAATTTAAATTCTTCTGAAATTTTCAGGTAAATTTCGCTATCAAGTGAACCATATAGGTAAGCTGTAACTACATCCATTAAAAGTATTTCAAAATTTTCATGTTCAGCTAAACTGATGAGATATCGAAAAGTTATTTCATCCATAACAGGTGAATAAGTTTCTTCATAGTTGACACCGGGTCTTTGAGAGAAGCCTTGTGCAATTAGACGTGCTTTATATCGTACACTTTCATTTCTCTCATTTTGCTTTCGCACAAAAACTCATTTATAGCTAATTGGTTTTATACTATCAAGTGTTTGGACTATAGGTCTAAATGCCTCATGTTTAGAGAGTGAATTCAACTCAGATTGAATTGCTTCTTTCCATTTAGGTCAATTATCTCTATGTCGACATTCTTCGACGAATTTAGACTCAATATCATCACTTTCTTGCATGAGGTTAAATGCAACATTATATACAAAAACATTATCCACTGTAACTTTCGATCGATCTAAATTTATCTCATCACTAATAGAACTTATTGGAAGTTCTTCATTCACTTGAGTCTCGAGTTCACTGATTTTCTTCAGAAATATCAGGATTTCTCAAGTCTTGACCTTCTTCAGGATGTTCTTTTGTAGTATTATCTTTATTATTCTTTACGCTTCTTTTTCTAGGATTTTTATCCTTTGAACCCAATGATCTACCACACTTCAGGTGTGTTTGGGATTCAAAAGTTTAATACTAGCAGATGGTCCCTTTGGAATATCAACCCGGATAGGCACATTCATTGCAAGGATATGTGACTTAGTTATCCATTTCAAATCAATTAATGCATCTGGCATTTGATCTGCTATTGTCTGCAAGTGGATAATTTTCTAGACCTCTTGCTCACATATGCGTGTTCGTGGATCAAAATGAGATAGTGATGAGACTTTTTATGCAATTTTTAAAATTCTTTTTGGGGTTCCTTTTTCTCTCCCCTAATTGCAGGAAAATTATTTCATCAAATTGACAATCTGCAAATCTAACAGTAAATAAATCTCTTGTCAACGGTTCAAGGTATCAAATTATAAAGGGTGAGCCAAACCCAACCTATATACCTAACCTCCATTGAGGGCCCATCTTAGTACATTGTGGTGGTGCTACAGGCACGCATACCGTGCAACCATAAATTCCTAAATGGGATATGTTTGGTCCATGACCAAATACTAATTGTGACGGAGAATATTTATTATAACTGGTCGGTTTGAGACGTACAAGTGCTGTTGCATGTAAGATAGCATGACCCCACATGGTAGCAGGTAATTTTGATTTAATAAGCAGTGGTTTGCTATCAATTGTAGGCGCTTAATAAATGACTCTGTAAGGCCATTTTGAGTATGAACACGAGCTACCAGATGTTCAATTTTTATCCCAATTGATATGCAGTAATCATCAAAAGCTTGAGACGTAAATTCAGCAGCATTATCTAGACGAATAGATTTAATTGGATAATCTGGGAATTGTGCCCTTAATCTTATTATTTGTATCAGTAGCCGCGCAAATGCCAGGTTGCGGAATGATAAAAGGCACACACGAGACCATCTTGATGATGCATCTATTAGGACCATAAAATATCTAAACACTTCACTAGGTGGGTGAATAGGTCCACATATGTCCCCATGTATACGTTCCAAAAATCTCAGAGATTCGATGTTGACCTTCAGGGTCAATGGTCTGGCAATTAATTTGCCTTGATAGTAAGCAGTACTTGAAAGTTCATCATTTGCAAGAATCTTCAGGTTCTTTAATGGATGACTAGTGGAGTTTTCAATAATTTGTCTCATCATTATTGATTCAGGATGACCTATTCGGTCATGCCATAGAACAAAAATTTTTGGATCAGTAAACTTCAGGTTTACGATCGAATGTGCTTCACTGGCATAAATTTCTGCATAATATAGGTCGGACGATAACGTCGACAAGTTTTTCAAAATATATTTCTGTCCCAAGACACTTTTGATTATTCAAAGGTATTCAACATTCGTTTCATTTAGTGTCTCAACATGATATCCATTTCTGCGGATATCTTTAAAACTGGGATTTAGAAGAGAACAATTCAATTTCTATAATAATTTTTGTCTCCTTAGGCAGAAATATGGTAGCTCTTTCGGAGCTTTCAATTATTTTTGCATTACTAGATATTAAATAAACATTTGCGTTTCTTTTAAGTAAAGTAGTAAAAAATTTCTTATCTTTAAAAATTGCATGAGTTGTTCCACTGTCAATTACACAAATATCTTCATGGTTGATTATTGATCC
>JAOTQR010000079.1:16227388-16238679 GCA_025774065.1 Solanum ossicruentum
TCAATTAATATCTTAATTAAATTAATTATAAAAACTAAAAATATAAGTTTTTTTGCGAACATCATGAAATGTGTGTTTGACAAAATATTAAATATTATAAATATAATGTCATAGTAAAATTGTTAAAATATTTGATAAAAAAAGAATCTATCTAATATAATTTTAAAAGATGGCTTGGAATGTGAAGTATTAAGTCAATACTACAAAAACAAATGAAACTAAAAATTATAACATAAGTTTTAAATTCAAAATTAAAAAATAACATAATACTCTTATGTCAAATTTCAATATAACATACATAAATATGATTAAAACAAAAAAATATGTATATTGATAACTTTATCCAACAATGAATTTAGCTTTAATTTAAAAATTAGAATGCTAATAAAATCATGCTAGTGAAAAATAAAACAAAACATAGGATAAAAAAAAAGTTAATGTGAAAAAAAGTATGGAATCACATGACAAAGATTGAGAATAAGAAAGAAATGAATAATAACTATTATAAAATAAAATATAGTTTTAGAAAAAATTAGAATAATAAAAATAAAAGAATTTAAAACAATCAAAATGAAGCTAAATGAAAATGAAAATATAAAAATAAAAATAAAAGAAAGAAATTTAAAAGTAATCAGCATGTAATTACACTATGTAATTACCTGCAATTCACAGTCTCTCCCTGTGAATCGGAAAGTGTAATTACACTCAATTACCTGGTGTTCATGTAATTACTATCCAACCAAACAAGTTAGACAATGTAATTACACCCAATTCCACCAAATCCAATTATCAGGATGTCCTTCCAAACAGACTCTATATGTTTATAACAAAACAAATAGGATCTGTTTGAAAACCTACCTGATAATTGGAATTAGTGTAATTTTTAAGCTAGTAATTACCACCCTATTGATCACACAACTTAGTAATTACTTTGACATGTTTGTTTGTCACAATGTAATTATATTATAATTACATGTATGATTGATTGCGTCAGCGTAATTATAAGGTTATATTAAATTTTAAAAATAAAAATGAAATATCTAAATTAAAAATTGATATCCGATCTCAGTTGCATTTTAGTGGAAGCGAGCGGCCAGCTTAGCTTCCCAACCATTGAACCGAACAACAGTTAGGCAAGAGAAGCTAGAAAGTCCAGTCTTCCAAAAAAGGAATTCTAACTTAGTTTGACAGGGGTCGGAAGGCGGAATTCTAGTTCCGGGCTCCATTTGGCGAGCAAAGTCTTCGTAAGATCTTCTTTAGTTATTTCCATCGACACGGTTAAAGCTTCCACTTTTCTTTCGTCTCTGTTCGACCAGTCGGACAAAGACTTGACTGGACGATATTCACGAGCAGATGACAAGCATGAGTGAAGAAGGGTCTTATGTTAGCATTTTTGGTGGTAAAGAAGATGTTCTTGTTCTTATCAAAAGAGATG
This sequence comes from Solanum ossicruentum, assembly GCA_025774065.1. Taxonomy (NCBI): domain Eukaryota; kingdom Viridiplantae; phylum Streptophyta; class Magnoliopsida; order Solanales; family Solanaceae; genus Solanum; species Solanum ossicruentum. Next base: position 16,228,824 of record JAOTQR010000079.1, read on the forward strand.
TCGGCCCTTCATTGTTGCCGATATAGAGACAATCTTGGAGGAGTCAGTTTTCTTTTCAAATCGAGGAACGGGAAAACATCGGACCTGAAAATATAGAACTCGTCTTTAAAAAGTAAGGGTGTTTATAAATAATATTAAATTAAGTATTTAAGATATAAATTATCTCTTGAAAATATATTAATTAGTAGATATATATTTATAATAACAACAAAAACAATAACAACATATCCAGTGAAATCCAACAAGTGGAAGTCTGGGAGAGTAAAATATACATAGACCTTACAACTACCTCATAGAGATGGAGAAGCTGTTTCTAGAAAACCCTCAACTCAAAATATATTTCTAAATAATATTATAAAAATATTATTAATATTTTTCAAATTAATATATTTTAATTAAATTAATCATAAAGCTAAAAGTACAACATTTCAATGAACATTAGAAAATGTACTTTTGAGAAAAATATTAATATTATAAATGTTAGTAATATTAAAGATCAACAATAAATTCTACTTTAGTTTAAAAATTAGAATGCTCAATATTATGCTAATGCAAAAATAAATTAGAATAAATAAAAAAATAAATCATATGAAAAGCTACATGGAATCAGTAAAAATTGAGAATGAAAATAAAATAAAATATAAATAATGAAAAAACTATTTTTTAAAACAATTAGAATAATAAAATAAAAATAAAAATAAAAAAAATAAATAAAAAAGAGTAAAGGGACCAAAATATGAGTAACCAAAATTACAAATCTAATCCACTCCCCCACTTCACTCTTTCTCTCACTGAACGACCATGAGCTCTGCTCTCCTCTTCCCGGTTCCGGTAAAGCTTTCAACCTTCTCCAGTGCACCTTCTTCACTTTCTACACCGACCCTTTTCACCATTTCCTTCGCTAATCCAATTTCCAACAACCCCATTTTTGTTAAGCAAAGTTTAAGCTCAAAAAGACCGGATTTCAGGGTGTTTGCCGATGACGGAGATGCTGACAGCGGAGGTACAGATGACTATGACATGGACGAGGATGAAGTGGAAGAAGCAGACAACAAGAAAGACTTTGATGTTGACTATGATACCCTCTTAGGTGGTGGTGGTGCTGCTGCTTTAGCTGTTGCTAGGGGTGATGATGACATTGCGATGGTGAATAGCAGTAGCTTTGTGTTCACTCAAGGATGGGAATCGGAGACAATTGTGGATTATAGGATTAATGAGGAGGAATTTCATAAAATTTGCCTTTTGGATTGTGATTTCTTCATTCGTAAACCTCCTGATCCTGATAACGATGTTTATGATTTTCGTGAGGTTAAATTCTTAGTCTCTGCCTCTCTTTTTGTCTTCTGGGAGTATTAGTGTCTTAGTACTAGATTCTGCAAATTTGTATAGTGAAAATTGCATCATTCGGTTTATTTTTGTGGATAAAACATATGCATTTAAGCGCTTTGTCTAGTGATATACTGGCTATATTTTTTCTATATGCACATAAGTTTCTCGATGTTCGAAATGCATATTGATGTAAGCACACTGTTGATTTCTGTCTTGGTAAATTGGTTATCAGGGTTGTCCAAAAGGGATGACCTTTAGGCTGCGTCAGGGGAAGAAGATACTTTTGATTACTATTGGAATAATAGCTTCAAAACTTGGTGCCAATCTGCTCCAACCTTGATGTGCATGATTACCGTGATAAAACCTGTGCTTGTGACTGGACAAGCTATCAGGTGGATGATACCTCAGATCTGTTTTTTTTTATTTTAAATAAATAGGGGTTCTGTTTTTCCATATTACCTGGACTCAAATATGGGTGTGTATTTGGTATGACAATTGATATCCTGGTTGGATGGTCAATTTGATAAAGTTTTAGGAGTCATTCGGTTTAAGGTGTAAGGTACAAGGTATAATAATTTCGGGATAAAATGCTGGATTATCTTATCCGGTGTTTGGTTAGAGTTATTAGATATTTGTTGAATTATTTGTTCTACCATTTATACCTTAGTGATGGGATAAGTTATTCCATATAATGGTGGAATAACTAATCATGGGATAATTAGATATTCCTTGGACTATTTGTTCCACAATTTATACCTTAGTGATGGGATAAGTTATTTCATATACATGGTGGAATAGCTTATCGTGGGATAAGTAATCCCCGAATAAGTTGTTCCCAACCAAACAATCCCTTAGAGTAATTTGAAGGACTGCATCTGCAATCTAGTGCTACCACATTCATGTATGTTCAACAACGGTTGGTCAGCAAATGAAAAAGGACATTATACCCAAGTTTGGGGTGTGGGGGAATTCAGATACTGAAATTTGAATGTTAGTTACCATTTTTTTTCCTAATAAGGATAACTTAGTTACCGTTTTCACAATGTGTGTGCTAGCTGATGAAGTATTGTTTCTATTTGTTATGCAGATGTATGTTACACCACCAGATACTGATGTATATGCCATTCCCAGAGTTCTTGCACCAATGCCTCAGAAGGTGTGGTACTTATATGTTTATGATTGTACATACTGTATGACTTACTTTTGAGTACTTATGATTCAACTTACGATAGATTTAGTCTGATTAAGTGATTTCTTGATCAACAACATGCTTTTTCATGTAGTATATCCGGTGTGCAATGAGTGACTACGGGTGCTACAATGTGACAGAGCCTCCCATCGATGCGCCTAGAGATCCCATGTATAAATCCGAGAGGGAAGTTATGAAGGTATTGATGTCTTCTGTTTCAACTGATTAGACATTTGTTCTGTTATATGCTGTTTATGCAAGTTTATTTTTATAAAAATATGAAGCTTGTGAAGTAGTATTAATTGTAATGTAAAAATGCTAGCTGGACTATGGAAATGAGCTTCCACTGAGACATAAGAAAACAAGAAAGGAAAAACTTCAAGGAAGACACTTTTAGTTCTTTTTTTTTTCTTTATTTTTGCTTTTATTCAGGTCTTCCCACTTACTTTTAGTTTGGAATTTTTTTGTTGTTTAAGCCTTCAATACCGACGTCTAGTACTCCATCCATGTATCTTGGTAAAAGGTCATCAAAATTCGTATGGTTGTATCACACAGCTATGACATTCAAGTACCTAATCCAAAGCATTTCTTCTTGACTGGTATGAAGGATCTGTTCATTTGAATAGGAAGGTAAGAACGTTTAATCTTGGACTTTATGGGTTGTATGATCACAGTGTTTCTGTTGCAGGTATTCTTGACAAAGCACTACAGGAATCGCAGGGCAGATGATCCAGAATTTGTTCTTGATTTTGAAGAAATATATGTTATTGATTCTAAAACCAAATCAATCACAAGAGCCAAAGTAGTGGTAAGGAATTGTGACAAATTTGATCCAACACCTTTTCTTCTAGATTTGCTTATTTTTTATTGAAAAAGTAACTTGCCTGATAAAGTGATCATTTCTATTTTGTGTAAATAGCTTTTTCATTTTCATATGGCTGAATCTGCTGCCTGTGTGGTTGGAATTTTAATTTTTCATTTTCATATGGCTGAATCTACTGGCTGCGTGGTTGGAGTTTTAATGCTGTCAAATAGAAATTTGGATTGTTAATACTTCGAAGATGTGTTTTACCAATTCACACTGCTCAACAATCAACTCTGACCAAATTTCACAGAGCAAAGGAGCATAGACATTTTAGGAAATGGGTGTGTTGTTCAAGAGGAAGTGTGTAGGGTCAGGAGGAGTTTGCATGGAAGAGGGGTAAGGGGTAAATGGCAGAAACTGAAGGTTTTAAGTTTAAATTTATTTCTTTGTTTCATGGAAGAGGGGAAGGGGGTAATGCTGCAATGACTGTCTTGCACTAATTAGGTTAATTGTTTTGTTTGCAATAGAGCAGGAGTAAATTTACACTCACTCTCCATAAACATATACCAGACCCAAAAGAGCTATTACCACTTTGCTGATAATGCCAAAGGATTTTGTTTTTATACCGAAAAAGGGGAGTGTACAATAACAACAATATATCTAGTGGAATCCCAAAAGTGGGGTCTGAGGAGGGTAGTGTATGCAAACTTTACTCCTTGAGCGGCTGTTTGTGATAGACACTTGGCTCAAGGAAAAATATTCGAAGCTGGTCGGAGAAAAGAAAAAACAGGAGTGAAGAAGTCATGAAAAAAATACTACAGAAAGCATGTCATAGCATTTTTTTTTTAAAAAAATGTAACTACAACAAAATAATATGGTAATTGAAGTGCAAGAAGCAACAAATAATAAGTGACATCTATGAGAAATATGGGAGAAAATTTTTGTTGAATTGTTGTTTCTACATTATTACATTGAGACCTTATTTATAGATACTATATCAGACTCTTTTTCCAACTAGGATTCTATAATACAATCGTTTTCCAAGTAGGATTCCATATGCTATTGTTATTCCTATTCCTATTCTTAGTAGGATTGATTTACCTATTCCTATTCTAACACTCCCCCTCAAGCTAGTGCATACACGTCATATGTACCTAGATTGTTACAAATGTAATTAATATGAGGATCGATGAAGAGCTTGGTGAGATATCTGCAAGTTGATCACTCGACTTCACAAAATCAACAATCAATCTCAGTGTGCTTAGTCTTCTCATGAAATACTAGATTTGATGCACAATGTCAATAAAACACAATGCAATAAGTTCTTGAATTACAGTGTTGAACTTCCCAAACCAAGCTCAGAAGACCGATTCATATCACAGAGTGACTTACACAAATGACTACAAGGCTACGAAACGACATTCAAGGCTATCAAACTCCTGCTGAGCAACAAAATCTGGTGGTTGTTCCATATGGATTTCTTCCTCGAGATGATCATGGAGAAAAGCATTCTTAATGCTCAATTGATCAAAAGGTCAATGGAGAATGACTATATGGATCATCTCAAAATTGCTCTAAGAAAGTCATTTTAAAACTGGTCAGAACTTGCTCATGCTCGGAATTATTAAATTTGATGGTTGAAAGTAGTCATAAATTGAGAAATAAAATTGTATGGATAGGGTTGGAATGATGACACGATCCTACTGAGAAAGAGAAATATATGGGTAGAGTTGAAGTGATGGCACAACCCTATGCAAATTAAATTTGCTGAGTCACCGAAAAGACGCATGGAACTACGCAAATCAAATTTGAGTCACCAAAAAGACACACAGTGCTATGCAACTCAGATATGAGAAAGTAGTTCAAAAAACTCACGGTACTACACAAATTGAATATGAGAAGTAGTCCAGAGAGATGCACAACGCTACACTTGATAAATATGAAAAAGTAGTCACCGAAAAGATGACACGACGCTACCAAAATTAGACATAAAAAGTAGTCACCAGAATGATGGCACAGTGCTACACAAACACTGGCAGATGTGGGGTTGACACAAAACAACCCTAGAAAGTCACCAAAAATTCACGCATAGTGACCTGCTTGACTGAGTTTTCTTCCCTTGAATATGAGAATTATACATATATCATTGACCCTACTTTTGTTAACATAACCATTGGCCAGATGGGCAGCATTTATGGGTCATAGCCGCATGTCGACAACAGAAGCTCTTTGATTTTCTACCAGGACTGAAGAAACTCTGATATCATGTGAAATTAGGTCTTGGACCTAACTCACACCCCAAAAGCTAGCTTAAAGGAATAAGGATTGCCCAAGTCTTGTAAGAAGTCCACCATCTCATTAACTACCAATGTGGAACTTTTGTGTCATTTTTCGACACCCCACCTCATGCCCACGTGGGCTTTATGGGGGCCCAACATTGGGTGAGGCGGTTCCTGCTCTGATACCATGTAAGAAATATGAGAGAAAAATATTATTGAATTGTTGTTTCTACATTATTACATTGAGACCCTATTCAGAGATACTATATCAGACTTCTTTTCCAACTAGGATTGGATAATACAATCCTTTTCCAAGTATGATTCCATGTACTATTGTTATTCCTATTCCTATTCTTAGTAGAACTGTATTTACCTATTCCTATTCTAACAACATCGAAGGACAAAAAGCTCCCAAGTAACACTACAATTATTAATATGAGAAGGGAGGGTGTCACGACTCAAATCGGTTGTGATGGCACCCACCAAGGCAAGCTAACCTAATTCGGATATGACACAATAATGAAAAAGATGAATTGGAAATAATAGTCTAAATATATATACATAAGCAAATGAAAAAGATGAATTGGAAGTAATAGTCTAAATATATATAGATAAGCAATAGGGTAAAAGGGATCCATATTCTAAAATCAACCCAAGACTAGTGTAACATGTACAAGTCTCTACTACAACTAAACTCGAGAGAAAAATGTCCAAGTCTCAAATGTCTTTGATCCTTAAATAGAACAAAAACGATAAGTAAATAGAATTTTGAAGGCTTCGTTGAAATGGACTAGCTGCTACCTAGCAGACGGTCTCAAAACGTGGTCTAAAATTAGAGAGAAACATTAACCGAAACCTGGTTCACAATGTAGAAGCAAGGGTGAGTACTGAACAACACGGTACTCAACAAAATGATCTAAACACATATATAGAATAAAGAACACATGTGCTTCTTTCACCCCAATCAAGCCTCCAAAACTACAACCTACACTTAGTAAAGCCAGTATACACAATATGTGTACTTGTAACCACAGTCCAGGTATATAACATATCCAACAAATTGTTTTCAACAATGTACAAGTACAAAATTAACCATCTAGTCACCCTTCATACAAGTATCCACATTAATAGAATAAAATAAAATGTAATGTAATGAAGTGCAAATGATACAATCTAATGTCAAGTAATCATGATGCATGTTTGTCCTACGATACACATCTGCTGATGTAACCAGATCGAAACTATCTATAAAAAAGATTTTATGCTTGTTTCTTTCTCTTGTTTAAGACAAGTCGTGAATCTAAATTGAAACCCTTCTTATTGGACGATCATGATAATTTTGTCCATGTACCTACCTTGGAGCATGAAGCCCGGCCCTCAAATTGCTTACATCACATGCCACTGAGCATCTGGCCCTACCCCTCATAATCAAGTATCTCTATCCATGGAGTGTGCGGTCTGACCCTAGTATGTCATCAAGTGTTTCAAACTTGCCACGAAGCGTGTGGCTCGACCCCAGATATTTAGCCAGAATCATTTTCCTTCGACTTTTACCAATAGTGGAACTCATTTCATATTTCAACACAAATAAGCATTTCCAAAGGGAATATGAGTATTCACAAGAGTCTACATGTTTCATATAATCATCATTCAAGTTAATCACTATCATTATTACTTCAATAGTCACATCATTATCATCAAGTTCTTCAATAATAGGTTCAACCTTATTATTCAATTTCTTTTATAATCAACAAATCGTTCTCAATCAAGTCTCTTTAACGAGTCACATTCTTCATCAAGATTCTTTCACAATATATCATCAATATCCTCGAAGTTATTTCACAATTTCATAGCAATATTTGTTTTCAAATCAAACTCATTATTATCTCAATAATAGAATCATCATCAATTGAATCATTCAATGATAGTATCACGTTGTCTTCTCCAATTCTCAATAACCAATTTATCATCATCATCATTATAGACTATTCATCAAAGAGCCAACATTTTCATTAGTATTCATCAACAATTTCATCACAATATCGAGATTACATGACACTTATATCACTATAACATTTATAATGCTTGAATAATTACTTCAACTATTAGCATTCATCTTTACTCAACATTTAAGTCAATATTACAATTCACAATTCTCATCTACAAGGATAACATAATCAAATCAATTATCTCAATATAAGGATCAATATCATCGAGCGATATTTCTCAATACTTAAAACAACATCAACAAGTACATACAAAATGATGATTTAAGTTTCACATATTAGCACATGACCATTTTATTTTTTTTATGACAAAGGGAACTCGCAGCCATTATCCTTTGGGTGCGCACAGAGCAAACCCTCACTCTCATGCAATAGCTCGCAAACCATATAGGAGAGGTAACCTGCACTAGGTAAGCTCGGTTCGACGAGCTCGACCCAGAAGGCAAATCCTTTGCTTTCACTGGCAAGGGGTTTCGAACTTAAGACTTCCACCAACATGGAAGTCTCAAGCCCAAACCACTGGGCTACCCCCTAGGGTGCACATAACCATTTTATAACCCCTTCTCTTTTTATTAAGTCTTTTCATGAATAATTCACCAATTTTTGAATCCACATTACTCCCAACACACAGAGAGGATACATGGCTCAATTAGACTTGACAAAGTTTAGTAATCCACTTGCTTCGATAAAGTCAATCCAACATAGAGCTTTCCCTTTTCGATTTGTATCTGAAACACCACAATCTATTCAAATAGTGATTCACAATCAAATTCTAAGTCTAACAATGCCAAAATCATGAAATTGGGGGAAAAGGAAAACCAGTACAAAAATCCAATATCGAAAAATGGGGTTGAAATCTGAAAATTATTACTTGAAATATTCCTCAAAGTATTGAATGCTATAGAAGAAATGTTTCAACAATGGAGTTGAAATCACTCCTTAATCATCACCATTTTTATAATTTCAAGTTCATGAACAACCACCTCCCTCCCTCCCCAAAATCCCCAATTTGATATTAAAAACAAAAAATAACGAATGGGGAATAAAGATTTTGGTTCAAAATAGCTTACCCAATGGAATCATCATGAAAAATCACTTGAAAATTGTCCAATTCGAGTTCCCAAAGTTCAAAAATAGATAAATGGCTTAAACCCCGTCATTTTTTAGAAACTGTTATTGTTCACAAAATATTGTCCTCTGCGAATGCGAATAATCCCACTAACCCTCTGTGAACGCGGACCTAGTGCCATGAACACGAAGATCCAATCATTTTGCCTCTGTGAACGCGGAAAAGAAACATGGGCACCAAACATCGGCAATTCTCACAAGGCATAAAATCCCAGAATGGACCCTTGGGATTTATTCGGAACCCTCTACACACAAACCATATATGCATTTCTACTAAATTCGACATTCTGGACTCAATAGAATCGTCTGAAATTGAATTTGAGGTCTCTTTGACGCAAAATCTAATTAGTCGCATTAGGACAACTTAGGCGTACATTTGTTGTTGTTAGGACAACTTAGGCACTAGAAATATCAAAACGAAATTGGAACATCCAAAAATTATACCAATGGTTGTTCTAGAGCTAAAATCACCTCCCAAATCCAATGGAACCATCAGAAATCCAATACAAACACCCGAACTCAAAATGTTGACCAAAGTCTTCTTTCAAATTTCAACTAAATTTTCAATTTCGGATCTCAAATCCACATAACAACTCTAGCTTTGGTTTTTACGGTTCTCCTAGACTAATTTCTACATTCTGGAATTGATCCAATCGACAGAATTTCGTTCCGACATTCGAAACTCCATGATTCGAAATTCAAAATTAAGCAACTTAAACCTTTAAAACTCAACTCTTTAGCAAAAACCCAACTGTCACCAAATTTTCAAAACCAACTTTCACAGGCAATCAAAAGGACTCGGGGCAACTACTTGGAGGGGTAAAGAATTCAAAAGTACCAAAAAAGACCTTTGGGGTCATTATAGAAGGAGTGTGTGTCTGTGTTGATTAACTGTTTGGACTATGATTTGGGGACTAAATTTAAAATTAACTTAAAAGCCTATGTTGCTCTACCTAGGGGTGAGCATGGTCCGGGTGGGCGGTTTTTCTATCAAACCCAAGAACCACCCGCTATATACCGATTCTGAAAAATTTGGACCGCGAACCACCCATTATTTTCGTTAATCCACCCAAGGACCGTACCGTCGGTCCGGTCCGGTTCTTGGGCGGTTCCATAGACC
>JAOTQR010000079.1:16255985-16267397 GCA_025774065.1 Solanum ossicruentum
TACTGTGGGATCATGTACTTTATGTTCTTTATATTACTTTACCTTTACTGTAAAATCTGTGCACAGCTATAATACAAATGACCAACTGATCAGTGGTGAACTGTATCGGGTTCGTCCCTGGTTAGGTTCTTCCTTGACCCCTTGGGCTACCCCCCGTGATAGGATCGTCCCTGGCTAGGTGTTACTTCCACCCCTCGGGCTACCACCTATCAAAAATTGTATACTTTACCTTTCAATTACTTTTGAGATGATTCTTTTGGTGGTCACAATATTGGAGATGTAGGACTGTATAGGTAGCATGTGACATGTATATAATCATATAAGACAATATGACAATGAAAAAAGTACGTTACACAAATAATGAAATGCGTATGAAATGGAACAACTCGTGAACTGCATTTGGTAACAAGAACCCATGTAACCTGGTATACAAGCATGTATGTAGATTTGAGGGTGACTATGTACGTGAGCATATAAACATGTGCAAGAGTGTAGACACAGTTAATAGTTGTGTCGGAGTTGGTAAGTGCCTTTATGTGCCAAGGAGGAATCTATGTTTCATGCCAAACAATACGAAATCAAGTAGTCTTACATACCTCGTTGTATGACCTTGTTACTTCCTCAAGATAACCTTCCTTTCCTCCAAATACTTATCTACAACATAATAAGCGATAAAACTAGCATTAGAAGCCAATAAATATATCTTGGCAGCCCAATCACATAAGAAAACAATACACGGGTAGCAAGCGGGTGTTTATAAACCCGAGCGTAACCTTTCAACCTTTCCACCCCCTAGTCGTATTTTCCTAATACATATTCTCATGTACACATCATGTACAGACTATTTTTGTGCCAGAACAACCTTACAACAGATCACAAAGCACAACGCATAACAATTATACACAACCTAAAAATGGACAGGATAATGTTACCTTCCTTCGCTACATTTCGACGTCGACAATTCCAAACCTATTCCAACTCTAACCAAACTGTTCTAGCAACATTTACACATACAAACAGCCTTGAAGCAGTCTCAGAACAGTAACAAATCAGTCATTAAGGATGTGAGGCAATAGCCTTCTATCCAACAGTCCTCAAGTTCATACTAAGCACACAATTGCGGTATCGTATAAGGACTCACTTTTGTGGACTGTAAAAGTGGTTAATCAGCCTTTTTACATTACTGTAAGACCAACCTTTCTTAAATACATAAGCATTAATTCATAATAAAGCCAACCAACAAGAGAAAAACTTCTTAATTAACAAGAAAAGTGCACAAGAATCCTTATACAAGCTGTCCGTAATTTTCAGCATGTGTGTGATTGACTTGTTTCTTTGGTTTTGATAAACAAACCATACTAGGTGCATAAGTAAATTTACTTACCTACAAAATCAAGGTTTAGAGCTGCTTTAGGGACCCTTGTGAGGTTGTAAAGCTTGTCTTTCACCCCTTTAAACGAGAGCAAACAAGTACCAAGAAGACAGATTTTTTCTTGTCTAAGTTGAAATGGATTTGTGTGCTGGTTTTCATCCCGTTTTAAAGGCCTAGCTTGGCCGCCTTACTCTTGACTTTTTGACCATCTTCAACCACATATTAATAAGCTACTTATGTAGCAGCTTTGCCCTTATACTTGGGCCTAAATGGGTCTCCAAGTTGATGGGCTTGGGCTGCCTATTTTCCAACTTTCCCTTCACTTAGTTTGGGCCCAATTTGTTAAGTGTGTGTGATGTCTTTGGGCCCTTTTTAATATCTTTCTTGGGCTGAAAATATAGTCCATGTGTGATGCTAAAACACGGGCTAAAGTCACACCCTTAACACGGATTTTATTCATAATCGGACTTGGACAAATTCGACGTCAGGCCTCGTCTCTGTTTAGATAGCAAGTTTAAGTTAAGCAAGTAGGTGACTCACCTGCTAGCTTCTTAAGTCCTACAAGCACCTCAATTCTCTCACTTCATTTAAGGCCGTGATCTCCTCAATTCGACACAAAACATGTATACACTCGGCCCTCTTAAGCGTTGGATGCACATAGAGCCCATTAACACGAGATTCAAACACTTTTAGAAATTAGCGCTAATTTGACCAAACCATGTCATGTTTCATTCGAATTGTACTAGTATTGTAAGGTGTGGGGTGTTACACTCTACCCCTCCGCATATCCCCTAAATCCAACCTCTCGCACCTCCTAACAGGAGCCTCGATACTCCTTCACTGCACATGTCCAGATATATATTATTGTCTCGTCATCTTTAGGGTATCCTCCAATATTAGTATACCCTGTTACCTTCCCCCGCTCACGAAAATGTGGAAAGCCTTTCATGTCTATACCACATCCAAGTGTCAATGTGGTCAAATTGATTTCTTATTCCTCAGTTGTCCATGATGTGAGACCATTTACTCATACTCCCCCACACCTAGACATTGCATTGGAACTCTATGCCCATTTTATACTGATCCATGGTATTGTTGTAGCATGCACTCCTATGACTGGGCATCTGCATTCATTATTGTGGTTATTCATTATAACTTGCCTTAGAAGTTGGCAGTCAACCAGTTACACCTTTAAAAGCTAATAGGTTGTGGATTTCACCTAGGCAGAACTGACTGTAACATAGTATTAGAAAAAGCTAGAATTCAAAGGGGACTTGCGACCTAGTCTAGAATGTGTTTCAAATTCACTTCGTGGCTACATTCATCTATAATTTGGTGAGGGTAGCAATTTGATAATTTTTATTTCTTCTATAAGTTGCTTGTGCATCTGTATAGTTAAGCATAGTTTCCCATTGTATTTTTGATATATAACAGGCTGTGAGTGTAACTTTTTCTAGGTGTTGGACTTGCATGCGTATGAGGCAAGACAAAGGGAGTATGCCCTCAAGGGTCATAAGCATTTTTATTTCATGACACTTAACGGCAGTGAGGTATTAATGTTGCTTTGTTTCCCCTTTTTTTTGTGTGTGTGGGGGGGTGGGGGGCGCAAAAGAAGTCGTGAATTACTCCCGTAGTTTCTTGTTCAGTTACTATTTGGTGTTTCTTGTATTTCGATTGTCATATTGTTTTGTTGTAACTTGTAATTACTGTTTAGAATGATTATCATGTTTTCTATGGTGTTTTGCCGTGGCTTCTTTACTTCCATTATTCCTTTCCCCGTACTGCCGTGCACTGTTTTCTAATTGAATTGAGGGTCTAGCGGAAACAACCTCTCTACCTCCAAGGTGGGGGTAAGGTCTGCATACGCTCTATCTACCCCACCCCAAACCCCACTTTGTTGGATTATATAAGGGCAAGAAGTTGTTTTTGTTATGAAGTAATGAGTTATCTTACTCGGATACATATCCTGTTATTTGGTCATTTATTTTTTGTGAAATATCTCTTTGCCAACTAATTTAATCTTTCTATCACCTCTCAGTGGCTAGTGTAGATTGTAAAGACCCGTAATTGTGGCATTTTAATACATCTGTTCTCTCTAGCCTTTGTAATGTCCTTTTCATGCCTCATATTTCAGGTTATAGATGCGTGTGCTAAAGGGAATTTGGGACGTTTCATTAACCATAGCTGTGATCCTAATTGCTGCACAGAGAAGGTGATTCTACTTTCTACTGGGCTTTACACTTTGTCCAAAAATTTGCTTTCATGTTCTATTCAGCTTGATAATGAATGGCAATTTCTTCAGGAAAAGGTTGTGCACGAAAACCAGAATTCCTTTCCCTCCATTGGCCTTTTGCTGCCTTATTTTTATGCATACGTTGGCCTTGATTGGACATGTTGTTAATACAGAAGATTAGTATTGTTTGGTGAAGCTGAGTGGTGCTTTTCTTTCATTTTGCTTTGGGGAAAAAATTGATACCACATTAACAAAATTCATTTCTACACAAATGTATATAATATTATAATCTCAAGTTTCTTTCATTTGCCTTTTATAAAACCAGATGTCTTTTTTTTGGGGGAAAATCATTGGTGAGAAATTAAAAAAACAATAGGAGAAAAGAAAACATAGCCCAATACTAGACTTGTTCATTACGTAGTTATATACTTTTTAAGTATCATAAGTTCTTGAATAGATCTATCACAATTTGTGTTCTGGTTGATTCTTTAACAAAATTCAGACCAAATTAAAATAATTGTGAAAATCAAGACTTGAAATGGAAAATTATCATCAGTTTCCCAATCTCTTGGAAACACAGAATATCTGGCTTTCAATCTCTTATTAGAGATTTGATGGCGTCCCGTTTCCCGTTGTCATTCAACCCCCTAACATTCCAACTTAGGATTTTGACTTTCATCCAGAAAAAGACTGGTATTTCCTCCCCTTGTGCTTCATCTCCCTCTCATCATAATTCACCAGGCATAATAGCCTTCTGGCTGCTGTCTCCCCTTTTTTGTAGATTCTCACTCGGGACATATAGTGTTTGGTTTGATATATGTATAAGTTATGAGGAATTTATGTATTATTTCATGCAGGATAGAAAGCGGAATAAGTAACATGAATAACTAATCCATGCATAAAATAATACATAGATTTCTTCATAACTAATTCATGTATTACCAATACATGCATAACCCTGCATATCTACTCTCTGTGATTGATTATATCAGCATTTTGTGTTTGCAATTTCATCTTTTTATTATTATTTTTTTAATCATTGGTTTGTTAATTGAATGAAAGATCAATTCCCACCCCACCCCCACGCACCCCAGGCCTGCTCTTACTATATATTTTCGAGTACTGTTGTGACTCAACTTTCGTTCACTTGCTAACACAGTGGATGGTCAATGGAGAGGTTTGCATTGGACTCTTTGCTCTAAGGGATATCAAGAAGGTAAAGTGTCCCTTCTGATTGTAATTTGGCTTTAACTGTTTTACAATTTACGGGATATTTGTTGTTTTTTCCAAGTCAGTGAAGTAGAAAAATGGTTTCTTCTTTCATATTAAATTTCTTTTATATGTATGGTCAATAAACACATTAAGAGTAGTTCTGAGATCTTTAAAACCTAAGCTGAAGACAGTTGCATTATGGTCCCTGTGATAGTTATTAGTTTGTTACAATCACCATTCCGTTATCACTTTTAGCAAGTCCTTTGGTGATATTTGATACGCTTCTAATTTTAGTAGCTTGCCAGTGAATATATGCCATACTGCTTGTGAAGAGAATTTACTGTTACAAAAATAGGACGATTAGCCGAAAAAGACACTGTTATGGTTTGAGATTTGCCATGTAAATGGCAGTTCATGGCGGAATTGTGAGTAGAATCTAGGTCTAGTTTTAGATGGGTTATTTAGTTGATCTAGCCTTTAGGCCTTGAATACAGAGATGTGTTTGGGTTGCATTCCCTCTTACTTTGTTCTTGTGAAAAAGAACTTTGATGCTTAAATATGTCAAAGATTATGTTAACAGATCAGTTTCGGACAAAAATGATTATTTTAACTGATAATGAGTTTCAGATAAAAATTAAATCATATTTCTGAAACTTATTTGCATGGTTAATAAGTAGATCCCAATTTCAGATTGGAAGAGGGGCTTGTCAAAACTCTATATGCGGAATCTTGAAGAGGGTGTCGTGGGTATTCTTTGTTGTGGTCAATACATGATTATCAATAATTATAAAAGTAACACTCCATTCTAAACTGTGGATTTACTTTTAAAACTTTGGAACCCAAGACATGAAAGTTTATTAATTTATTTCGAGGTTTATCCTAATGTTTCTTGTGGATTGCAATAATTTTCCTCGCCCTTCAATCTGTTACACTGTTTATAGCGTATATTTAATGAGTTAAAGTCTGAATAGGTTCAACCGAGAGAAAATTTAACTATCAGTATTGCTAGGTAACTACTTCTTGGTGTTTCGAAGTTGGAATACAAATGCTTTAGTTTTTTAATCTTAATTTTAGCAAGTAGCATCTATGTATCAAAGAAATTATAGGAAGTGGCATCTGAGCTAGCAATGTTCAATTAAACAGGGATCACATCATGATGAAAATAGTGATGCTTGAGCTTTTTGTACTTGGTCTAGTTAAGTTAATTTTACAGATAATTTCTGGGAAAAGAAGTTGTAGTCTTAGTCTGACTTGTCGAATTTGTTTCTTCAAGCTGCGTAATTGATGACACTGAAGTTTATGACAGATCATCTGCCTATGGATTTTAATTGTTCTCCTGTTGTCACTTGTTATCTAGGAAGGTCTTCTTCTTCAAATAAATAATGATGTAGTTTTAATAGTACCCTTGTATTAGCTGCTGAACTTTTGGAGGATAATTAAGTACTTTTGACTCAGGAATATACTTTTAAGTATTTTCCCTTTCTTCTCCCCCCCTTCCCCTCATGGAAAAGAATTTATGTAATATATATGCATTTCACTTTGTTTATCATCTAATTTTCTAACCAACATCATTATAGTGCAACAAATTAAGTGCTTGGGTATGAGCCATCACTGACTTAAGTTTGTCAAATGCATCAAACCAAATTAAACCTCTTGTGCTCGTTCTACTTTAGGAATAATCTGTGTCCTATTTTGCTGTCTTTTTCATCTTCCCTTTACTTTAGCAGCAGCCACTTCTCTGCTTTTCATGTGTCTGGTGAGAGACGAGTGAGAGTGATGGGAAGGAGTAAATAGGTATGCTTCTCCAACTGGTTCCTGGGATCTATTTGCTTCATAGGTTGCTAGCTGTTTCCTGACTAGGCTTTCGATTGCATAACCTTTATGGATCACATCTTGAGTTATCACAAGTTAGCAATCTAAGTAAATATCGTTTCATTTGTTTCTGTTATTTTCCCAACTAATATGTGCTTATGGTTTTCTTATTCAGGGTGAGGAGGTTACATTTGATTACAATTATGTGCGTGTCTTCGGGGCCGCAGCGAAAAAATGTGTCTGTGGCTCGCCGCGCTGTCGGGGCTATATAGGTGGAGATCTGCAGAATGCAGAAGTGATAGTTCAGGCTGATTCTGATGATGACTATCCTGAACCCATTGTTTTCTGTGAGGATGGTGACATGGGTGATGAACTAGAGAAAATTTTATCTGCAAGAAGTTCATCTGATGTCACAGAAATTAGAACTCTGGGGTTTGCACCTAATAACAAATATAAACTGGATGAACCTTTTACTCAAAATCTGGAGAATACCACCCAAATACACAGAGGGCATATGATGAAACAAGAAAATTCCAACATGGATAACTCTGCTGCTGCTTTTAGCTTGAAGATCAAGGAGGAAAGCAACAAGTTCCATAATGAATCTCCTTCATCATCTCTGAAGAAGGAATCACCTGTGGCAATGGAGGGGCTAGAAAGCCTATTGCATTCTTCTGTACGACCTATGGAAAATTGCTTGCTGTTGGAAGATATAACCACTAAAACCATATCTGAAGTCAAAAGAGAGTGCGTAGATGTTGACAAAGTTTCTTCTGCACTGCCATCTCCAAATGCTGTGCTTAGCAAGTCTTTGAAGAAAAAATCAAGCAATGGGGATGCCAGTGATGAATTGTTGAAATCTTCTCGTAGATCATCTTCCGTTAAAAAGGGAAAATCGAAGGATAGTGCTGTGAATTTTACATCTGTACCTGATGTGAACAACAAATTGCAAATTCCGCAACCTAAATTCAAGAAACCAACACATGATTCCTCAAATGGTCGTTTTGAAGCAGGTATATCATTGTTATCAAGTTTTTGGAATGTGTAGATTTGAAAGTATCATTAAAATAATCTTGCGCCTGAATCTGCAGTTGAAGAGAAGCTTAATGAGTTGCTGGATCATGATGGTGGAATAAGCAAACGCAGGGTAAGTAGTTCCAAGCTACAGGATGTAGTCTATATTACCTTCTTTTCTTCTGCTTAATGATGGGGAGGAGTGGCTGCTTTGTTTTTCGTCATGTGGTGTTTCTAGTGCTTAGGTCACTGATTTTGGAAAAACTAATCATTCTTTTTTTATGGAATGCACATTTGCTCAGCTTTCTATCCATCCTTCACTGCCATTTGGTGTGGCTTCTTTAATGTATTGATGAAACACCATAAGTAAAAATTGTGAAAGAGAGGCCTGGTGGGTGCACAGGGGGGGGGGGCAATTCTAGGTCTTCATTTGTCCTCTTTATGGTGTCGCTTATACTCTGGCTAACGTGCGCGTGATTACTCTACGTTTGAATATGTTAATCTTTTTCTCTGCAGGATGCATCTAGGTGCTACTTGAAGCTCCTTCTCTTAACTGCTGCTTCAGGGGATAACTGCAATGGTGAAGCTATTCAGAGGTAATAATGGCTTTCTTATTGGAACTCTTCAGTTGCCATGCTTAGTGAGTGATACTTTTTGTTCGTTAATCTATTTCTCTTTTTCTTTTCGTCTTTAATATATTTGTATGCAGTAACCGGGATCTTTCTATGATCCTTGATGCGCTTTTGAAGACCAAGTCACGCACTGTTTTGGTGGATATTATTAACAAGAATGGTAGTAATGTGGTGCTTATTGCATGCTTCAATTCTTCTTTCTATTTTTGTCCCAAATAAATTATTGATTGTTGGTGTGATTGTTTCTTGTTTGTTAGGTTTGCAGATGTTACACAACATAATGAAACGATATCGAAGAGAATTCAATAAGATCCCAATTCTCAGAAAGTTGCTTAAGGTAGTTACTATAAAATTATGCATTCAAAGTAATTTTACTGATTGATGAACTAGCTGTTTTTAGCAGTATCAGGATTTGAGAGGCTGTGGAGAGAACTTTTTATTTGTTAGCTAATCTTGATGGAATTGGTCTGAGCAAGAAGTTGAAGTGTCTTAAAGATGTATTCATTGACGTCACTCTTATGTGGTCATAAGTTCTTATATGATGACTGAAGTATCAAATAGCCAATTAAAAATTGAGGATATGAAATTGAGCATTGTTCCGTAGCTTCCTTAGGTCACATTTTTACTAGAACAGGAGGAAAAAATTGTTTCTAGCTTTTTTCTAGGATGATGTCTATTAAACTTGTTATTGGCAGGAATATAGTGCATGTAGTTAGTGCCTATGCACCCCAAGTGGGCTTGGATGAGAGGTCAAAAAGCTCTTTTGGGAGGATTTGGATAAGCTTGTGAGAGGTATACCGGTCATAGAAAAGATTTTTATTGGGGCAGATTTTAATGTACATATCGGTGCAACTTCTAGAGGTCTTTTGACGATGTGCATGGGGACTTCGGGTTTGGGGAGAGGAATGGAGGAGGGATGTCTCTCTTAGATTTTGCTAAAGCATTTGAGTAGGTTATTGCTAACTCGTGTTTTCCAAAGAGGGAGAAACACTTGAGTATCTTTCGTAGTATGGTAGCTAGGACTCAGATTGATTACCTTCTCCTCCGGAAGGGTGATAGAAGCCTTTGTAAGAATTGCAAGGTTATTCCTAGTGAAAATATTTTCACTCAACATAGGCTTTTAGTTATGAATTTAGAGATTAAGGGGATAAGAAGGAGGAGGCTATTTATGTCCATCTGAGGATTAGATGGGGAGGCTAGACGCTTACCCTTCCTCTGGAGATAGGGAGCAGTTGAGTAGTTTGGGGGCTTGGAGTAGTAGTGGGAATGTGAACGATATGTGGAACACTACTGCTGGTTGCATTAGAAAAGTGGCTACCAAGGTACTAGATGATCGAGAGGGACCTTTGGTGGATGTCAAGGTGATTGGTGGTGGAATGGAGAAGTTAAGGCGAAGTGAAAGCTAAGAAGGTCACATATACGAAGTGGTCGGAGTGTATGGATGAGGATGAAAAACGAAGGCTTAAGGATATCTATAAAACTGCGAAAACAAAAACGAAAATGGCAGTCATGAGCGCTAAGACAGTAGTGTTTGAACGTTTGTATGTTGAACTAGGAAGGCGAAGATAAGAGATTGTATAGGCTCGCGAAAGAGAGAGGGAGAGAGAAAGCTCGCGACTTGGACCAAGTGAAGTGCATCAAGGATGAGGATGGTGAGGTGTTGGTAGGTGAGACTTCCATTAAGCAAAGGTGGAAAGCTTACTTTCACAAACTCTTTAATGAAAAAGGGAACAAAGATATTAAGTGATTTGGCGCACTTTGATAGTCATCGAGATTTTGGGACTGCGGGCATCTCAAAGCTGAGGAGGTTAGACGTACCATTAGTAGGATGAATAGGGGGAGAGCGATCGAACCCGATGTGATTCTAGTGGATTTTTGGAAGAGCACAGTCAAGGACGGTTTGGAGTGGCTGATCAGGTTATTTAATGCTATTTTGAAGACCGCTAAGATGCCCCATGAATGGGAGGAGTACAATGGTTCCATTGCACAAGAACAAGGGTGATATTTAAAATTGCAATAATTACAGGGGCATCAAGTTGCTAAGCCATGAGGGTTTGGGAGAGAGTGGTAGAAGTGAGGGTAAGAAAAAGAGTGTCTATTTCATAGAATCAATTCAGATTTATGCCAAGGCGATTGACCACTGAAGCAATTCATCTTGTTCGGAGACTAGTGGAGAAATATAGGGAAATAAAGAGGGACCATCATATGGTATTCATTGATCTTGAGAAGGCCTATGATAGAGTTTCGAGTGATGTCCTTGGATGTGTTTAGAGAGAGAGATGTTCCAATGGTATATGTTAAGATGATAAAGGACATGTATGACGGAGCCAATACTCGGGTAAGGACGGTGGGAGGAGATTCTGAGTATTTTCCTGTTGAGATGAGACTTCATCAAGGATCTATGCTAAGCCTTTTTCCATTTGCCTTCATGATGGATGAGCTGACACGATCTATTCAAGAGGAGGTTCCTTGGTGTATGTTATTTGTGGATGACATAATACTAATTGATGAGAAATGGGATAAAGTTAATGATAGATTGGAGGTTCAGAGACATACATTAGAATCCAAAAGGTTCAAATAGAGCAGGACCAAAACATAATACTTGGAGTACAAATTAAATGTTGCGAGGGATGACACGAACATTGAAGTAAGGCTTGCCACTCAATCTATTCCTAAGAGAGAGCTTTAAATACCTTGGGTCTATCATTCAGGGTAGTGTTGATATTGATGATGATGTCACACATCGTATTGGAGCAACATGGATGAAGGGGAGGTTTGCCTCTGGAGTATTGCGTGATAAGAAGATACTACATAAGCCTAAAGGTAAGTTTTATAGAATGATGATTATGTCGTCGTCGCTATATGGGGTGAAATGCTGGCCAGTCAAATTCTCACATGTCCAGAAGGTCTAGGTTGTGGAGATGTGGATGTGAGATGGATGTGTGGAAATACTAAGGGTGATAAGATTAGGAATGAGACCATTCAGGAGAAGTTAGGGGTGACTTTTATGGTAGACAAGATGAAGAAAGCGAGACTGTGATGGTTTGGGCATGTGTAGAGAAGAAGTGTCGACGATTCTGTTAGGAGGTGCGGGAGGTTGAATTTACGGTTACGTGGAGCGGTAGAGGTAGACCGAA
>JAOTQR010000079.1:16267497-16284186 GCA_025774065.1 Solanum ossicruentum
GGGTTAGGCTGCGTACATCCGACCCCCCCTCACCCTGCAATGAGCGGGAGCCTTTTGAGGCACTGGGGTATGTTGTTATTGTTGTTGTTTATATATTATCATTTGCTTTCCACTTTAGTTGTTTTTCTTTCTGCTTTTGGGGCCCGGTATTTTTGAGATGAGAGTCTTCATGAAATAGCCTCTCTATCTCTATGAGGTAGTTGTAAGGTCTGTGTACATTTTACCCTCCCAGACCCCACTTGTGGGATTCCACTGGGTATGTTGTTGTAGTGTTCTCTTGGAAATACTCAGTAGACTCAACATGGCTAGTGAGATCTTATCAAGCTTTTGGTCAGAATATGTCAACTGTTTTAATTTGTACAGGTTTTAGAGTATCTGGCTGTGAGAGAGATTCTTTCGCATGAGCACATTAATGGAGGTCCCTCTAGACCAGGAGTAGAGAGGTTAGTATATACTCTTGCATCTCTCATACATGTAAATCTTTTCAATTGGATTCTGCTGTTAAGGATCTAAAGTAATTCCGCTGTAAACCTTATATGAATAACAGCATGAACAAAAAGCACAAAAACTCAACTAGACGATGCATAGATTGTCTTCTCGTCTATAGTTTAGAAAAAGGGAAAGAGAAAATCAGGATGACTACAGAAATCACTGAGATTCTAAATGTTCGAAGAGTTGCAATTTGAATTTTTTTATTAATTTTAAAATGGAGATGAACTGCTAGAATTGCATCTCGTTTCACTGTTTTTTATGTTGAACTCCTATTTGCAATTATAAACCTTAAGATGTTCATTTCCTCTCACCTAGTTTCTCCATCTAATTGGAAAAAGAAGGAAATAAAAAGAAGTCTCTCATAGTTGAAGCGTTTTAAAAGCCATTGCTTCAATGTTTAAAGTGGTGAAGTGTTGTGGTGCCAGGGGTTATCACAACATAGGTGAAGCTATGCACTCCAAGTAATGATGTGCAACATGATCCAAACAAGAAATGGTTGCAAATTGATTCCTAACATTTGAAGATGTAACATTATCGACATTAAATTTTTTTGAACAGGAATATCAGCATTATCTATGTTGAATGCTGAAATGGTTATTTCAATTGCTCCTTGTTTGCTTTTTGCTTTTAAAAAGCACTGTGATAGTTAACTTAGGTATTTAATCTGCAGTTACACCAACCTCTAAGGACTAAATATAGCAATTTTCGAGTTAAACATTTGAATAAATGATTGGTATCTATACTGCTTATATTGCTCACATCTTCTGGGAACAACTCTTTCATCTGAATGAATTTGTGCTTCTATTGTTCTTTATGCAAAAAAAAAAGTGTATCGATTGTTTGTCGAGACAAGTTAGCTGTGGGCTGGTAACTCTGTTTTGATGGTGACATGTCACTGGATTGTGACAGTGGTATGTTGACCAGAAAATTGCCGACTGAGCATATACTACTAAGTACTAACTTGACAGTTTAGCTGTGACGTGCTACTTTTGAAAGGTTTGCTAACATGAACTATGGAATCAGTTACAAAATTATAAGAGCATTGAAAGGTGAATATGGTAAGATACTATGATAGGTCTGCTAAGATGAAAAGTGAGTGTCCTAAAAATTTACTTAAAGTGGGAAGCTCCAAAGTGCAAAGTTGGCTTACCATTTTGGCCCTACACTAATTTAAAAAATATAAATCGTCTCATTAATTATTAATTAGATATTAAATTTTAATAACCTCTAGGCTAGCTCAATATCATAAAAAGATGGAGAATATGGGAAGTCACATTACATTATTTAGTATAGGCCACCGTTAATATTGTTTTAAGACCTTACAAGTGGGATCTGGAGAGGGAAGAATCTACGCAAACCTTACCACTGCCTCATAAAGATAGAGAGGTTGTTCATCAAAGACCCTTATATCAAAAAAAAACCCCAAAACAAAAAAATACTAAATATGAAACGACTAGAATGGACAACAAGTGAAAATATATAGAGACAATAAAAGTAACAAAATAAATGACGGATAATAACACACAATATATAACGACACAACTACTAGCCTAACCCTATGCCTACTAGCCTTCTAACCTTCTACCCTAATACACGACATCCACTCTTTTCTATCTAAGGTCATGTCCTCGGTGATACTAAGCTGTAGCGTATCCTGTCTAATCACCTCCACTCAATACTTTTTCGATCTACCTCTACCCCTCCGCATAACCCCTAAATCCATCCTCTCGGACCTCTTGACAGAGCATCAACACTTCTTCTTTGCACATGCCCAAATCATCGTAGTTGTGCTTCTCTCATATTGTCTACTACAGAGGCCGCCGTTTGTTTCTCCTGAATGATCTCATTCCTAATCTTATCCCCACTAGTGTATCCATACATCCATCTCAACATCCTCATCTCCGCGACCTGCATCTCCTGAACATGTGAGTTTTTGATCGGTCAGCACGTTACCCCAATAGCAGAGACGGTCTAACCATCATTTTGTAAAACTTGCCTTAAAGTTTAGGTGGTATCTTCTTATCACATAATATTCCAGAGGCAAGTGTCCATTTCGTCCATGCTATCCTAATATGATGTGTGACATCATCGTCGATATCGCAACTACTCTGGATGATAGACCTAAGATACTTAAAGTTTTCTCTCTTGGGAATAGATTGAGCGGCAAACGTCACTTCAATGCCTCTATCATCCCTCGCAACACTGAATTTGCACCCCAAGTGTTCTGTTTTGGTTTGATTCCAAAGTATATCTCCAAACCTCCGGTTTACCATTAACTTTAGCCCGAGTTTCATCAATCAGTACTATATCGTGTGCAAATAGCATTCACCATGACACCTCCTCCTAGATAGACCATGTCAGCTCATTCATCACTAAGACAAAAAGAAAAGGGCTCAACACAAATCCTTGATGGAGTCCCATCTCAACAGGAAAATACTCTGAGTCTCCTCCCACCGTCCTCACCCGAGTTTTTCCTCCATCATACATGTCCTTTATCACCCTAATATACACCATTGGAACACCTTTCACCTCTAGAAATCTCCATAGGGCATCCCTCAGAACTTTGTCATAAGCCTTCTCATGGTCAATGAACACCATGGTCCCTCTTTGTCTCCTTATATTTCTTCACTAATCTCCAAACAAGATGGATTGCTTCCGTAGTCGATCACCCCGGCATAAATTCGAACTAATTCTCTGAAATAGAGACTCTTCTCACCCTCATCTCCACCACTCTCTCCCAGACCTTCATAGTGTGACTTAACTACTTGATACCCTTGTAAATGTTATAGTTTTGAAAATCAACCCTGTTCTTGTACAATGGGACCATTGTACTCCTCCATTCATCGGGCATCTTAGCAGTCTTCATAATAACTTTAAATAACCTAGTCAATCACTCAATACCATCCTTGACCATGCTCTTCCAAAATTTCACCGGAATCTCATCAAGTCCGACCGCTCTCCCTCCATTCATCCTACTAATAGCACGTCTTACCTTCTCAGCTCTAAAACGCCTACAATAACTAAAATCTCGATGACTATTGGAGTGTGCTAAATCACCCAACTCAATATCTCTGTCCCCATTTTTTGTTTAAGAGTTTATGAAAGTAAGCTTGCCACCTTAGCTTAATGGAAGTCTCACCTACCAACACCTCACCCTCCTCATCTTTAATGCATTTCACTTGGTCCAAATCATGAGTTTTGCTCTCTTTCCTTCGCAAGCCTATTCAATCTCGTCCCCACCTTTTTCTCCTAACTCAACATACAAGCGCTCAAACGATGTTGTCTTAGCACTTGTCACTGCCATCTTCGCTTCTGTCTTCATTGTCTTATATATATCCTTAAGCCTTCGTCTGTCATCCTCATCTCTACATTTTAACCACGTCGTATAGGCAATCTTCTTAGCTTTCATTTTGCCTTGAACTTCTCCACTTCACCATAAATCACCTTGACGGCCACCAAAGGTTCCTCTTGAAACCCCTAGTACCTCGATGGCTACTTCTCTAGTGTAATTAGTAGTGGTGTCCCACATGGTGTTCACATTTTTGCTACTACTCCAAGTCCCCAAATTACTCAACTTTTCCCCAATCTCATGAGAAAGGGATGGAGTAAGGCCACCCCATCTAATCCCAAATTGGGCATAAATAGCCTTGTTCCTCTTATCCCCCTTAATCTCTAAGTCCGTCACTCGAAACCTATGTTGAGTGGAAATATTTTCACTCGAAATAACCTTGCAATTCTTACAAAGACTTCTACCACTCTTCTGGAGGAGTAAGTAATCAATTTGGTTCTTAGCTATCGTACTATGGAAGGTACACTAAGTGATTTTCCCTCTTCAGGAAACATGAGATAGCAAATAACTAACTCAAAGGCTTAAGCAAAGTCCAATAGAGACATCCCACCTCTATTCCTCTTTCCAAAACCAAAGCCTCCATGGACATTGTTGAAATCACTAGAAGTTGCACCAATATGCGCTTTGAAACCTCCCCAATGAAGATTTTTTCCGTGTCCAACATACAGTTCACAACCTCATCCAAATCTTCCCAAAAGAGTTTCTTGACTTCTTAATCCACGCCCACTTGGGGCGCATAGGCACTAACTACATTCACAATATGACTATCGACCACAAGTTTAATAAAACGTCATCCTATCATTAATCCTCTTGATCTCAACCGCATACTCACTAAGGTCCTCATCTACTTGGATACCTTTCTACCCCTAAAACCACACGAGTATCATAATTTACACCCGTATACATCTAAGCTTTGGTACCTACCCATCTGGTCTCCTGAACACGCGCTGTATTAATTTGTCTCCTCTTAAGACTCTTCACTAGCTCTATGGACTTGCCTGTTAGTGATCCTATGTTCCACATCCCTACTTTCAACTTAAGTAAGTCCGCGCCCCTTCTACCACTACTACCCCTAGCCTCCGACCCCAACCGATGACATGACTCTAATCCACCATCAGACCCCAACTCCACTAAACTACACTAAGATCTACTAACTCAACAAACTACAAAGGACAAAGAAGATACAATACCACGACAACAACAGCCCAACAATACAGAGCAGTAAAATCTAAGGTATAATTTCTAACAATCAACTAATCAATCCTATAAAATACAAAAAATCAAGACAGAAAACACTAATCCTATAACAATACTTGCACAACCCACAACACCAAGATGCAAAGAGTATGTGTATCAACCACAATATGCAACAAGCAAAAAATATTACAAGAAATACGATACAATATATTCAAAAAAGTATGTAACAAGCAAGAAGTATTGCAAGAAATATGTACTAGGCAAGAAACATTGCAAGAACGAGAATTACTGCAAGAACTGTGTAACAAGCAAGAAATATGTAATAGGCAAGAAATATTGCAAGAAATATGTAACAAGCAAACAATATATTCAAATAATAGTAAATAGAGAGGAATTTGAAAGATATCACCTGGAAGATATTGGACTTGCTGGAAAATTTTGCCGGAATGTCTTTGGAAGTTTTTGAAAGTCACCGAGAAAATGATTGAGAGTCATCGGAAATAGCAGAGGGTCGCCGGATCTGGTACGCTTTGCCGGAGTCCACTGATCAGATCTTTACGCTTCGCCGGAAATAGCAGAGGGTCGCTGGATTTTAGGATCGTTTAGTTGCTGGTTTGGAGTTTGGCGGCGGGGTTCGTTTGGTGGGAGGAGGAGAAAAGCAGGCTGTTATGGGGTCGTTTTACGGCGAGATTTCGCCAGAAATGTTGAGAAAGGAGGCAGAGAGGAATAATGGCTTAAACGAAAAGGAGGGTGAGGAGAGAGTGGTGAGAGGAAGAGAGGGGGTTGGTGGTGGTTTGCCGGAAAACATTATTTCGCTGGTGAGCGAATGGCTTAATGCCGACGAGCGTGTGGAGCCGATAGACGATGCTGGAAATCGTCGAACTGTGTCTTGAACTTGAGTCTCTCGACCTCAAACGTTTCTTGGAAAAGACATTAATTATTAAGTTATAAATCAAAACTCTTGTATTAGTTTTAACAAATCAAAAAAAATATTCAAATGCATTAAAACTCCTGTATTAGTTTTAAAATGCATTAGAACTCTTGTATTATCCAATTAAATGTTAAATCAAAGACATTAAAGAAAATGAAAGATAAAAGACGTGTATCAATTTTTAAGACCCTCATTTCCGTAAATTAATTTCTGAAAACTTGCCTCTTCATTTGCCTATATTGAATGAAGATGGTTTTGGCAAAGTTATAATTACAGATATATAATAATATCAAACAGGCATAATGATGAAAGTTTAGTTATACTATTGCTGATTACAAAATCTTACTTTTGTTTGATCCTTTCACTTTATTTTTAAATTTTAGGATTTCTATGTATATCACATTTAATTGTATTTATGTTTGTCATTTTTTTCCTCTCAATTTTGATGGCTTCAATATTACAAACAACTATAATATATGATGATAACTCCCCTATTTTGTTGTTTTGTGGTAATTTCATAACAAATTATCTCTTTTGGAAAATATCAGTTTTTGGACATTCAAGTCCTTTTGGAGCAAAATATGGTGGTAATTCAATATACTTCCATTCATTTTAAACAATGAGTTTTAAATTATTTTTTCCAAGTGATAGGACAATTTGTACATCTACAAACTACGTATACAATATTTTTTATATATAAAAAAATATTGTATATTCTTAGTGTTGAAGTGTTGTTTTCATGTTTTACCTCTTCTGTGCCAACAAAATTGAGAAATAACTTAAGCATTTTTACAATCTCATATTAGTAATAATGTCTGAATTCTTGCTTTATAAAGTATATATTATTTAGTGATATATTTAAAAACATTCTAGCTCTCCTCTAATTCAAAATGAAGCATATAAAGTACTATGCTTTATTTAGTTTAGAATTCAAAATATGGTGGTCAACGTTTTTAAAATATTGAGTGAAGAATATCTTTATTTTTGCGATACATATATATCAATTATGTCAAATAATTTTATTCATGCTAAATATAAGTAATATAAAAGTCCAATATAATGTTATTATACCTTATTTGAGTTTTTCATTTGTTGTTATACCGAATGGACTCTATAGAATAAGACAAAGTCAAAATTGTAACTTCAGCAATTATTTTAAGATATTATTGTTGTTCTAACCAATTCATTTCAAGTTCAACTATGACATTACTTTAACATATATGAACACCAAATATCAATTTGTGTTTTTTCGCTTCTAATTTTATTTTGAACCTCATGTACATATTTTAATTTATATTTATATTTCAATGTATTAACGGTCAGGGAAACACGTGCAACGTACATGTCCAAAGCTAGTATAAATAAATAAGAATTATTGAAACATGAATATGCTGCATGTATAGTGGCTGGAAGACACTGGAATAGTTGTCAGATGTGTGGATGAAATAGTCACTGGAATAGTATATTCAATTCTCAACTTCTGGCCTTATATTATCAAGTGAAAACTTGAGATTTCAAAAATTTTACTGAATGTGTGTTTTTGCTTCTGTTGCAGCTTTAGGGACTCAATTTTGGGATTGACTGAACACATAGACAAACAGGTAACCTGTTCTTGCTTTATGCACCATTTCATTTCATCAAATTATAAATGGTATATTAATTATAATTAATAAAATATTTTAGTTTGATTGATTCTTTTGTATTTCCCCTCTCCCCTTTTCTTGGTTTTCCGAGCGAATTAAAATGCTTCCCATTTTGTGCTTGTGTGATGATTGGAGAAGCCTATGGACGTATGATGTATGTAAAGTAAAAAGACTGGTTTCTTCTCTCCTAATTTCAGCATGACAATTATAATCTATACAAGAAAATATCAAAATGAGGTGAATATAAAAGGGAGGGCACATGTCACCAATGCTTCACCACCTCTTATCTGTGTTCATCTTTAACCTCTGTGAGACCAAAACTTAGTACGCTGCGCTGACAAGAAGCTCTACTAATTTGGCATTCACGGGGACGCATGCAGATGCCTATATTCTGTCTTCATCATATTGTTTAAAGGGGAGATGCTGCATATTAGATGCCTTACCTCCTAGAACAAGATTGCTAAGTTGCTCGGACTCTTCACTTTTGATGCCCCACCCGTTTTGAAACGACATAGATGTGGGATCCGTACCTTGTCTGGTCAACCGGTTTTGAGTATCTCAACCTAATTTGAGGGAGAAATTTTGTACATATTCAATGATTTATGTGCGCAAAACAAAAACTAAGGTGAAATAGAAGTAAATGGAATACCTTGTATATATAAATTTCTATTGTCACTCTTCTCTTATTTCTTTTGAGGGTTCTCCTCTTGATCAGGATTTTCTCTCTCAAGTTCTCCACATAATATCTCATAATTTAGGTTTTATAACTCTATTTTTAGTTATTTGATTTATTTTTAGCCGAATCCCTGCACCCGTGTCCATACATAGATCCGTATCCCCGAATCATAAAATTTAGACCACAGAGGATCCAACCTCTAGATCCTCCACGGTAGCGGACACCCATACCTGAGTCTGAGCAACTTGGCAAGATTGTACCTCTATTGTTGAGCTTGTTTTGTTTGTATATTTTTCTCAAATTAACTGAGGCTACCAATATTCTCTTGTCCTTGCTTCTGGTGCAAACAGATGTATTAAGAGGACACTGAATCCATTATAGATATCCTAGATTCCTGCTAGGATTCAGATTCAGTTTTCTTACTTTTTTGACAAGCTGTAATTATGGTTTCAGTTCTCAAAAAAAAACACACACACAAAAAAAAGAAGAGATTCTTCGGTCCAAGCTGAAAGCTCTAGGGCTTGGTTATATGGTTGGAACCTCTTGTTTATGTTAAAAAGTGGTGTATTTGTTGATGATTTAATTTGTGTACTGAAGAAAGTGACTACTTCAAAAATAGCTTTAACGAGGATTAGATGGAATGAAAGAGGAAACTGAGATGAGGATGGAACCTTTTCCAGAGCTGCCCAAAAAGTAATGGAGTAGTTAATAGAAGAGCGAACTAGTTTTTAGAGAAAAGGAATCTAGCTCTGGATGTTGCATGTCAATATTGATGACCAATTTTTCTTTTGATTTTATCTAGAAAATGTTATTAGAACTTGATTAAGGAGATCAAGCTAACATGGAAGGGAGTCTTGACTTCTTAAAAACTAGAAGGAAATTTCTAGAGAATATGGAGGCAATTTGCTTTTTTGTTTTAGTTTCTTGCTTTTGACTGGGCTACGAGTCTTATTGGCTTGTTTCTGGCAAGTTTGATCTATATTTATATGTAAAACATTCTAGGTCCTCCTATAGAGATTACATGCATATTGTAATTGATTCTACTTTTTCATTGGATATTCTGTTTTGCTTATTTGATTATTACCATGAACGTGACTGTTCACGGGCATGCGATGTTTTTGGTTTTTTTTTTTTATGTTTGGTCTGGGGTGTGTATTTGGGGGGTTGGAGGTGGGGATCACCAATCTTTTGATCCGGAGTTCTTGGTTTCATGTATAATACCATTTATGCATTAAATGTTTTGACATTAATTTAATTGGTTTACTGTGTTTACGGTGTCTCAGGTTCATCAAATTGCAAGGAACTTCAGAGATAGGTGGATACGTAGACCTCTCAGAAAAAGTAGCTGCATCGAAAGAGATGAGAACCAGATTGACTTGCGTCCTTGCCCACGGTACAGTAGGTTTTCACCATTACAAGACCATTGTGGTGTGAAACCTTCAGAAACAGAAGAATCTACCTCACAGTCAATGGTAGAATCTACTACGACAGATGCTGGTATCCTTGATGGCTCATCTACCTCTTGTGTTGATGGGGCAAGGAAACGTAAGCGTAAGAGTCGATGGGATCAAGAGGCAGAAATAAATTTAGATCAAAGAATTGAACCCAATGCGGCTGATGATCGGATGCAGGACATCGATGATGCTCCTCCTGGGTTTTCAGTCCCCAGGAAGGCCTCAATAATCTCATGTGCTGTTTCTTCAAGTGCAGATTGTAGTCTCCAAGAACCTAGTTGCAGGAAGCATCCGCATCCAATGGTCACAGGGAATTTGCAGCGGAGGTTTATTTCGAGATTGCCAGTCTCCTATGGAATTCCACTTTCCATAGTGCAGCAGTTTGGGTCACCTCAAAAAGAAAGACATGATGCTTGGGATGTTGCCCCAGGAATACCTTTTCATCCTTTTCCTCCTTTGCCTATGTATCCCCGTGGTAGAAGAGATCCTATATCTCCTGGAGATAATGCTGGAATTTTTAGCGAGCCACCTCAACATATGCGTATTTGGGTCAAGACTCCATAAATAGCGAGTGTGATGTTGAACGAGCGACGGACTATCATAACTTGGGAGGGAAATAATTCTGGCAGCAGAAGTGTATTAATCAGAAAGGCCTCCCTGGCATAGGGGAAGAAATGTGTGGGAGGTGCACAGGAAACAACTCGAAAGATAGTAATGTTCAGTGTAGGTGTAGCAAGCAGAGAGAATGAATGTAGGAGTTTCCATATCCATAGAATGGAGAATTTGAGTCATACTTCTCAACAGAATCACTCACAGACAAAACTTAGTTTTAACTTCCATAGGTGAAAGCCCTCGGGAGCTTCAAGTTTTTCTCCAGTGCTCCTTTGTACTGATAATTCTTTGCCACCAACAGAATTGTAAAGCACTTGTTCTGCTTTTGGGGGTCCATAATTCTTTTTTACTTTTTGTTTTTAAGGTTTAGCAGGAAAAAGATACTCTAATTTGACGTTGTGCTGCGTTGGCAATATCATTATTCATGCCTCACAGAGGTAACCATCCTAATTCTTTATATTGTATTCCTGTAATGGGAAGTAGTTAGAAAAAAATTGTTGTATTTTTCTAGTTGTTTCTTGTGCCAACGGCATCTAATTTCTGGATTTTTGCTGTTGTGACCTGTTACAGGCATTCTTTTCTTTCTTTTTTGTTCCAAAACATATTCAAGAAAGGTCTCGTGTTAAATCATTACTTTGATTAAATATTGTTGTATCATGCATCGTTGGAATATCCTCAAGTCCATTGGAAAAAGGAAGAGCAAGAATTGATTAAACCTTGGACAAACATCTAATAAAAGTGCACTGTTCATCAAGTTGTTTCTTGTCAATAAGGCTACCAACACAGTTAGTCTTTCAGGCATTCTTGATGATATCCAAAGAGCTCAGGCCACTTGGAAAAGAAAGAACATTATAATCTCAATGACCAAACATACCACTTTTCATGTATATTAACAATTGCATCTGGGTTACAAAAAAGTGCAAACAGAAACAAAGCATAATATTTTATCTTCTTGACAATAATTTTTGTTATACTATGCAACTGCGAGCTCTCCCTTAAACAAAGAAAGAAAGACGATAAACTGGACAGCAAGAAAAGGAAAGATAAGTGCTTTTCCTCTCCAACATTTTACCCTCAATATCTTCTGAGCATGCTTCTAACACGGATGAAGCACCATGTTTTCAGCAGTGTTTTTCGTTTTCTCCATCCATCAAAATACTTACCAATCACCTTCTTATAACTAGGTCTTTGCTTAACCAAAACCCAATAGTCTGCTATGTTTGGACGACTGTTTATGTACTCGTCTTCCAAGTTCAAGAGTTGTATTCTAGCTAGAACAGGAATGAGCATTACATCAGCTAGACTGAACTCTTCCCCAGCTAGATATGATGTTTCACCCAGTTTGAGTTCCACTTCATCAAGAAGTTTTATTAGGTGGTTCTCACTTCGTCTCAAAACATCAACATTCTTCAACTTGTCATCCGTATCATATGCCTGTCGTAACTTACAATGGTAAGCACTTGCTAAGTCAGGAGATTCAGCCATTCGGGCAATTATTACACATCTCAGGAATTTAGAAACACAAAGCCGATACTTGTCAGGGACGTGGAAAAGGGTAAAGTACATTGCATCCCATTCTTGTATTTTATGCATCCATCCGACAACTTCTCTGCTGCTAAGGTTCAGATTGTTACCACCAGAAGACACTTTCTCTGCAATTCTTTCAATATACCTGTGCATGTTGGAACAATTAAATATTCTTCCTCTACAAATACCCCCCCAAAAGGTCGGGAAGTAAAATATACAAACTATCATTCAGCCAATATACTTATACTAAGATGTACACTATCCATCCATCTGTCTAGATATATGCCCTACAGATCATAACTAATCTCAAACGTTATCATCGAAAGAGCACAGAACAACTCTATTTTTGTCAGGAGAAGGGATCACAAGCTGGTGATCAAAATATAATTCATGACTATTCCTCTATTAAATCAACTAAATTATGTTTACTGACAACAACTTGCGATACCCCTTTTTTAACTTTTTTAACTCATACTCTTGTACTGATTGGAGAAAAGTACAAGACTTACTGAATTATCTCAATGGTATCATATATGATGTGAGAACCATTCTGGAATACAGGAACTTTCGCACTTGGATTCATACTGAAGAAAAATGCATCCATGTTCTTGCCCGTTAAAGGGTTCACATGATGTGACGTGTAATCGATACCTTTCTCTTCCAAAGTAAGTCTCACCTTCTGGCTGTCCAAGGAAAAAGGATGATGATACAACTGCATGGTATTATTAACATAGAATGTGAGACCTGCACCAGATTACAACAAAATCATCAGTCAAATAACCTCTGAATCTCTAAATTACTCAAAAATTGAAACAAGGAAATAGATCCTCATATACTGTAGAATGTTGTAAGTTAATTTTATTTTTTATATAGATGTAAATTCAACAGTGACATGGAAGCAACAAACATTTCTTCTCACGGGACTCGGTGAAAAACTAAAAACTTGATGTTGCCTAATTCTCAAAGTTTGCTCTGAAGATTAATGACAACTTGGTATTCAAAACAGGACCAGTGATGCATACGTCTAAACTTGATAGGTTATTTGGCATATTTCTTATTGTAGGGCAAATTCTCAATCTACAACTTTGAGATCTCTATAAGCAAAACTGATGCCCACAAAGTTGGATACACTAACATGTCCGTTTTCATTACAACAGTTTCAAAATATGAAAAGTAATCACACGAAACATCAACTATATATACATAAGGAGAAAACATCAACTGTTGTGTACAACATTCAAACAAGTACCAACTTAGACAATAATCTTGGCCGAAAATCAGTCAATTATGATCAGAAGCCATAATTTGCAGAAACCCCAGCATAAAACCGAGAATATTTGGTAAAATTAATCAGCATGTGAAACTAAAAGTAGCAAAAAAGGAACATACCGAAAGGAATCAAGTGGAGAATTCAACAGCTCTGTGAGAGAAGAATTGGGGGTCGCGCGCGCACACACAAAAAGAGAAAGAGTACAAATGCCTTTTAGAGAGAGAGAGTGGAATTGTGAGAATCTGACAACCCAGAAAAGCAGTTTTCGACACCCCTTTTTTCTTGGCTTTCATGGAAATTGGAAAGCGACTATTTTTTTTAAAAAAAATAATGTAAGTGAAAACGCCCAATAAATCATTTGGGGTTCAATGTATTTTATGATTATACTAGACACCGGAGTTAGGCTCAATATTTATTATTTTTTAATTTTAATTTAAAGATTTTTTTGCATAAAAAATAAAACAAACAAGTTATAACAGAATCATAAAAAATTATGGATGCGTCCTCAAGCTGTTCAAGCAGACATGTCGAAATACTGCCTGCTTGAGCAGCTGCAACTGAAATTACCAGAATAGCCCTTGGGCGGCAAGCTGGCATGTCGACCGCCAGCTGCTTCCCAAGCTGCTTTAGTCTTGCTGCCTGTTTGAGCAGCTTTAATTATCACGGCTAGTAGTATTTTTAACACAAAAGATAAGAAAAACAAATTACAACGGAAGAATCATAAAAAATTATGAATATTCCCTCAAGCAATCATGTCGATCAGCTGTCTACTTGAGAAACTTTAATTATACACCAAATAAGACCAACAAGTTACAACGCAAGAACCATAAAAAAATACGAATGTACTCTCAGGCTGCTCAAGCTAGCATGCCATTATCATATTAGCAACATTTTTTAGCACTAATAATAAGGCAAACAAGTTACAACGGAAGAACCATGACACTTATATATATACTAGATAGTTTAAGGCCCGTAAACGGTCCCAAAATGTCTCATTATTTTGTCTATTCAAAACAAAATCATTCGTAAAATATATTATTACAACACTTTGACCTATATTTTGTTGGCATTAATTATTGAAATATTTGTATTAATATCTCAAAGTTCGATATTTTAAATTAGTTGCTCAAGTATATTTTAGAACCAAGAAGTAGAAACATGAAGTTCGGCATATAGTATATCTTAACTACTAATAGAAAATTATTTATATCCATAATACTTATTTATTTATTTATTTTCATATAGAATAGTATCTACACTACTGAAATTAGCTATGAACTTCGTCATTATTGCATCTCTAGTTGATAGTAACTAATATAACGTCATTACTAAATGAGATTAGTGACGAATTTTACTGTTTGGCCACAAAATTTTTTTGTCTGTAAATTCAAATTTTGTAATAGGTGTTAGTTATCAGGTACTTCTATCATTCACATCAATGTAATTAAAAGATAACATATGGACTTGAATTATAATCGTATTTCAAACTTTTCTGTTTAAATTAAATTTTCAATTCTTCTTCTAAATATTTTTTATGTCTATACTATATATAGTTATATATCAATTCATCTTTCGGCCTGTATATATATTTTTCCTTTTCATTGTTGGTTGATAATCTAAAATTTTAATTTTAATTATGCATTTGTCATTTTTATTACTATATGTTTAAATTTATTTTATCCGAAAACAGTCGCGCTATGTTTTTAAACATAGGGGTCAGACTGCGTACATCCGACCCCCCCTTACCCCGCAATGGGCGGGAGCCTTTGATGCATCGGGGTAATGTTGTTGTTGTATATGTTTAAATTTATTTTGTTTATGTAATTGGTAATAACTAATAAGTTACATGTTTAAAATATGTTCAGTGCGATTGTTCACTTTTTGTATTTAAAATAATTATCTTATTGACATTTTTCACAAAAATAACATTTGTGAAAACTTAAATTTCCTACAATATAATATTACTATGAGATTTATTAATATAAAAAAAGAGATAATTTGTTAAAAAAATTATTTAATCATTTATATCTAGACAAAAGAATAATAATATTACGCTAACTTGAAAAACAAAATAAGTTATCTATTAAACTTAATTAATTTTGACTTGATTAATTTCAAAGTAAAATGATATTATAATGTAAATATATGTCAATTGGATTAAAAATACCCTTTTTTAATCAAAATTTGATTGGACAACTTCAAATTTAAATTAAACTTAATATCTAAATTAATATATTTAAAATCAAATAAAGTACAAACATGAAAAGAGCTAGTAAACATTTATAGTTTATGTTAAATGCAAGCATTCCATCATTCATTTAATTAGTAACGCTACTGTTTTACAATCTTTTAAATATATTTTTTAAAAATATTTAAATTACTTTTATTTATTTTTTAATATTAATCTAATATATTATCAATTGTATCTCACTTATTTCTTTTCATGTATGTTAGAACCAAAATAAAGGTTAAAACAATTAACTATATTTTCAAAAAAATAAATTTTTTATATTAAAGTTATTATTTTGAGTACACGTAATGAATTGAAAAAAATATTTAGAATCAAATTAAAGTGATATCAAAATAGACTAATTAGATTAGATATCACAATAATATATTGAAAAATGAAAATAAAATAATAACGAAATGAGTTAAGCTATAATTAAGACTTTCACATTGTTAGATGTGCATTTAATAAAGTGTGTCAAGTTTAACAAACTTTTAACTATTAACTCATAACAAAATAGAGCAATTAAATTGTTGAAGTTACTTAAAAAAATTCATAATCTTTTAAAGAAATAATTAGACACCACTTCTTAATATGTATATTTAATTAATTTTTTTTTAACGTTTTCATTGTGCAACCATTAGAATTTTCTAAAATTTGGATTGATATTTCTAAAGAACTCATACATACTTTGCCTAATGCAAAATACATAACATTTAAATAAATTAAGATGAAATGACAGATATATTATTCTTGGTTCCTCAATCTTCATCTATTTATTGAAAGATGCTTCTAAAACTATTTATTTATCTTCTTATCTTTCTTGATAGATTTTTGCAAGCATGTGAAATTACATTTTTATAATTAGTTATCATTCAATTTATATTTCTATATAATAGAAAGAAGTTTTTAGAACTACTGTTTTTTCTTCATATTATTCTTTTTGATAGTTTTTTATGAGTTATTAGAATGAAATAATCCAATCTATTATTATTTACTCTTGCATAAAAGATTAAATTACAAGTTTACCCTTGACAATCACCCTTGCCATTAATTGTCCTCTTATTGACTTTCCTATATAATAACAATATATATATATATATATAAAAGTTATTCATTATCTATATATTGTGTATATATTTTATAAAACTAGATGATTTAGAGGCATTGGTCCATGATTCCCTCTTTTTTTTTTTTTAACCTCTGCTTTTCTTTTTTTTTTTTTTTTTTTTTTTGCATTTTTCTTGCTCGACCGGGGCCAAAAGCCCCATAATAATGGGGACAAAAGGACGGGAAAATTTTTGTTTTTCC
>JAOTQR010000079.1:16284286-16297674 GCA_025774065.1 Solanum ossicruentum
TTTGAGACAAGAGAACCCCTTTATATAGATGTCAAACTTTCCAAAATTGCATCATAAGGGCTCCATCTTAGC
Source organism: Solanum ossicruentum (assembly GCA_025774065.1). NCBI lineage: Eukaryota > Viridiplantae > Streptophyta > Magnoliopsida > Solanales > Solanaceae > Solanum > Solanum ossicruentum. Next base: position 16,284,359 of record JAOTQR010000079.1, read on the forward strand.
CTATTAATCAATTTGTTCCCAAACTTTTCTATTTCGATCCAAACAAGGACTTCCAACTCCAATTTAATTATGCACACCATATTCACTTAATACTCTAATTATGCACCGGAAATATACTTAAGTTCAAATTACCCAACGTCCACAACAAAATTTCCCAATTGTATAATTATCGTTAATTTAAAAAAAAAACGGGGTCTAACATTAGGACTAGACACTGAGACTTGTATTTCTTTAAGTGTTGTTGTTTAGAGGCTTGTACATGTGACACAAGTCTTGGGATGATTTATAGACTTAATTATCTAGTGCTTGTCCTATCGTTTAGACTTTATTTCTTCCACTTTTCGTATTATGTATTGAATTGAGTAGGTTTTGGTGGGTTAGACAAGTGTCATCACACCTATTTTTAGATCGTGACAATATATATATTGTTAGTTGATTATATTCTGTTTATTACTATTTATTGAAATGTATTGCAAGGAGGTATATGAATTCAAAGTCGAATTGCTTTTTTGTTTAATTAATTCAAGATAGAAGGAATAAAATATGGCACAAAAAATAATTGTCATGCCTTAATAAACATTATTGATTTCTAATTGGGTGTGGATACAACTATTTTTGAGTTGAAAGTTAAATATGATGTGCGTGATCAATGCTCGTGATGATAATTCGAAATCATATGGGTGTAAAAGTTTATCCAAATTAGGGAAAAAAATCAATTTTGATACGTCATATGATGTAACTATTTGATTTGCATGTTTGTTATTGCTCTGTACTAATATCATAAATACAATACTTTGTAATATAATTTTTTGATGAATAACTTTTTAGTAACACTGGTGATCTTTTCATATATGTTGGTTAATTATTTATTAACTTGATGATAAATTTTGATTGATAGTTGATGGTATTATGATGTAAGGCAGTATTTAGTTAAAATATATAATAAATTTTTTACTTCACGTAAAATTTTATTATTTGTTAGTGTAAGTAATTCATAATGGTTTAATATAACTGTAGTATGTATATCAAACTTAATCCACAATGTACATTGTTTAATATACTTATAATTTAAACTAAAATTATAAAATAGTGCTTCCAATGTATGTTTGATTGCATCACATTAATAAAGAATGTGCTTGATGATATAAATCTTTTACTATTATATAATAAATTCTCCTTCAAAAAGTCAACAAAAAACGTATAATGTGTGTGAGTGATAATATCTTCTTTACAATAATTATATCAAGTAAGAGAAAAAAAAGGAGAGAAAAATAAGAGAGAGCAAAGGGAGCTTTAATAAAGAAATGTACCCAAAATATAATTGTCATTGAAATTTCAAAAAAGTAAACAAAATAAATTATGTCCCCAAAATACTGTAGATTTAAATTGTGTAATCAATACCTTAAACACAATATTTTAGTAAGTAGTTTCCTCAGATAACATTCTAGTTATTTCAGTCAAAAATGATAAATATGGAATGTAATTAGCCAACCATATCATTTTCTAGTTATTTCAGTCAAAAATGATAAATATGGAATGTAATTAGCCAACCATATCATTGTATTTAGTCAAAGAATGAAAAGTAGAAAAATAATGCATTGAATATTATGGTCATTTCTTATCAAAAAAAAAAAAAAAGAGAGAGGATTGGTGAATTTAATTAGCAAAATTTTGTGAAGATTCGTATTTTCAGAATCATACTACATTATTCTATTTAAAGTTGACACAATTTAACATCACCATCAAAATCAATTCTCAGAGTGAAAAAAAAAAAAAAAGAAGACCAAAACATATTAATGGAAACAGTATCAAACATGAAGTTGGGATTGAGAATTTTTATCTTGTTGATGATGATTTTTGGGACAGATGGAGAAACTGATATCCAACGATGTCTTCGTGCTTGCAAGGCAAAATGTGGTGATGATCAAGAATGTTATAGCAAGTGTGTAGATCATTGTATTGTTTCTGTCCATGTGCAACCTCAAATTCACTATTGTAAAGTTGGTTGTTTTTCTGTTAAGTCTTCTAAATTTGATGTAAATGATAAGCAAAGAGAGACTTGTTTGGAGGATTGTTCCAACAAGGTTTGTTATTTCAAAAACTAGTCATCTATGTTTTATTCATAAATTAAAATATATGTGTTGAACGAACATGGTTTGTTCTCATTCTAATCTGTTTTAAATTTTTTTTCCGGTATATCAACCAAAAATAATAATTGATTCATTGCTTTATTGGATGAGACATCAAGAATATTGATATTAAGAAGAGTGATAATTGACTTGGGTTGTGTTTGATACGGAAGAAATATAGTTTTTAGTTGCTTTTTTTTTTGCTTTCGGAATGTAAGCAAATTTAAAACTAATAATTTTACCTTGCCCCTCTCGAGTTTGGCTCTATAACATTTATTTCCCCTTATTTTAATTCATTTATAACAATTTTCTAAATCTATTTACCTGTAATGAAAATAATTATCGTCTGAGTAATTTGTCCTTATTGAAAATAAAGTATGATTTTTTATGATATATAAAAAATATAGGGAAAAGGCATAAATTTTCTTTCAAAGTTGTTGCGAAAAGTCGTTTACACACCTTAACTATCCACATGACCTGTTACACACCTATACTTCTCAAAAGTGAAACTGTTATACATCTTAAAACTGGCGTAGCAAAATAAAAAAAATAAAAATAAAAATAGGCTGTCAGATAATTTTTAAAATAAAAAAAATTAAAATATTCCTTACATCCCCCCTCCCCCACATCCCATCTTCTTCACAACCCACCATCCTCATCTTCTTTAAAAAAATATTACTTAACTTTAAATGCCAAAACGTCAAACTTCCTCAGTTAGCAAGAATCATTCCAATCGTATACTTTATTAGCAAATTTTTTTCATCATAATTTTTCTTTTATTTCCTTAATAAAAATCCTGATGGGAAACCCAAAAATTATTTGGATGCAGAATCTTGAAGGATGTTTTATGCTACCAAGGAAATGGAAAGCACCGGATCCATAAATTTCCTCCAAGGATGTAGAACAATGTGTGGGATATTCTTTGTTCCCATGGAAATGATAAGTAGCATTTTTCACTTAATTTTTTTCTCCCCCAAGACAATGCAGATATCAAACAATTATCCATGACTTACTTCATTAGCACTGATGGACCCAAAAAAAATGGTGGCTGGCAATCTTGAAAAACCGGCGAGGAGGTTGTTTGGGATTTACTGCAATAGCTTACGTCGGAGTAAATTATCTCTGATTTATTTCTCTGATGATCTTGAACAACCGTCGATCTTGCTGCAATAGCTTACATCGGAGCTCCATTCAACTATACTATTTATTTTCGCAATGCTCTATGCGCTTCTTCTCTGCAATTTTTTATTTTTGAATTAATCTTCTTTGCAATTTTAGTGAGAAAGATGCAATTATTACAAACTTTTATTAATTAATTAGGACTTAATTAATATAAAATATAGTTAACAAAAGAAAAATTAATTATTAACGAAAATTAAAAAATGATATAAAATATTATAACTCTTGACATGGTGCTGACGCAGCGATGACAAGCAGCAAGTGTAATACACCCCTTACTGTGAGAGTGGTGTGTCAGTTGTAAGGGGTAAATAGTACAACTTTTAAGTAGTTAAGGTGTTGGTCGTCATGATAGTTTAAGTGTGTAAATGACTTTTCGGGATAACTTTAGGAGGGAATTTATGTCTTTTCCCAAAAATATATCAAAATAATGTGTATACTATATGTATATATCATCAAATATATTGTAATACCGAGTATACCATACTTGATATACTGATTTTAACACCTTGAATTGCTCTCCATCCCTTCACAAATCGACATTATTATATGCCAAGATTCTAATAGAAATTGATATCACAAAAGATCCAAAAGAGAGATTGTTTTCACAAGTAGCAGTATATGATGGGAAACTCAAATATTGTAACACTTGTTTGAAAATTGGACATTGTTTTCAAGTGATAATTATGGCCATTTAGTTTGGGGTTGAATTTGGATTTTATGAAATTCTGAATACGTTACTTATATAATATTGGACACACTTGCTCAGTTAGTTATACATGAAAAGATCAAAATTCATACTTACAACTATGACTACAATGTATGGATTGCTAATTGAAGATGTTTATGGCATGAAGTAAAAGAACCTAAAACACTACGCATGCTAATTGGATAACTCTGGGAGATTTTGATTTTAATTTTAATGATGGTAATTGGCATGGATACTAGAGACTTTGTTGAGTGTTCAATAGATGTAACGAAAATATTACAAAAATAAGAACAATTGAAGGTGACTGCACATGGATTAATATAATGGTCATATGTTTAGCAAAATTGACAAAGCTTTGAGAATGTTGAATGGATCATGAACTTACCGAATGTTGAGATAATACTTCTTAACTCATAATTTGCATATCATACTCCATTCAGCTTAAAAGTAATGTACAAATCCTACTTCTGTAAAACAAATTAGACTCAATTTTTTATTGCAATATACTGTACAAAACTATTTTTAAGATCATGATAAAGAGAATGTAGGATGTTATGAATTTATTGTGGAAAATGGCCAATATGTCTTTTATCGTAAGTAGAGTAATCATTATTAATGTTATGATCCAATTTATAAGGCCATGATGACACCTATTATAACCCACCAAGGTAGTCATAAATTCATAAAATTAGGGCCTCGAACCCCAACAACAAGGTGCTAGTAATCTCACAGAAAGTGAGGCCTCAAACCCCAATACCATGGTAATGATAGTTATGTAAGGGTGAGGCCTCAAACCCCAATACTCTAGGCAATAATAACTCTATAAAAGTTAGGCCTCAAACTCTATGCCTAGGCAATTAAAATGAGGCCTCGAACCCCAATACTCTCACATAAATTGACAAATATAGTTCCGAATTGAAGACTTTCTTCCCAAGGGCCTAATAATCATCAAGAATTTCTTTACATACTGAACCAAGTCTACATTTATATACATACAGTCTGGGGCATTACAGCCATAAAGAACGATTCATTAACTCCATCAAACTTTAATTAAAACTGAGAAAAACCGATCACTATGTCTGGGGAATCAATGTGCCCAATAATTGGGAAAGCGCGGGGACATTAAGGACAAGGATGCTGACAAGTACATAGTTACAACCAAACTAATGCCCAACTATAGACTCAGGTCTGTTATATCATTCTATTAGGATCTACGTCTACTGGAGCAACGTCGGGGCATTTAAGACAAGTTATTTACCCTAAATTAAGTCCAACATGCGACACTAACTGATAGCATGAAAGTAAATTGTAAATAATAAACTAGCAAAGCTAACAAAAGAAACCAAATGTGCTTCACTTACTAAGGCTCATAATAGCTATCCAACAACCACAATCTTATCAACTAAGCATGTTTAGCACGAACTAAGATTCTATGGGTAAAATAGCTCTACTATTTATATAGCAAGCTAACATGACTTACTATTTGTTCATGACTACCCGAAAATACTATTAGGCCTATAACATGAATTCTAGCACTTGAGACAAGTAAGCTAACTACCTAACCCAAATTTCAATCAATTCAAGATGAATTTACCTAGTTAGCTCAATCTGAAGAAAGGGAAACTGCAGCCTACCTACTGGTCGATCACATGTGTACTTTACTTTGCCGAAGCCTTCCCCTTCCGTATGGTCTCCGAACGCTACCATGCTTCCAAAAACAGACTCACAACATCACAACATTGTTTAGATACTAAACTTGCAAAAAATGAAGATGGACCAATTTTGAGGCCTAAAACGAGAAGCGTGGGACCCACATTAAAAATTAAAAAACTGACCCCAAAAACTGATCCAAAACTATATCCCCAACTCAATTAACGAAGAAACAACCAAATTTGGGGCAAAAACAATCACAAACGAACAAACAATTGGAATTCAAAAATTATACTAAAATGCAAGAAATGACAACAGTTACAGGTTGTAAAATTATAAAAATTAAGTTGTTAATTCGAAATGAACCACCCCATGATGGTCCTTCCGAAAAACCACCAAAAATAGAGCCAAGAAATCCACACTCAAAGTTGCCCCAAAATTTACTTCAAAAATGCACTGGAACAGAGGGTGTATCACAAATTTTACTTGAAATGGAGCCTCAAATCAACTTAATTCCCAATGTCACCAATGTATTCTCTATGAAATTTCCTTGAATTTAGACTCTTGAATCATCAAATTTCACCTTAAAATGCTCAAGTTATAACCTTGTAAATTTTCGCATATATGCTAAAACCATCCGTTAAAATGACCTTCGCAATCATGATGAACAGTTTTCTACAATCATAGAGCACAACAAGAATGACCTTCGCAATAGCAGAAGGTCCTCCATGATCGTGAAGGTCTAGCCAGTTAAAACTCTGCAATTGCTGACATGGCTCCGTGTTTGGCGATGGTCACAAGAACGTGACCTCCGTGATCGTAACCTATGATCCACATTCACAAAGGTGTGGGTCACCTGCATCAGAAAACCAACTGAAACGCTGAGTTTTCCAGTTCCAAAATATCGATGGGGTACTTAAAATCATCCAAGACCTTGTAGGCATGAATAAACTTTGCTACCCCATCAAAATCAATGTTCTGGATTTAATGGTGCAATCAAATTTACATACAAGGTCATTTCGACTGAATATAGGTCCCACTCCCTTGGTCATTTCTAGCAATTTCTACCAAGGAGCTCAAAATGAGCTCGAAAGCCTCAAGAACTGAACGAAGAGTTGCTATAGACAAAATTTGACATTCTAGAACCAACTGCATAGTCAAAATTTTTATTTGGGCATGTTTTCCTTGAATGTTGACCAAAGTGAACTTTTGGGAAATTCTGAAGGCTAAAATGCAAAACTTGGTACAAACTCACACCGAAGGCCTCGACTCTTAAGATGACCATGTATCTAGCCTAATTTGGCCATTTTAGAGCGATGGAACTATCAGAATTCTGTTTTATGGTTGCTCACCCAAATTTTGCACAAAATCAAATTTCTAAGGCGTAAAGCTTTTACAAACATGAAAAACTACATAACTACCTAACAAATGACCAGGCAACGGTGCTACCAGTGCCAGTAGGTCATAAATAATCAGGGATCACTATAGAAATTCTGTAACAGTAGAAAATAACACGATAAGGGAAAAATGACCTAGATGGTCATTACAACATCCACTGCTAAAAGAACTTTAATCTATGAAAGTAAGGATAGAATCATACCTGGGGGCTCTAATAAGCTGGCTTACATCTCTCACTCAGTCTCGCGAGTAGCCTTCTCAACTGGATGGTGTCACCACTAGACCTTAACAACTCGAATGAACCTGGAGAGAAGTTGGCGAACATCCTTGGATAAAATGGCTACAGTTTCTCAATATAATCCAGGCAGTTATCCAACTCAACAATGTCATACTGAAGCACGCGAGACTCATCTGGAATGTACTGGCGTAGCATAGAAACCTGAAAAATTTGATGGATAACTGAAAATATTGGAGGCTTGGTCAACTTATATGCAATCACACCAACATGCCTCAACATCTCAAACGGTCAATACACCAATGGCTAAGCTTGCCCCGCCTGTTGGACCTCATCACACCCTTCAAAGGCGATACCTGTAGAAGTACTCGGTCACCAAAACTAAATGATAAAGGGCAGCATCTGTGGTCTACATAACTCTAATGGTAGCTCTGTGTTGTCCTCAATCTATCCTGAGTCACCCTAACTTGGGCTAAGGCTTCTAAAGCAAGTCCATAGTATGTGCTCTAGGCTTAGAGGACTCAAACTAACCAATCGAAGTGTGACAATGCCTACCATATAGAGCCTTAAATGGGGCCATCTAAATACTCAAGTGGTAATTGTTGTTGTACGCAAACTCCACTAAGGACAAAAATTGGTCCCACTGACCCCTAAACTCCAACACATAGGCCCGTAACATATCCTCTAAGACCTATATAGTACGCTCTGACTGACCATTTTGTTTGGGGTGAAATGCGGTGATGAGGCCTACTCTGTTCCTAACTCTCTTTGAAAAGCTCTCCAGAAGCTAAATATAAATTGTGGCCCTCATTCTGAGATAATAGATATGGGCATCCCATGTAAATGGACTGCCTTATAAATATAGACTCGGGCTAGCCGATCCGCGCTGTAAGTAGACTACACTATAAGAAAATGGACAGATTTGGTCAATCAATCCACGATGACCCATATGCTATTAATACCCTTAGAAGTCCAAGGTGAACCTGACACGAAAACGATCATAATTCGCTCCTACTTCTACTCAGGAATGGGCAATCTCTAGAACTCTCCACTACGCCTCTTTTGCTCGGCCTTCAACTACTAGCAGTTAAGGCAACGAGACACATAGTTTGAGATATCTCTCCACATACCATACTACTAATAATGCTGCCTCAAGTCATGATATATCTTTGCAGTGCTTGAATGGCTGGCATATCTGGAGTCATGAACCCCACGAAGAATGAAATGAACTTAGCCTCCAACCTTGGGAATGTAGAGATAGTTGTCATACCGCAATACCATGTCTGATCAATAAATGTCTAGCTGCCCTTACCTCATAACATTAACTCCCGAAGCTTGACTAGGGCCTTATTCTCAAATTGTTGTCCATGAATTTGATCAAGAAAGAAATGAACGGGCCCCAATAAAGGCCAATATCCTTTCAGAAAGATCCATCCTAACCATCCTATTAGCTAAGGACGGAACATCCAACACTAAGCGTCACTCCCTAACTGAAAAATAAGCTAGGCTTCCCATATCCCTGCCTTCCAACTCAAGGTGTCCGCCACCACATTTGGCTTACTCAAATGATAAACGAAGTCTGCTAGGAGCTCAATTTAACGGTGCTGTCAGAAATTAAGGTCCCTCTGGCTCAAAATATACTGAAGGTTATTATGGTTTATATATATATATATATATATATATATATATAAATCTCACTGTAGACCCCATATAAATAGTGTCACCAAATCTTGAGCGTGGAAACTACTGCTGCCAACTCTATGTCCTAAGTAAGGTAGTGGCACTCATGTGGTCTCAACTGTCGGGAGGCGTAGGCAATAAATCAACCCTGATACATCAAATACACCCCAAACCTACACCGAACAAATTACAATATACAGTAAAATCCACACCCTCAACTAGAAGTGTCAAGATCGGTGCACTTGTGAGCAACTTCTTCAGCCTCTGAAAGCTCATCTCACACTCCTTGTACCTCTCAAAAGGGATACCCTGATGGGTCAAATGGGTCAATGAGGCAAAAATAATAGAATAACCCTCAACAAAGCATTAGTAATACCCATCCAAACCAATGGAAATTTGTATCTCTATGACTATTGTTAGCCTAGGATAGTCCCGAATAGCCTCAATCATGGCCAAATCAACTAAAATGTGTTTCTTGATCACCATGTGCCACAAGAATGTCACTGAATCCAACCAAAACTCGCACGTAGAGAACTTAGCATAATGTTGATGATCTCTCAATGTTTGGAGCACATACCTTAAGTGTTGAACGTACTTATCCCTACTATGTAAGTATACTAGGATATCATCGATGAATACGATCATGAAGAAGTCAAGATAAGGTCGAAGAACTCGATTCATCAAGTCCTGAAGGCAGTAGGGACATTATAAGCCTAAATGACATCACCAGAAACTCATAGTGGTCATAGCGGGTCTGAAAGCCAGTCTTAGGAACATCTGTTGCCCTAATCCTCAGTTTGTGGTAATTGGACCTAAAGTCAATCTTAGATAGCATGACAGCACCCTAAAGTTGATCAAATAAATCATCAATCTGAGGCAGGGGGTAACGGTTCTTCATGGTTACCTTATTAAATCACCTGTAATCATTGCACATAAGCAAGGTCCCATCCTTCTTTTTAATAGACAAGATAGAAGCACCCTATGGAGATACATTCTGATGAATGAACCCTTTAGCTAAGAGGTCCTCAAGCTAAACACTGAGCTCCCAAAGCTCTGCAGGAGCCATATGAAGTTCCAAACCACCTAATGACTTCTCATATTCCCGCACAAAATACCGAGCATGAATTCCGACCACTAAAGAATTACCTACTGGGTAGGTACACACATGGTGACGTGCATATGATAACATAATATTCAGAAACTTAACAACAACGACGCACGATAGGGATTGAAAGAAAAAGAGAGAATTTGCTAATAGTCTTTGTAGCCTCTCAAGGATAAGTAATAGACGTGTTCATACCGATCTTTTAGACTCTACTCGACTGGGCATGTACCTATGTGAGGCCTATGAACTTGGGACTCTGATAGCAAATTATCAAACCCAAAATCAGGGCGTGATAGAACTCACCTAACCTACCACATCCCAAGCCTGAACAACCTAATACGATAATAAAAGAGGAAGATAAAACAATCTAATAAAATAGATAAACATAAGGAAACCAAGCTACAATTATCCTTGAATTGGTGTCACATGTACAAGTCTCTACAAAATAATTCTCAAGAGATAAAACAAGTCTCAATGTCTAGTTTTCAAATAGAACATAACATAATAAAGAATCCTCCAGGCCCAATTGAAGAAACAAGCAACTACCTTTCAAGTAGTCCAAAATCTAAATCCTGTAACTGGGAAGTCTAACAAGAGGGGTTGGGCTTAGAACCTACAAAAATACAGAAAGGGGTGACCACAAACAACACGGTACACAACAAATGGAAAATAAACCTAAAGCAAAGCAATGAAGAATAGATGTACTCCTATCTACCCAACCACATACCGCCGAAGTACACACTTGTACTCAGAAAAGTCCAGCACAACACAATATACCTAAGCACATATACACATCTCATAGAATAGTGCCCCAAAATACCCAACTGATGCTCAAGGTCAAATTGTATAATAGTCCTTTAATAACATAAACAGTTTCAATGTCTTAACATATTATCCGCATAGTCTAGTCTTCAGAATGCACACGGGCCAAGTTGTCAACATATATCACTGTCTTTCACTAAAACAATCTTAATAGTATATAGGATCTAAAACATTCACAACCTCATACACAATACATATAACAATATTAAAGAAAGAATGTCCTGAGATACAGTGACTTCAATAAAATGTAAGCAACGTAATGGATTGTCAAGTAATCGTGATGCATGTATGTCCTACGATACACATCCATAGATAAACTCAGATCAGAACCCATAGGGGCCTCACATGGACCAGTATCTGCTGAAACCATTTTCCTTTGGCATTTACTTTCATATCTAGCTGGAACCATTTTTCTTTGACTTTTCATTTCTTTTCTTTTTCTAGTCAGAACCACTTCTCTTCGACTTTTCATTTCTTTTCTTTCTTTTCTTGTTCTAGCCGGAACCATTTACCTTGGGCTTTTCATCGTCAATGGAACATCAAGCAAAACATGTCATCATAACACAATAATTATTTTCATAAGAATAAGAATATGCAAGATGTCCATTTGAATAATTTAATTCAACAGATAATTCCGAATAATCCACTAGTTCTCAAGTATTCATAATATGATTTTAATAAAATCAAAATCTCAAGATCAACATCAAGTAATCTATAATTTTCATAGATAATGGAAATTCCATATTTGTTTCCCAAGTCAAGAATTCACAAAATTTATTAGTACCTAATATGATATTTCATGATCAATGACTAATGTTGTATAATTCTAAACATTTCACTCCACAATTCATCCAAAATCCACACACATGGGAGAATAGTAGGTTCACTCATACTTAACAAAAAGGCAAGAAGTTCACTTTCCTTAATAGAAGTCTCAATCAAGTCAAATCCATGTCTTTTCCCCTTCCATAGTAATCGAAATCACTACAATCTAGTCAAATATAACATCACAATCACATTACTAAACTAATGACACTAAATCAAGCAATTCGGCTGAAAAGGGAAAATGATCGAAAAAGTTTATACCAAAAAAGGTTCCTAACATTTGAAAATTTTTACATGAAAATGATCCTCAAGTAATAAGAAATCTAATGGTGAAAACCCTATCGAAAGAGGAGTTAAAATGAGTCACAATCACCACTTTTGTATCAAAAATCAATGTCTGAGAAAACCCCAATTTCTTCCATTGAAATCCCCTATTTCCATGTTAAAATCACAATTTATTCAATGGGAATTGAAAACCTAGGTTAGAAATTAGTTATGCAACAGCCTTGTTTTGAAAATCCTTGAAGAATCTCTCTAAAACCAAATTTGGAATATTAAAAATGGAGGAAAATGGTGAAATCTGATATTTTAAAACATAACACTATTTCAGACATTTTTGTACTTCGCGAATGGAGAGAATAACCCAGGAACGTAGAGTCCAACTTAACCCCAATACTCCGCGAATGTAGAGTACAAATAGTATACACTCCACAAACATGGAGACCACCTCTGTAAAAGCGGAGGTGAAACATGATAACCCTCTGCGAACATGGAGTACTAGGGGGATTGCATCAGATATTAGCAATGAACACAACCCAAAATTCATAAAATTGTTAGACCCCGTATTTCTTTAAATTAAGGATAATTAAACAATTGGGAAATTTTGTTGCGGATGTTGGGTAATTTGAACTTAAGTGTATTTCCGGTGCATGATTTGAGTATCAAGTGAATTTGGCGTGCATAATTAAGTTTGAGTCGGAAGTCCTCGATTGGATCAAAATAGAAAAGTTTAGGGACCTAATTGATCAATAGCCTAAGATGGACTCCTTATGATACAATTTTAGAAAGTTAAAATCTATAAATAGACCCTCTTATTTCCCAAAGAAAGAACATTTTATTTCTTCTCACACTTAGCTTCAAATTAGAAGAGAAAGAAGGGAAAGACGAGAAGAAGAGAAAGAGGGAAGGGAAGAGAAAACAAGTAAGTTTATTAATCTTTGTGTTCTTGTTTCTTAAGTATCCTAGTTATTAAGTTGATTGATTGTGCATTGGAGTATTGGGGGTTTAGGGAGATAGGTTAATTTTGAAGTGGTTCAGCTATATATATATATGTGTGTGTGTGTGTGTGTGTGTATGTACCTAAGAACGTCTACAATACGCGTATAACCATGGTTGAACTAAAAGTGGACCGAAGGGAGACGATTTGAGAGGAAAAAAAATGAAGTAGCAACCGAGAGCTACAGTAACTGTAGCACTCGGGTTGCTACAGTAAGGGAGGAGAAAATTTCTTTTTTCGATTTCTCGATAAATTGTCGCTTCTAGGGTAGTATATTGAGGTCCCTAAGCATCGTAGTAGCTTTGGTT
>JAOTQR010000079.1:16297774-16326452 GCA_025774065.1 Solanum ossicruentum
ATATATATCTACACATATATACATATATATATATATATATATAAGAGATCCTTCTGCCGTCCCAAATTAATTGAATTTTGAGACTTTTTTCAATACTCAAAATATTTGAATTGTTCATGTTCCAGTTTAAGGTGAATGTTTGAAACTTTTTTCATATTTTCCTTTTTATTTATTGAACTTTTATATTTTCTACGAAATAAATTACACTATATATTTATGAATTTAAAAAGAATAATAATGAAAAATATGATGTAAATTGTGTTTTTAAATATTTTTCTTAATATATGTGCACTACTTTATAAATTAAATTAAAATGATATGAAGGGATTTAAATTAAATTAAAATTGGACGGAGGGATATCAAGAAGCAATGAACGGACCTAACTCAAAAGAATAAAATGATGAAGGCCTCATTTATAAGAATATCTTAGAAAACTCACATGCTTGGATAAGGAAATTCACCTTCTTTTTGGGGCACATCAATAAATATTGAAAATAATGCAACCTATGAAATAACTAGAACCAAGATCAGCTTCCTTGAAACCTCTATATTTCAATTCCATAAAAGAAAAAAAAAAAAAAACTGAAACAGTTTCAATTCTCATCACTAATATTTTTATCAATAAAAAGTTGACACGCTTTCAACGATTAATGCGATTCATTTTCAGAGTTTTCTTCCAATAGATGGTTGATATTTCTGTGTCTTTACACGGATTGCCCTTATTCCGGGGTAGTCTCTAATATTGTCGAACAATTTTATCTTATTGACATAAATTATGTAGTATCTTATTTGTAAAGGCATAAATTTAAAGATTTTTTATGTTATTTGATATAAATTCTATCAAATTAATTATGCCTACGTAAATTTATAGATTCTGAATTCTATATGAACTTATCAAATTATGCCTTCTACGACATAACGTATTCCTTGTGATTTTTTTTTGTTTGCTTTTTTGATGTCAATACTTTTAACCACTTTTTTGTTAGTCAATATTAAAAAAATAAAAATTAAAGACCACAAATTTAAGAGGCAAATATTTTAAATCACTTCAAAATAGGAGCATCAAGGTAAAACACTTTCTTTTCTTATGGAACAAGGTTCAAATTTAAAATTCTTTGATTAATTATGATGATCACATACAAATCATAAGTTAATTATACAATATATCATAGAAGATTGTCCTGGAAATATATTTAATTTCCGGAATATGGTGTGACAAACATTACTAGAAATAAAAGCTTTTCTTATTGCAATTCAATCAGAAATTTTGTTATAAAATAGTATTTTCTCATTTATTTTTCACCTAATGATCAATTCACTAGAAATCGTGAAAAATATTTCTCATTAAAATAGTGAGAATATTTTTAATATTTTTATATTATTTTTTATTTTCTCTTTAACTCGATCAAAATATCTAGAAGAATAATTATTAAATAATTTTTTTATGAGAAATTTCAATAAGAAAATAGTAATTTTTATGTTTATTAAATGATTTAATTATGAAATTCAAATATTAATTGTTAGTGCCAAGCTTTTCATGCTTGATGTTTGGTCTTTCTAATGTATTTTAACCATACTATTCAATTATGTCGAATTAGGTGAAGTATCAAAGTGAACACTTATTATACATACAATTTTAGCTTATGATCATTATCATCATTTGGTTTGAGCTTAAATATGCCGAGAATTGAAGAGTAAGAAAGAATGCCCAGGGTTTAGATTTTGTTTATTTTAAGCAAACCTCTAAAGTCTTTAATATAGCTATTTGTGTAAGTATTTATTCACGGTTAAGAAGTATTTGTCTCTTGTACAGATCGTATATTAATCTACTATAACTATAGGATACTCTCCTTTTGTGAATTACTGCGTTTATCCTAGTGATTGTGAAATCCCAATTCTTGACTAGAGGAGACATCAATGGCCTCTGTCCTTCCGTCCCTTAGATAGATAGAGAGGGAGGGCAGAACTTTTGGTTTTTTAATGTTGTCAAAGAGTTAAACAATGATTTTTTCGTATTGTCAAAGATTTGAAGAATGAAAATAAATGATGAGTGTCTGATTGAATTACTGGACCATGTATATGAGATTATTTATTTTATTACTAACATATAAATAGTAAGACAAATAATCTAAAAACTACCTATTATTTTTCATCAAAGAATAAAATAATTTTATAATATTTTATTCTAAAATTATTATATTTTATATCTCACGTGTGGTAGGAATCCTAACTTTTTATTGACTGATTCTAGGAATCTATCATGTTTACGTACCTAAAGAATATTATTAATAAATGTACAATAACTTAGAATTCTTTAATTTGATACGTAAATATTCATATAATTAAATACCTTAGAGGATAAAAATTTAAAAGATTTGAGTAATTTACAATGTGCATTCCTAATCTCATTACTTCTTTGTAAAATCATAAAAAAATGTCCTTTGTCAATCATTTATATATACGGATAAAATAAAAACAATTAACAAGTTGTTATATTTATTAGGATTTGAAAATATAATAATAATATAATTAAATTGTTTTTCATCAGCAACATAATCAATTATTTAGATCTTTCTTTCTTAATGTACATACGGAGTCGAAAACAAAAATTGAAACAAACATTCCCATCGACTTACAAATAAAACAATTTCACCCCAATGAAAAAGAAAGAAAGAAGATAGAAGAGAACCCACAAAAAAAAAATTAAATTTGCTTTTAATAACTTACATAAATTAGAAAAAGAATAGGTGTAATGGATTGATGGAATAACAACAGTATCACTAATTAAACACCATAAACACCAATTGATTGGAAGACTTAATTGTTTGGCCAAAATAAAAGAGATTTATCTTTAAAAATTAATAGTGTGTACCCTCAAAGAGATATTAATGTTTAGACCAAAGCATAAATATTAAATACTAGAAGCGAATTATTGTTCTTCATTTTAGTGGAAAAGAATTGGCAAATGACTTGTATTTAATACTGCTTTTATTTTTAATTTAAGTATTTAATACTGTTTTTATTTTTTAATTTAAGTCACTCTTTTGTTTTTCTTTATACGTACTTTTCTATTTTATCCTTGTAAATAATTGAAGAGGGAGACTTTTTATGATTTTGCTAAAATATTAGGAGACAGGATGCATATCATTAAGGATAATAGTGTAAGATGTAAGCCACTAAACGAAGACATACATTAAGAGTTTAAATCACAAAAATTACTTTCTTTTCAATCTATTTTGGGTGACACTCTTTAATTTGACTTGATACAGACTTTTAAAATTTATGAGATATTTGTGTGAATAAAAATTATTTCATTAGTGATAAAAAAAATTTAAAAATTAAAAAAAAGATGTCACGTAAAATGAAAAAGAGGGTATAGTAAACACTAGAATACTAATGGTACTCGATCATATGACACTTTGTAAAGTTTTTATAAATTTATGATGAAATAATGCAACACTACTTAACTAGGACGTGCAAAAAAAGTAATACTCAGAGAGCATATGAACTTATTAAATGTCAAAACCATTTAAAACTTGCAATTTAACCATTAAGATGTTTTTAAAAGTTCCCTCAATAGGCTCATGTAATAAATTTTCTACAGTTTCTCATAGAATAAATGAATGTGCAATATCTAAAGGCCATTTGGACATGGCAAATTGTCTATATGAAAAAAAGAAGAAGAAGAAGAAGAAACTTTACACTTAGTATTTGCATTAAGTAATATAGTTTAGTTTACCATAGATAAAATTAAGGTGAAGATTTGTAATTACTAGTATTTCAATAAGAATTTGTTTTTCACCATATATGTTTTCATAAACTGATTTTCGATAGGAATAAAGTGAAAAAATCATGTTTTATAACATAAATTTCTCATTGATTTGCGATGGGAAAAAGTTATGTTTCTAAAAGTATGATAAATTTGTTGACAAGCAGAATTTGAAAACAAGTACCATAAAGGAGATTTTGAAGGAATTCGTACTATTTTAAGTTCCTTTTTTATTCAGAATCTGTTGGGTATGCAAACTCCTCCCACATTGGTGGAAGAGAAGAAAATGAACCTATTTAAATATGTTCAACCCAACTCATTAGTATAAGACCTTTTGGGAGATGCCCAGAAACAAATCTGTAAGGGTTTGGCCCAAAGCGGATAATATCATACTAATGTGGGGTTGGGGTGAGGGTGCGCGCATTCCCTAACAAATGGTATCAAAGCTAAGTTAGAAGTGTTGGTCGAGTTTTTGGGTGACGGGTCGAATTTGAAATTTTTGAGTTTTATTCAAAATCTAATTCTGAATGCACCATTGGATTCGTCTCGTCGAACGGAGTCAAACGTACCAAATGATGACCTAATCGGAATTCAAACGAGCCCAGAAGTCGTAGTCAACGTTTGGTCAACTCTGCCGGAAAAGACGACACTGTTCACCGGAGTTCCGTCAGAGAAGACGACACTGTCCGCCGGAGTTCTTCCTGAGAAGACAATCGGAAATACTATTCATAATCGAAATCTGCAATAGTTTTAAAAATTGTAAATTGACCCGCAAGTCTTTTGAAATTTTTGTTTGGTCCCTCAACTTTCAGTAAAAGTCAGATTGGCCCCTGATCTTTCTGAAATTACAGTTTGACTCCTAATCTTTCTGAAATTATAGTTTGATTCCTAAAGTTTTTAAAATTATTGTTCTACTCCAATAGTGAAATTTTGGCCTCGAAGTGTCAATTTCACCTTTTTGACCGTTTCAAACGTAACGGTGAGCTCCATTTTTAAGATCCAACCTCATTTTAGTGAATTAAGCTATTGCAAGGTGATAATGACCACAGAAGAGTCATCATCATCCTCCGGAGCCATGATTATGCTCACTGCCACCAACTACACGTTATGGAGACCTCGGATGGAAGATCTCCTGAGTTGTAAAGATTTATTCGATCCTATCGAATTAAAACATGAAAATCCTGATTCCGCCAAGCAGTCAGAATGGAAGAAATCAAATCGAAAAACTATAGGTCAAATCTGTCAATGGATTGATCATAGTGTCTTCCACCATGACGCATATGCCCTCTGGAAAAAGTTGGAGGACATGTACTAGGCCAAGACCGCTCGGAATAAAGCCCTATTGATGAGGCGTTTAGTCAACATGAAGCTTAAAATGGAACTTTAGTTGCATACCAGTGAGTTCCAGAGCTTGGTCAACCAGTTGTCTTCTGTAGAGATGCCACTTGGCGATGAAGTTCAAGCACTGCTACTACTCAGTTCCCTTCCCGATAATTAGGAAACGCTGGTCGTATCACTCAGCAACTCAGTCCCAAATGGAAAACTTACCATGTCAATGGTCAAGGATGCTCTATTTAGTGAAGAAGCAAAGAGAAAGGACATGGGCACAGATCAGACCCATGCCTTTGTCACAGAGAATCGGGGGAGGCAACAAAAAAGTAGCAAAGACAAATGGAGAGACAGAAGCAAGAGTAGAGGTAGATTCGCTGATGGCAGGAAACCAACATGTAAGTGTCATCATTGTGGAAGTGAAGAACATATGAAGAAGAACTGCTACAAATGGAAAGAGGAGCAAGCCCAAAATAGTTCGCAGTCGAAGAATAAGGGTGGAGAAATATTAGTTACTATTCTTTGAGATGTAGCTTATTGTTCAACCCATTATGAGACATGCCTTCACATTTCAAGAGAAGATACGGAATGGGTGGTAGATACTGCAGCATCCTACCACGTTACTCCACATAAGGAATAATTCACAATATATAAATCTGGAGACTTTAGAGTTGTAAAGATGGGAAATTCCAATTCCTCTAGATTGTAGGAATTGGTGATTTCCAGATAAAGACAAGTTCCAGCAGTATAATCACTTTGAAGGATGTCCGTCATGTGCCAGATCTTCGGCTGAATCTTCTTTCAGGTATAGCTCTTGACAAACAGGGCTATGATAGTAATTTCAGTAAAGGCATATGGAAATTGTCAAGAGGAGCTATGATAGTCACTCGAGGACATATTTGTGGCACGTTATACAAAACTCATGTGAAGATATTCACAGACAGCCTTAATGTAGAGGAAAAGGAGGCTTCTCAAAATTTATAGCACTAGAGACTTGGCCACATGAGTGAGAAAGGGTTGTCTATCCTGATGAAGAAGGAGCTTATCAATGTGGACAAGGATGCTGCACTAGATCGTTGCAATCATTGTCTGTTTGGTAAGCAGCATAGAGTCTCATTTACTTCCTCTTCAATGAGAAGATCAGAATTACTCAGTCTGGTACACTGATGTTTGTGGTCCCTTGGAGGTTGAATCACTCGGCAACAACTGATACTTTCTAACATTCACCGATGATGTTTCTCGAAAGGTGTGGGTGTATTTCTTGCGGATGAAGGACCAGGTGTTTGATTACTCAAACTGTTCCATGTCATGGTAGAACGTGAGACAGGAAAGAAGCTGAAGTGTCTTCGATCCAACAATGGATGTGAATACTCTTCCAGGCAGTTCGATTCCTATTGCAGATCATATGGCATGCGATATGAGAAGACGGTCCCATGCACCACTCAACACAACGGTGTAGCTGAAAGAATGAACTGAACAATCATGGAACGTGTTTGGAGCATGCTCAGTATGGCTAAGCAGCCAAAGCCATTCTGAGGAGAAGTAGTCAGAGCCACCTGTTACTTAATCAACCGATCTCCTTCAATACCATTGGATTTTGAAGTTTCGGAGAAATTTTGGTCTGGAAAGGATCCATCATACTCTCACTTGAGAGTATTTAGGTGTTTGGCATAAGCACATGTATCTAAGGAGCTCAGGCAGAAGCTAAATGCAAGGACTACTCCATACATTTTCATTGGCTATGGAGATGAATTTGGATACAGGTTATGGGATCCAAAGGAGAAAAAGGTGATCAAAAGTAGAGACGTGGTTTTTCATGAAAGCCAGACAATTGATGACATTGAAAAACCTATAATGTCTCAGAAGACAAATGTTGCAGATCAGATGCCAGAAGCAACAACAGAACCATTCATGAGAAATGGTGATATTGTGCCAGAAAATATCCCAGAAGTAGAAGACACTGAGGCAAGTGACGGTGCTAAGCAGCGGGAGCCACAAACCCATCTGGCAGACATTCCAGGACCATCACAAGGCCAAGATGATAGTGGATCTCCTCAGATTGTTTCAGAAGTTCGTAGATCTGAACGAGGTCGAATTCCATCGAGAAGATATCCAGAATCCGAATACCTTCTACTTACTGAAGATAGAGAACCAGAGAGTTTCCATGAAGCAGTATCTTATAAGGATAAAGAAAAGTGGTTTCTCGTAACGCAGGATGAAATGGAGTCTCTGCAGAAAAATCAGACTTATGAGATCGTAGAACTTCCACGAGGGAAGAATGCATTGAACAATAAATAGGTGTTCAAGCTAAAAAAGGATGGTAGAAGAAAAGTTGTGAAATACAAAGCAAGGCTTGTAGTCAAAGGATTCCAACAGAAAAAAGGGATCGACTTTGACGAGATATTTTCACCAGTAGTCAAAATGACTTCAATTAGAGTCATACTTGGAATGGTCGCAAGTATGAACTTGGAGCTTGAACAGATGGACGTAAAGACAGCTTTTCTTCACGGAGACTTAGAGGAAGAAATCTACATGGAGCAGCCGGAAGGTTTTGAGGTTTCGGGAGATAACCTCGTATGCAAGCTGAAGAAAAGCTTGTACGGTCTGAAGCAGGCACCCAGGCAGTGGTATAAGAAATTTGACTCATGCATGGCGAGTCAAGGGTACAAGAAAACATTAGCAGATGAATGTGTATCAGAAGTCTTCTGACGGAAATTTTGTTGCTCTTCTATTATATATAGATGATATTCTAATCATAGGGAAAGACGCAACGAAGATCAACCAACTGAAGAAGGAACTCTCTAAGGCTTTTGACATGAAAGACTTAGGACCGGCTCAACAAATATTGGGAATGCAAATTACCCGAGACAGGATGAACCAGAGGTTATGGCTATCTCAGGAAAAATATATTGAATGAGTGCTTGCACGGTTCAACATGAACAATGCCAAACCAGTTAGCATTCCATTAGCCAACCATTTCAAGTTAAGCAAGAGATCGTGTCCCTCACCCAAGGAAGAGATTGGGAAGATGTCGTTTGTACCATATTCTTCAGCAGTCGGAAATCTGATGTATGCGATGGTGTGTACAAGGCCAGATATTGCTCACGCAGTGGGAAGGGTGAGTCATTTTCTCTCCAACCCTGGGAAAGAGCATTGGGAAGCAGTAAAGTGGATTCTCAGGTACCTTAAGGGTACAATGAAATTATGTCTTTGCTACGGGGGAATTGATCCAATCTTGAAGGGTTATACAGATGCATATATGACCGGAGACCTTGATAGATAGTGGGAAATCTACTTCATGATTCATTTACACTTTTACAGGGGGAGCTATTTCATGGCAATCAAGACTACAGAAGTGTGTTTCTTTATCCACAACCGAAGCAGAATACATTGCTGCCACGAAAGTTAGAAAAGAGATGTTGTGATTAAGGCGTTATCTCTAAGAATTTGGAATCAAGTAAAAGGAATATAAGGTACATTGTGACAGTCAGAGTACTCTAGATTTGAGCAAGAACTCCATGTACCATTCTCGTACAAAACATATTGATATTCGGTATTATTGGATTCGCAAGGTGATGGATCGACAACTGTTGAGACTAGTGAAGATCCACAGGAAGGAGAATCCATCTGATATGTTGAAGAAAGTGGTGACTTGAAAAAATTAGAGTTATGCAAAGATATAGTTAGGATGCTTGTTCCGGATATGGCTGGAGGGGGAGAATTGAAGAAGTCCAGCCCATAGAAGGAACTCAACAATGGCTACTGCCATTGTTGAATATTATACCCCTTATGATGTCACGAATGACATCTATGGGGGTATAATTTCTCCTATAAAAAAGGAGCTGCTGAGCTCCTCCAAAACACCAGAAAAATATCAAAAAAGAGTGTGAGTGTGAGAGTTGTTTTTGTAATCTATTCTTGTGAGTAATAGAAGAATTTTTTTTCTCTCAAATTCGTATTTACCAATGCTCAATTGTTCCTTTGGCTTCAACAGAATCAAAGCATAGTACTCCGAATTGGTTGCATTATGGATTACATTATCAGGCTCAAGCTCTGATAGCTGTGACTCTTAAATGGAAACTATTATCCCTTGCAAACAAATATTAATTTATATGCCTTTACACTACTTGGTTTGCTAAAGATTAGAAGCTGGGAATTGTTTAAAACTGTTTACTATGTTTTGATTATTGCATCATTTTATTACTTTTAGCTTGTTTCATTTTTATAGGCTTTGGGTTGCTTTAATTTCTTGTTAGTTGTTATATTTTCTACGTTAGATTTTTTATTTTTACTTGAATTTGCTACACATAAGGATGTCAAAATTAAGCTCAATCTGTCAAGTTATTCAAGTTTTGATGGGTCAAAATCCATCCATTTATCAGCTCAAATCATTTCAGCCTATTAAGAATTGAGTTAATACATCGTTAAAATTGACTCATGAGAAATTTTGAGACAATACTTTTAAAAATATTTTTTTTATTTTGATTTGATTTGTTATATATAGTCATAATAAAGAAAAAATAATTTTATTAAGTAGTGAAAATTTATAAAAGAACAAATAAAGCAATTAAACCTTAGTAAGAATTAAGTGAAATAGATTATGACCTACATTATTTTAATTTGTTCTACCTCAATAGGCTCATTTATTAACTCAACCCAATTTGATCCGCATAAATTTAGTTCAATCTGCTCATTTCGGACCTCTAGCTACACTTGACCAGAAATCTTTTAAAAACAATTTCACTATCTTTCATAAGATAACAACAAGATATACGTACACTCTACTTCCACACACTCAGCATATTACAAAATATCTTTGTTAATTTCCCCCCTAATGAATGTGATATGAGAAAAACAACTTTTAGGTTTGGGAACATGAAAATCTAACCTAAGACAACTGTGAAAATACCAACTCTTTTTTCTAGTCATTGATGACTCAGTACTCTTAACTTTCCAAGTGACTCCAATTTACTTTTAGATATTTTATTCTTTTTGGCAATCATGTGAGAGCCACCTAGAATTGTTGTAATTAATTGTAGGTCGACTGTGGAACCACTTTTTTGTGCAAAAGCATTGTAAGAACCCCAAATAGAAAATATTTAAAAATGACAAATTAAAAAACTTGTGACAAAGAAATGAAATTGTATACATATAGTGACACCATTTTTTGGTATATTTTTGAATAGTTAATTTAATATTCTCAGTTATTCACACGTGCAGAGTATGTGGAAATTGTGAAAAAATAAAAATCTACCGACAATACTTCACGGCTCAACAATTTAATGGGAACTAAAGTAATGGTTGCAAATAGCCACAAGAAGAAGGTCCAATCCAAAAACACATTTTTCATGATAACATATACTTCCGTTGTTATAGACACAAGAAGAAGCATCTCAAATATCTCATAAATTTTGGGGGTATTCATAAAAAATAAGAGTTAAGGAGGTCAAAATCATCTTACATTGAAAAATATGCCACGAACGAATGAAGAAATCTAAGGAGAGAAGAATCAATGGAGGAACAAATTTGTACCCACATTGTTTATGAATAAAATTATATTTTTTTAATATATATTTTAGTTGTGGTTGCAATTTATTTTCTATTACTTTAAAATTCTTTGCGAACAAACCAGAAATTATGATTCTACGCGAGAAAGTAGTTCGTGGGTAAAATTCCACTAAAATTGAGCTTAAATTGAGGTAGAAATCATCAATTAAAGTTTTCAAATTAACGTCATGAAAATCCCAATTTTAAATATCCAAAAGCATGAAATTCAAGACAAAATAAAGATAAAAATAGTGAAAATTAAGTAATTTGATGAAAGAAACACTTCCAGAAGAGTTTTTCACAAAATTCCTCTTCAAAAATCCCCCAACAAAGCTTGAAAATTCGAAAATGGAGTAAAAATGATGTTTCTCGGAACTAAAATTATCTCAGACGGAAACATACTCTGCAAACACGGGAAGCTCATCCACAAACGCTGAGAAGAGGTGCAGGAAGACCTTCGCAAACATGGCCCCATGCCCACAAACACAGAGAAGAAATTAGCCAGCACCAGATCATATTTTCAATAGCGAAACACAGGCATATAAAATTCTTGGAACGGACCCCAGGGTCCATTCGAAACCCGAATTACACAAATCAGATGTGTATTCATACCAAAACTGGTGATATGAACTCAAATGAATTATCAAAATTCGATTTTGAGGTCTCCTCGATATAGTTATCAGTACAATCCAAATAGACTAGTTTAAAATTCAATATACCAAAACTATCCTCAGAAACTCCAAAAATTATGACGAGACGATTTCTAACATTAACTTCTTCTATACCAGATTCGATATTCTAGAGCTAATGGAATCGATGGATTTCCAATCTGACATCTGCAACTCAGAATGGTGCAAAAACTCACTTTTTCAACAACTTAAACTTGTAAAAATGACAAAACTCATATTTTCCACTTTTAAAACATAAGATTTCAGTTCCCACATACAAATAACTCAAAATAGGTTCAAAGCAACTTATCAAAGGGCAAAACAATACTCCCTCTGTTTCATATTAAGTGAATTTTTAGGTCATTTCATACAAATTAAGAAAAAAATAAAAATAAAATTTAATCATATTTTTCCATTTTTACCCTTTTCAAACTCCACACACTCATTTAATGCATCATTTATTTCTCATACAAAACTCAACCTTATAAACTGGTAAAATTGAAAAAAATTTCAATACATCCCTTGAAAAGTGAACAATTCACTTATTTTGAAACATCAAAAATTCCCTAATAATTAACTTAATATGAAACTGAGGGTGTAATTTTTATAGACAGACTCAAAAATGACCAATCAGATCATTACACCTGACCCTTCAAGGATCTCGTGGGGCACTACCTTATGTGTTGCATCCAATGGTATCACCACGGCCCTTGAAGGGACTTGTGGTGATTGCCTTAGCCACTGGCTGCCTTACCACGGGCCTTGAAGGGGCTCCTGGTGGGCAGCCTTGCCTCCCTAGCTACACGCCTTTTGCTCCTAGACATGTCCCACTACGAGCACCCTTGGTCCAAACTTGGGTGTTCAAGCTTTCACACGTCAAGTACAATGCCTCTCATGCCGTGGTGAATTTCATCTGTGACTGCCTCGTTCCATGTTATTGCAAAGTTTAACAAAAATCAGTTCATTGGCTATCAACTCATGCAAAATCTTGTTTTCCTGCAAATTAAATAAGAACACACATTAAACTAATAAAAGATGTTTGAAAACTCACAATAACTCTATGATTTGGGAATTGGAAGTGTACAAAAAATGCGAAACATCAATGGCCGGATGTGTTGGATCGTGACAAATTTTTTCTAAGGATCTCTCACACATGACACGCAAAAGAAACTTTAAGAAAAAATGCATAGAGTATTAAAAGAGATTATAAGGTATGTAGAAAATCAAACATTCACTAATAAGACAAAAATTAAATAGAAAATCAACTGAAGTAATAACTTTAATATGTCATCATACTATTCTTTCGAAAAAAGAAAATGGTAACTGACAATGGGATAATGTCCAAACAAGATTATTTACAAAGAGCATTTCTAAATTCATACGTACTTTCTAGCGTAATTTGAACGTATCCACGAGTACCCCACACACAGACATATTTGTACCTTATTTTATGTTTCACTGGAACTCTGAAAATTCCGATTGGTGGGGAAACCCACATGCACTTCAACAATATCTATAAGTACTATGAATCACAATAATTAATAATTTAAAAGATAAATAAAATTTTGATTTGACTTTCAAAATTTTATATGTGCTATATAAATCAAAACAAAATAAGTAATGAGTATTATTTAAAAATGATATAAAATATATTATAAGTTACAAAAACATATTAATTACTAAAAAATTTTAAAAACATATAAAAAGTTTCATCATTATCACAAAAATTGGAACAAAACAAATAATATATAATAGGTCCGTCTAGCACAAGCTCTTGTAACTAGTTTTCAAATGAAAATTTTTTTATAAATAACTTAGTCGGAAACATTAATAGGCCAAAATAATTACAATTTAGGTAATTATATTTCGTAAATGTAGCTATAGTAGTTGTTTGTATAATTCGCGCAACACTTTGTATAATTTACGGGTGAGTTTATATAATTTGTGAGTACATTGTATAATCGGGCTATTTTTTTTTTTTGGGTATAAACCCGAAATAATAAATTTATACAAACACAAACATTTGAATTTTTAATTGTTATACAAATTATATTATACAAAATTTCAATTATATAAACTCAAATCATAATTATTACTAATGTGTTAGAGGCGAATTATAAATTAACTAAAATTATAACTATGTTAACTAATACTAGTATATATTTGCTCATACACATAATTTTTCCTTTTATTATATATATATTGATCTAGATGAAGATCAATTTTCAGCATTCAAAAGTTTGGGCTGAGCTAAATCCTGACCTCTGCAACAATATCAATATTTTTTGGTTGGGTTGGATTGAGGGGTGAGTGGGTGGCGGGGTCTGATCATGAAAATAGAGAGTAACTGAAAAAAATTATTTTTAAATGTAAAAAATTAATATTTAAACTTATAGTTGTAAATTGTAATCAGGAATATAATGCATTGAAGTTTTCTGGATCAGTTTATGTGAGTAATTTGGAGTGTAAATAGTTTTTGAATACTTTTTAAAATTCGTAAAAATTTTGAAATTAAATTTCAACTTGAATTTTGATTTTTTTGAAATTTTATGATCAAATTTATATCAGAGTTCAACTTCTAAACTAATGAAAAAAAATCATGATCGATCAAAGAACCTCGGCCGTGTTTGATTTTTTAAATTTTGAGACTTTAATTAATTTGAATTTGTGTCATACAAAATTATAAAAGGAGAAGTATCTTTTTTATTAATATTTTTTCTATTTTTCTTTTGTTTTTATGATCGACACCTATAATTATGGTATGGATGGCAGCGGGACGGGGTGGGATGGGGCGGGTTGAGATCAATCCGTAAATTTTTTAACCCGCTTCATCTTGTATGATGATTTTTTTCATTTTTAACCCGTCCCAGCTAGCCCCCCATAGACCCATCCGCTTAAATTTTAATTGAATTTAATATGAAAAATAAAAAGTTCGTAATCTTTTTAAAATTTTACGCTAATTAACATCTCAACAACAATGAATTATTTTTAGTTAACATTTCACAATTGTTTCTTAATCTTTAATTAAAAGCCTCTAATTAACATTTCAACAACTAACAATTTACTGGATATGTCTAGTTTAAATTTAAGGAAAAAAATAAAATTAAAGTCAATATTTAATATAAAAAGCTTTTATCTTTGATTTTTACAAATTACAAAAATTTAATTGTCTTTGAATTCCTATTTGATTCTTTAAACCCGCAACTCGCTCTGCCCTGCTCTGCCCGACATTAATTTTTAAAATAATTATTTTAATTCATCCCATTCTAAGTAACTTTAAACCTACACCCCCAAATCCTCATAGCTATAAACCTAAATTATGGGGAGAATTCATAGCATTCTACAACACATTTAAATATTGAAGGATGACCTGTGAAAGATGATGAGTAGTGAGGTAAGAAAGCAAATTGCTATTTTGGCCTATGCACCCATTTTTATTGCTTCCAACAATAGTATCCATTCAAGCAAAGGTAAGATTCATGCATGCAAATTGCAATGGTCAGCATACTTAAATAAAGGATAAGGACAATATATTCTCCCTTTCTAGTATAGTATAGATTTGTTGTTCCATATTTTCATCCTTTTTCTTTATAAAGCAAAAAACACCATGAAGAGCCATTGTGATTCTCCTTTAAGATAGTTGACATATTAATTAATATGAGTGTATTTGTATATTAATTAATAATTTTTGTTATGTGATTAAATTATGATTTGTGCTTGTAAATCCATCAAGTTCGACATATTTCATCTTTGACTTTGGACTATACATTTGGCCAAAATTTTATTGGCGGCAACTAAATAAAGAAAATGAATACGTGAAAGATGCCTATTATTTTTATCAATCATACAAACTATGACATTAACTTATTGCCCGGTCGACCACCAATTTTAGTAGAAACCGTACCATCTTCCCATCCCACTTATAATTGGAGAATATTATCTACAAGGACATTACAATACTTAGAGGAAAAATAAAAGTATAATATTCACTTCGTTTTAATTTATTTGTCTGATTTTATTTTAAAATAAAAGTATAATAGAGAAGAAGCGTTTTGAATCTTGTGATTTATACTAAAAATGTATGTAGAATGTATCAAAATATTATTTAATTATAAGATTTGAATATGTTTACAAAAAGTTGAAATTAAAGAATTAATTAAAAAAAAAAAAGAAAAAGAAAGAGTCATTCTTATTGAAACGGACTAAATAAGAAAGTAAGCCAAACAACTTGAAATAAAAAGTATACATTTTGCAATTAATTTATATGAGTATCGGACTTCTTTCAAAATTTTATTTGAAAATCAAATAACCCTAGGTCATTGTTGATTTGGATATGAGTGATGTAGGTGTTATATTGCAAAAGTACCATTAGCACAAAGGTAATTAGTTATTCATGTATAATGTGGAAACCTATCGAACTAATACTACATGTATAAGTTATAAAAAAAACATCTTTATTTTATGCAAAATAGGATATAAAATCACTCATACATAGTGCAAGGATATTTTTGATGGAAATAGGCTGTCTTTAAACCAAATTATTTAACTAATGACATTCTTGTTCAATTTTACATAGTTTAAGAATTTTTTTAAATCCATTTTGAAAAATAAATTCTTTTTTTGCATGATTTTCGAAATAAAATAGAAAGTATGACGCATGTTCCTTATGTTCTTTGAGTTCAACGAATCTCTATAATTTCAAAACACAATATAATCTATAGACTCAAAATTAATATAAAATTACTATTTTAATTTATATCTATCTATCTATTACAGTTTCTGCTTTAATAATTCTTGTTAATGATACAGAAAGATAACAATTGCGTGTTTGGCCGGAAAAACAAAAAAGAGATAACGTTGGAGACAATACTAAACACAATACTGTTGTGTTTAGCCGAAAAAATGGCTATCAAATAGAAATTTAAGTCATACGATAAATATTTAAATTACTTAAAAATACGGCGCAGCCTTCTAAAAACATTCTTTTCGTATTATTAGGCAACTACGTCTTATTCGTCCGTGTGGTGCATCGTTACTCTAATATTTTTTTTAATTTTATGTATTATTTAATAATTCTATTTCATCATTCATCCTATTTTTACTAATATTTATTATATATTTTATAATTTTTTTATAAATTTATTATTTAAATTATAAATATATAATAAACGACAGAGAATAATATAATTTATTCAATACATTATATTCATTGAAAACATACAATACAAGACAATACATTACAATATAAAGTACATTATGAGACAATGCATAACAAGCATCTAAACAAAGTGTTAGTTTGTTCAAATTTTACTAAGATACCTTTTCTATTAATAATATAATCTATTTATATTTATATTTCCGCTTTGAACTTCGCAAACTCTGTAAGACAAGTAATGATTAATATGAGTATGTTATTAAAATATATTGATATATGCTTTTATCTATCTTTACTTGTTATTTATTGACTTGGTACAGTGATTATGAAGTAATAAATACTAAGATAATTTTACTAAATCACTCTTTGAACATAATAAATATAAAATTTTAAAAAAATATAATAGGAAAATGACTGTAATTACTGATAAGAATAAATTAGGAACTAAGTGTAAAATTATCTCTTAATTTCATAAATTGAACAATTGTTGTTGGACATCTCAAAACAGTATAATGGATAAATAAATATGACAGGAAGGAATATAATCTTATATTTTTGAAAAATAATTTAGAGAATGAATAATTAATGTTAAGAATAAAATAAAAAAATAACAATAATTATTTTTTTAATAAGCTAAAAATGATAACAATACTGAATACAAATAGTAAAAGTGGAGGGGCGGGTGATATGAGTATTTTGGGAAAATGTGATCAATCAAATTGTAACGCCTAATTAATGATAAGCAATTATTTAATTGTACAATTAAGTACATTACTTATTGTGTCCCCCTACTTTTACCAAAAGTTAAGACTTTAGAGTACCATTGTCATTTGCAACTGGAAGGAATTTAAAAAAAGAAAATTAATGTAACTTTTGAAGCTTTGAAAGATTAGTCAAATGACAAGGTAATGAAGAAAGTAAAAGACATTGTTTATTTTTTGTGGCATCAAGTGGTGACTTTTAAATAATTATGTACGTATTTATTTAAAATAAAGAGAATTGATGCCCTTTGACAACACACACCTTACCTGTTTTGATATCCTCATTCCATCTTTAAAAAATACAGTTAATATCTTGTACATTGAATTCAATTTAAAGAATTTTGGAAGCGTGACTATTAGTGATTTATTCATACATATAATTTAAACACCTGGTATATAGATTTTTATGTAAAAATAGTTTTATCAGATATCCTGTCAGAGGTAATTCGGTAGGGTTAGAAAAAAGGCAAGTGTCTTAGATCTCAAATTTGAGGGGCTTCATTTTTTTTAAAGCAATAATAGATTATATAATTTCTTTTTAGAAAAAATTATTGAGTAAGTACTATCATTTATAATAAAGATTGTTTATTTTATATTAAAAAAAGAAATATTAGAAAAAGTTTGGAACACCTATAGTATGATTATAAGATCAATTAAAAGAATTATTGACTGAAATTATTTATTTTTTTTAAAAAAATTACATTTCAAAGAGATAGAAAAATAAAATTCGTTAGAAAATATATTAACTTATGTTTTAAAATTTAAAGCCTTCATTCGATTTTTGTCTTAGGCCACTAATGTGCTTGAACCGTTTCTGGATTCTGTCAGCCTCATTCCATCTTCACATAAATTTTATGTGAAAAAAGAAAATTTTATGTGACAAAAATTGTTACTTCATATACTAATATTAATCAACGTTAAAAAGACCTTTATATTGAATATAATTGTAATATACACAAACATGATAACAATAACAATAATAAACTTAGTGTAGTTTTATAAATAGAGTTTATAATTTTATAAATGGAATTTGAAAAGAATAAGATATTTTACTCTTCTTTTTATATATGAATTTATTATGGAACCCTGTGATTCTTTTTTCATATTTATGTATTTAAAATTAATAAATATTTAATTATAAGCTTTATTATCATTATCATATCAATCCTCCTCATTTATTCGAACATGAGACCAAATGCGAATGAGCTCACATATACAAAATTAATTTTAGTTATACTCACAAAATATAAAGAAAAGAAATATATCATTAGTTTACTTTTATTAAAAATTTTTTTTTATACTACTAGATGAAATACCTAGCGATATATTATTAATACTTAATGGATAATTAATCTTCTCATTTTATATGATAAGGACATTTGAGATTGATGGCTCATTTTCGTTTAAGATATCAAAGACGAATGGAATAATAGGGCATTGAACGGAAATTTAAAGTATGATTAAGTCAATGTTAATACACTACTATTATAGTAGGGCATGTTCCGTACATAAATGTTCAAATTTACTTGTTTAGTTTGAAAATTTAAGAGATAATTTATTATTTTTTTGTCTTATTAATTATTAGATACTAGTTATTTCTAATTCATATCTCGATGAGTGAGATAACACATAGTAATAATTAAGAGTGATACATCGATTTATTCATTATTTTTTAAAAGGTATATCAAATTAAAAATGGAGGAAGTATATTACATTTATAGGTGGATTTGCTCAGAAAATGACGATTATTTCTTACTTAGTACGTCCTTTAATTTGATTCACACTTTATAATTTTTTTAACTTGAACATGTCCTTTCAAAAATTTATTTAACCTTATGTTCGCTCAAGTATCGTCAATTGAACAATATCAATTGAATATAATTATTATTGTTTTATCATTCATTTTTTCTAAATAAGAGTAAAGTCGACAATATACTTGTTTTAAATTATGTAAAATAAGATAACTTATTTTGAATTAAATGTACAAAATAAAAATATCATATCTTCCGACTCACCAAAAGGTGAGAGTATCATTGCCAATAATGAAACAGAAAATTATTATAAAAAGAAAAACTAGAAAGACACTCTCTACTTTATAATTGTTTTAGTCTTTTAAGCCTATGAAAAATTCTTACAGGCTGCTATTTGTTTTTAACACTAGCAATAAAAGCGGCGTTGTTTACTTTGTGTGGCATTAATTATCAACTTTTTAATTAATAGAGTATAATAATATTAACACTTACTTCTCCATTTTATATTAGCAGATCATTTTTTATTTTATATTGTATCCCAGAAATCATAAATAAAATGATTAATTTTATCAATTTATCATTTATTTATATTGAGGGGAGTCTTAAAGTAAAAGATAAAATTAAATAGCCTTCAGTAAAAATTCAAGGTAAGAATATGTAATACACCCTTGTGATCGGACCCTTCTTCGAACTTTGCTCATAGCAAGAGGTTTAGTGCACCATACTTATCCTTTATTTATATTGATGGACATCAAGATAATTTATTAAAAATATATTTAATATCATAGGACATATGAATAAATAACATCAGAATAGTTATAAAGTAATTAATGAATTCTTA
The DNA here is from genome assembly GCA_025774065.1 of Solanum ossicruentum. Lineage (NCBI taxonomy): Eukaryota > Viridiplantae > Streptophyta > Magnoliopsida > Solanales > Solanaceae > Solanum > Solanum ossicruentum. The sequence goes on from JAOTQR010000079.1 coordinate 16,317,596, forward strand.
GATTTTTTTTTTGTAGAACTTCCCAATTTGTTTTAGGTTTTCAAAAAGTATTAACCATAGAAATAAAATTTAAAAAATTAATTAATTTTACCTTGACATAATAAGTGGACAAATAATTTAAAAATATATAAGGGAAGTATTTTAAATAAAAATAATTAATTGAATGCCCTTGACAAAGACCTTCATTGCAATAGACGTTACCTTTTTGGTAAAAAAGAGTTGTGGAAGATTGTCACTTAACGATTGTAAATTAATTTCGGCCAATATCTCAACACCTTCTTTCATTTTTGTTATACCTGTTTTGATGGCCTCATTTCATCTTCAATTTCTCACTTTACAATTATTTTTTAGTTTTTGATCAGTATTGTATAGAAGATTGAATTTTCAAATGTTCATTTTTAAAAAGATATACTCGAGATCTCTAATTAAAAAAATAATATTATAATACCATTCTATTGAGTTATATTGGATTTAATTATAACTAAATCCATTAGATTTGTTTGGTGTTACAAATGTCTAACTAGAATAAACTTGTTGGTTGTTGATCTTCAAGAAAAAAGAATGACAAGTATTTGTTTAATTTATAAATTTATAAAATTTATAATTTGGTGTGAATTTTATATTCCAATTATTTAATCTTATATGACTAAATAAAATCCCACTTCATGGATTAGGAAAGAAAGGAATATGCGATCTGGTCTTGTTCTTCTTAATAATATTAAAATTGCATTACAATTGTTTGGTAGTAATATTTGATTTCAATTAAATACACACTTTGATAATTCTTCTTCTTAATATTCTATTAAAAATTAAACTTGATTATTACAATGTCCATGCCAAAGTCTTACTTTTAATTTGATTATGAGATTAAACAATATAATAAAATTAGAGTGGGACAACTTATGGATATCTAATTCTTATGTAACACTTAAAAGTTATTGATAAATTTAATCTGAACTAAAAATTTTAATCTAAGCACATTTGGAAACTAATTAAATTTTACAAAGGCTTACGTTAAAGGTGCTCTATATAACAAAATGAATGTAATATTTATATTATTCTGAGCATTTTTTTATGTGATTTCATATAGTGACAAAATTCAAATAGACTATCCCAAATATATACAACTTTATCACTTACTATTAAAATTTATAAAAAATATGATAAATAAAAGAAGCAAGTGGAGGTGAAGGAGGTAATAAAAAATCGAACAGAAAATATTTTTCCTCCTAAATTAGTTGATTTGAGGCTTTGACATGAATATTGAGCATCATATTAAAAAGGTACTACGGTCATAAATTCTAAAACTCCTAAAAGCCAGTCATTGAAATTCTTTTGAAATTAATTTGATTTAATATCTATTGCTGAATTTTAGCAAAGAAAAATTCACTCTTCCTCAATCCTAATTTATGGGATATATATTTTCATAACTCTTCTAGCAATATAATATTCTATTTATTCATGTCTAATATATTAAAAATAATTGTCCAATTTTTTTTGTTCAATTTGAAAGATTAAAATATGACTTATTATTTTATATCTATTTTTCTTTACTATTAAATACTATTTATCTTTTTAATATTTAGATGAATTATAATTAATAAGGGTGGTACAGTAACATTATTTATTGTTTTTAAAGAAATGTTTCAAGTCAAATATAAACAAGTAAAGATAGATGAAAAGAGTATAATAAGTAATAATGGTAGAACTAGAAGTCTTTCTATTTCAATTTATATAACTTTTTTTTTTAAGAGTCACAGTTTAATAAAAAATTTAACATAAAAAATATATAAATCTCAATATTGACAATTTAAAGAATAATTATTATAAAAAATACTTATTTAATTTTTAAAATCGAAATAGTGTGTCCCCAAAGAAATATTCTCTCTGCTTATCTTTACTTGTCATTTATTGACTTGGCATAGAAATTAAGAAATGATAAAGATAGAAATAATTTTATCAAATTATATAATATGTTGAAAAATAACTATAATTAATAAGGTTAAAATTATGTGTTTATGAATTAGTGGGATGGACGGAAGAGGGAGTAGTAAAGTGTGTAACTAATAATCTCTGAGGTTGCGTATTTAATGTGGGGCGACGGGCGGTTTAGCTTGTTGGTATCAAACTCAAAAGTGGACCAAACAAGAAAGACAAGTCATCATTGTTACTTCAAATAAAACGCACCATTTTCATTTTGTTAACCAGACGCCTCCTGCTTCCATTCTAACCAATTGACCAAACGCTCAAATTTAGGCTTATATATGAATACCCCTTGTGCTTTCCCTCAATAAACTCACCCCAAAACAGTAGAAAAATGACACAGTTTGAGTGTGTTCTTTCTGCTAACAGGACTGTTGTTGTTGGGGTGAAGCTGGATGGTGCAAGTAGAGAGCTTTTAACATGGGCTCTTGTTAAAGTTGCTCAACCTGGCGATAGAGTCATTGCTCTTCATGTTCTTAACAATAGTGGTAGGTATCATCTTTTTGAATTTTCTTGACTTCCAAAATGGAATCTTATTTTTTTTCTTGTTTTGAAACGAATTTTCTTTTTGCGGTGAGGTTATTATCCCCTTTTAAATTCTTGATTTCTTGTTTTCCTCCACTGTAATCTTGTTTGTTTTGAGCTGATAGTGGTAAAGTTGGAGTAAGCTTTTTCACTTTTCTGAAAACTGAACCATTTTCTCTGAAATTGTTTTTGGAAATGTTTTCCTTCTTGCAGTTGAAATTGGGTCTCAAAATTGAAACTGGAAATGTATTTTCCAGATGTTCTTGCTTCTTCTTGAAAGCGATAGTTTTCGTTTATCATCTCTTGGAAGTATGTTTTTAAAATTCTTGTTCAAAAAAATTATGAGTTTTGGTACATTCCCTTTCCCTATCCCAGTGAAATTTGTCGTCTTTTGATGGTGATGATGTGAATGTTTGTCGTCTTCTGAGTTGCCCAGTATACAGCTTTTTCTTCTTTCTGTGCGGATTTTGATTATATGGGTGAAACGGGTTTCATTTTCTGGTACAGAAATTGTAGATCGTGATGGGAAATCCTCACTGCTCTCGTTGGTCAAAGCATTTGATTCAGTTCTTGCAGTTTATGAAGGCTTCTGTAATCTCAAGCAGGTAACGTATGTTCATTTTTTGGGGATGGTTGGGGGGTGTTGAATTGGATTTTGTCATTGTTGGAAGATGGAAATATTGAAGCATTAATTTTTCGGTCCCTTTAATATGATTTGGTTGTCATTTATTATGAGACGAGATACAGTCTCTCTACCTTTGTGAGTGAGGTAGTGGTAAGGTTTGGTACATTCTACCTCCCAGACCTCCCAGACCCACTTGTAAGATTCCATTAGGCATGTTGTTGTTGGTTGTCATAAGGATGTTTCCCTTTTTTCTGGATAGATAAGGACAGGGAAGCTATTCTTACTGGGTCATGAAGTGTGAGCCAATTTGCTTCATATGGTTGATGTCTCGCTGGATCAAAGTCTGATATTTTTCTGGTACCATTGCAGGTGGATCTTAAGCTAAAGATCTGCAGAGGTACATCAATCCGAAAAATTATTGTTCGTGAGGCGAATGCTTACTTAGCAACAGATGTTATAGTCGGGACTGCTAATCACACAATTCGATCATCAGCTTCAGTTGCAAAATACTGTGCTAGAAAGTTGCCAAAAGATTGTTCAGTGTTGGCTGTTAATAATGGGAAAGTTGTTTTCCAGAGGGAAGCCTCGTTAGCATCATATGCCAGTTCTAAAGGTTGGCATTACATTTGTGTTTTGGTTGATTGAGCAAGATCTGTGATTCATAATAACTGACTTATTATCTTTTCTGTTTCCTGCTTCATGTATGTAGAACTTGAGCATCACCATAAGAATCGTTTGCTTAATGTAATTCAGCGGACATTGACCAAGAACTCTAGAGTATTAAATGACAGCACTGGGCTGAGGCCAACAAATTCCTGCAGGCAAGGTGGTTATCAGACTCTTGGTGAGGCATTACTGAAAGCTGCTTCTGCATCTGCATCAGCAGAGAGTTCCCTTAAAGAGAACTGTTCAGTTTGTTCACCCAACTGCCCGTTACCTGATAATTCTTGCACTCAAGCTCACGAAGAGCCTTCAGACAGTAACCATGATGATAATTCAATGGCGATAGTACCTGTGCAAAGGCAGGAGTCAGGATCTAGTTCAATTACATTGCTGATAAAGGATTTGCCTGAAGTGAGGCCTGGTTGGCCATTGCTTCACCGAGCCATTTTATCAAATCGACAAGCTGCAGACACTTCGTCAATAAGAAAACTCTCTGTCGTTCAGTGGGCATTGTGTCTGCCGACTAGACATCTTTTGTGCATTGAGGACGCAGACAGGAAAGGTCTACACTCTGCTGCTGATGAAAGCCAAGATCCTTCACTAGATGAAGAAAGTGGCGCAATTGTTCCTGTCAATCACGAGACAACATCCTCGAAATCCTCTCCTGAAAATTCACCAAGAACCTTACCAAGAGAACTGGACGGACTTCATGAAAAGTACTCGGCAACGTGTAGATTGTTTAAATTCCAGGAACTTCTCTTAGCAACCTCGAGCTTTTCCTCAGGTTTGTGCTTTTCTCAGCTTCAGATTCACAAAAGGCTCTAAGTGCATATTTATAGTTGATTCACATTCATTTTCACGATTACAGAGAACATCATTGGTAAAGGAGGAAGCAGTCAGGTTTACAAAGGCTGCCTTGCTGATGGCAAGGAACTTGCTGTGAAGATCTTAAAACAATCCGAAGATGCAGTGCAAGAATTTGTTTTGGAAATTGAGATTATTACTGCTTTGAGTCACAAAAACATAATCTCCCTATTTGGTTTCTGTTTTGAGGACAACCGCCTTCTCCTTGTATATGATTTTCTATCTAGGGGAAGCCTTGAAGAAAACCTACATGGTATGCTAATAACATTTTCCAAGATTTTGGCTCTTTGCCAGTCAATAATTACTGCTATATCGTCCTATAGTTAACGTTTTTAGTGGCAAAATATTGTCTAGAAGTAGAATTAGAGTTATGAACAAACATAGAAGACTTTTACGTCTTCAACCTTTTTGACTCGGAAGGTTGTTACATTTAGGTAATAATAAGGATCCACTTGTGTTTGGGTGGAAAGAGAGATACAAAGTCGCTGTTGGTGTTGCTGAGGCACTAGAATATCTTCATGGCAGAGATGATCAACCAGTGATTCACCGTGATGTAAAATCGTCAAATATATTACTATGTGATGATTTTGAGCCCCAGGTAATGCTCTTTTACTTTTTGCTGCTTAGTTCCTGTATGCTTTGGAATAAGATTTCCGCTTTGATCTAGCTAGTAGTTTAATTGGCCTTTTCCTTTTTCAGCTCTCCGACTTTGGACTTGCTAAATGGGCAACAACAACCTCATCTCATATTACATGCACTGATGTAGCTGGAACCTTTGGGTATGCAACTTCTTTAGCTTTCTAGTCCTGTTCAAACTTGGAGGGGCGTGGAGAGGAGTGCTGAAAGGGAGATTCTATATTTGGATACTGCTGTTGAATAAAATTTCATTATTTTTAGGGGTCTCACGATATCCTATCCTCATATACAATCTCTCTTTTGATCTTGCGCTGCATTTGGTTCCATATTCTGCATCTGCTGGAATAATTCTTTTATCGCACATTGGCAAAAGCGGAAGATGAAGCCGATTAGTATAGGCTTTATCTCCACGTCCTTTAGATCGCTCATGCCTGTCACTACCAAAAGAAATGCCAAGCCAAAAAGTTTTCTAGAAGAGTATATAATTTGTTTTATTCGATTACTTGATGACAACTAAATCCTTTGCTTTAAGTTCTTATCACATTAAACATGTGGACTTGTTCAAAGAGAAATTGAATAGAAAATATCTGATGTGTTATTCGGTTTGATGATTTTTCCTGGTAAAATGTGCTTTGCTGCAGTTACTTGGCTCCTGAATATTTCATGTATGGAAAGGTTAATGACAAGATTGATGTCTATGCATTTGGAGTAGTACTTCTTGAGCTTATTTCAGGAAGAAAGCCCATAAGTAGCACTTGCGAGAAGGGTCAAGAGAGCCTGGTTATTTGGGTATGTCCCGTGTGCTCATCTCCTTAATTAGCTTCTAACTGAGTTGGTTTTGCACTATAAACTAAAACATCAAGTGTCGAAATTTGCAGGCAAAGCCAATTCTAACTAGTGGGAAGTATGCCCAATTACTAGACCCACAGTTGAGTTCTGATTATGATTGTGAACTAATAGAAAGGATGGTGCTTGCTGCTGCCCTTTGTATCAGACGTGCCCCACGAGCTCGACCACAAATGAGCATTGTAAGTCATATCCCCTTACTGGTTCTGGCTTTGCAAAAATAGGAGAAATCGTAGGCACATCGTCATGATGTAATGTTGTTCAAACTCCCATGGTCTCCTCAATTTAGTCTTATAATTGACACCGAGTTCAAGTTTCTTGATATTTATTTACAATATTCAAGGATCATACTTCTTTTCTCTCATGATTTTCCATGTGGAAAAAAATATTTGTATGTTTCATTAAATCTCCTTATCCTTACATATACAAGCCTCTAGTGTTTACACGCCCATCATTTGCAGGTTTCAAAGCTGCTGAAAGGCGATGCTGAAACGACCAAGTGGGCAAGGTTACAAGTCAATGGTTCAGAAGGATCCGACACAAGGCTACCAATAAATGCCATGGAAGGGGCCGATATGTTGGAAGATGATACTTTTTCACATTCTAATCTCCGGTCACACCTTAATCTTGCATTGCTTGGTGTTGAAGAGGATTCTCTGTCAATAAGCAGCATTGAGCCCAATGTTGCGTTAGAGGATTATTTGCGAGGGAGGTGGAGCCGGTCATCAAGCTTTGACTAACCATTTTTCTTTTGGAGATCAAGTAGTCAGTCATTCCGTTTGTGTATAGTGTCTCTTACATTTTTAGTCATGGCCTTCAACTCGAAGGTCGGTGGATGAGAGGTTGTTATGGTGGTGCCCTCCTCCTCCTCCCCTTTTAGTCATTAACTAGATGATGTGCAAGGCTTTCTCAATCAGAAATCAACAACTGACCCTTGCTTAAGTGTATATGTTGTATTGAATAAACTTTGTCAAATTGAAACTTAAAGTAATAATGCCCCTGAATTCTCAACTAAAATCACCCTTTGCAGGTGGGGGTCACATGATATACCAATACATTATAGGATCATTTTGCAAAGTAAACCATTCTGATGAAAAGTGAAGTTGTACACCAATTAAAAAAACAAATGGACCAACCCATTTTTCCACTGATGTCCTTAAGTCATTGTCACCGACACTGGGGTTTTAATTTCCTCCATAGATTTCTTCTATTATTTTTGGAAAAAGGTTTCTTTCGTCACTAAAAGCACCCCACAAATAAAGCTGAACAATGTCCCAATTTATGGTAATATCGTTTGATTCGATGATGAAAAAGGAGGACTTTCCAAATTTATGATGTATGTATTTGTCTAGTTATAAATTATCTTACTGAGGATAAAATGATTATTTTAAAATTAAGTTGTTATTAAATATAAAACTGTCATTTTTTTCTTAAATCGACTAAATGAGTCATATAAATTGACAGAGCAAGAATAAATTTGATTTCTCCTTCCCTCTGTTTACATTGAAAAGCATTTGGAAAAAACAGGAAAAATAGTTGAGATGCTGACGGTATTTTTGGCATTGGAAAAATTTGTAGCAAATTAATTTGTCTTTTTTTTTGTCTGTGCAAAGTTGGCAAATACATATTTATAACCTTTTAAAAATACATAAAATTTATTATTTTTTCTTGACCATAAAATTTAAAATAAAGGGATTTATTATCCATTTCAAAAGGTGAAGAGGATATTGTTTTTAAAACCCTTAGTTAAGGGGTTTTGTGGAATGTCATAGAGAAGACTGAAGATACAGCAAGGATACTATAATACTCTCTTCCTAATTATCTTAAGTTGATTTTGGCAATTAAAAATAGTATATTACTCTTTAATTTGTGAGAAATAAGTGTTACGTTATTATTTACATAAATCTTTTTTTATTCTGAATGAATTTGTGAGGTTATTTCTCTTTATATTGTATATTTTTTTATATAGTGTATTGCTCATCTCATCTTGTGAATTAGATTGATTGACCAAATCATATTAAATTGTTGTGTCTCCTTTATTATATATTTTGTTCGTCGTCTTACTTAGTGTCTTTTGGAATTTGATTTCAATACTTGATTGTTTTGATTCTTTTTTTTTTAAAAATAATTTAATAATAAAAAACAGTTTAAACTTCTAAATTTTTCTAAATTCTATTGAAATTGGTTAAATATGAAATTATCAAGTTTTTAAGAAAAATGCTTGGGATATTTGAAAGTAAATAAATTTTTTTTTTTTAAAAAAAATATATTCGCTTTAAAGGTCTAAAGGGCTGGTGAAGTTGGACTTTTAAGCCCCAATTTCTCCTGTGTCAGATAGCTGTATATTGTTGTATAACCTGTATATACTGATGTAAGCAACCGTTTTCACTTCCAATAACCTATAATTTAGCTCCTTTTGTCTGTATCGGCTTCCAACAATTCAAGCACCATGTGGATTGACTCAAAGCTCATCGATATGCAAGGAAGGAATCCAAAATGGACTCGAGTTGATATCACATAGAAAGAAAACTAAAGCTAACCAGGAATACAAAGTGATGTTTTAAGAGGTGAAATTAGTGGCTATCTGACTGCATGAAATTTAATGAAACAACCAAAATATTCTTGTACAAATGATAAGCAACAACAACAACAACATACCCCAGTGCCTCAAAAGGCTCCCGCTCATTGCAGGGTGAGGGGGGGTCGGATGTACGC
>JAOTQR010000079.1:16326552-16349810 GCA_025774065.1 Solanum ossicruentum
GCAGGACCGCAGCGGAGACCTTGTCGGCCCGCGTTATTATGTGAATGTATATATATGTATGCTTTTCTGTGTATTCTAGGAGCTGCTGCAGGTGTGGTTAGTCCATAAAACAGAGGAAACTCTGCCAAAATTTTGATAGAATTCTAGGATACGATTATAAAGGAAATTGGCTTAGCATGTGTTCACGTGCTCCTATCGGGCACTGGTCACGACCCCAGGGAGGGGTGTGACACTAACAATTCAACTCACAATCACATGGCACATTTTCATCATAAGGCAACACTAGATTTACTATCACGTATTTCTCATGAATTCAAAATTGCGCAGCTATTCATCGGTACAAATTTCAAGTTTATGCTACTAAGGACTCACGAATTTATGTCGTCTTAGTTTTCATGGTTTCACATATACCGAATATTTTACATAATACCAACACTCTAAAATGGGACTCTATTTGACACATACCCTTGGGACGGTCGTCATCCATCCGTCACAGGGTAATATCACTCAACTATGACTTTACATCAACAAATAATTATAAGACTAAGATGCATTGACAACAAATATTAATACTAATTTCAAACTAATAATCACATAAACGAAGAAAATAATAAAGTTGTCCACAAAAGAAAATAATCACGTCAAAATATCAACTGTAGTAGCAAAAATAGTAATATGTGTCACGGTCATACAATACCCAGCAACAAGTAGCATTAATAACCCCCACCCCACACTTGAGTAAGAGCACTGTCCCTAGTGCAAACTAAAAAGAACCTGTGGAATGTGTTGAAACGCTCAATCCTCATCCTCCGAGCTATCATCGGCCGCCTCCGCGTCTTCCTCCTTCATATTGTTCTTGTTTTCCTCTGGGTCAAAGGGAAACAACATCATCATCAAGTGGCTCGATGAACTGAGGTCCAATGCCTAACATTGCTCGGGCATAGTCATTTAGTAGGTACTGGATCTCTACCTTGGCAATCTCCTCGGGTGTGATAAGGAGACAATGTGCCCGCAACATCAGTGACTGCATCCCGAGCATGTGTGCCATGACCAACACATCTCTATGGGCACGCTCGGCAGTGGTGAGAATAGGTGGTACTCCAAGCTCCGGTACCTGAACAGTACTGACTATGCAAGGAGAGGCCTCGATGTGTGGGCAGTAGTCAAAAGAGTCTGTGGGCACACCTGCACACAGACACGTCACAGTAATAAGACCACCAAAAGAATACCTACGGCCTTTGTATGCCCGGGCCTTTCTCATGGCCGGCTTCAGTATCGACTCAAAATTAAGCTTCATGCCCGTAATTAGTGCATATACAAGGCAAACCCAATCCCCAGTGACCACAGAGAAATGTTGTCGAGGAAAAAGTCCATGTGTCACAATCTTCAGCCAGACACGGTCCTGTTTGTTCAGTTGCCCGAAAGGAAATGTCTGATGGAAGCCTCTGTATGCATGCCTATCCCAACGGGCTGTCGACTGAGGGCTTGAGAGAATGTGCTTGTGGCCTGGTAGGGAGGGTGCTGGACTAAGGCGTCAAACATATTCGTGATCTCTGAGGGTGTCCCAATGATCTCATTAATGATCAAGGGGCTGAAGTCAACGGTCACACCTCACACTTTAACTTGTCGAGTGCATGCCTCCTTGCTCATGTTTGCGTAGAACTCCCAGACAATGCTCAGATTACAGGGTAGTGGCTGCTCGAACAGGGAGTGCAGCTGGTATGCGAGGCACCACTCGTAGATGGCTAGGTATGCTTGGTTGAACGCCTCCACATCTATTGGGACATCAGGAAAGTATTTGGACTCGAGGTGGCTTTTGTACCACTTGAGACCACTTCTTTCGACTGTCTTCTCCCCATATGTCATTTGCCTTTTTTTATGTTTGGGTCCCTTTAAGACTTTCGGGATGTCCCGGGACCGTCTCCTAGTAGGTGCAGTTGCAGCTCTGCTGGATTGACCAGCTTGTCTATCTCTAGCCACATCAATTAATGCTCCTCCGGTTACTAAGAATGGATGACGAAATATGAATGGAACTTCAGGATCAGGTTCAAAATCAAGGATGACAAAGCCCACGGGGAAGATGAGAGACCCCATTTGAACTAAAACATCCTCGATAACACCTTCGGGCCTTAACATTGATCTATCTGACAATTGCAACACAATTGTAGTGGGCTTTAGTTTCCCAAGTCCCAACTTTGAGAACAACGAACTTGGCATAAGATTTATGCTTACCCTAAGGTCACATAATCCTTTGGCATTTAAATAACTCCCAATAGTCACTTGCACTGTGAAGCTTCCGGGATCTTTTAGCTTAGTAAGCAATTGAGTTCTATTCAAGATTCTAGAGCCACAAGCTTCGGTGAGTGCCACCGTCTCATATTCTGCCAACTTGTTCTTGTTGGCGACAATGTCCTTCACATACTTTGGATATTTTGGAATTCCCTGCAAAACAACAATAAGCGGTAAGTTAATTTGTACCTTCTTTAGGATTCCGATGAACTTTTGAAAACATTCATCCTCCTTCTTCTTTTTCAGCTTTTGTGGGTGGAGGCGGTGGCTTAGGCAATAGAATTGCCTCATCAGTGGACATACTTAGAATCAAGGGTTCCTCATTTTGAACATCACTTGGTTCAACCATATTTTTCTTCTAAGGCACAAATTCAGTCAATGGCCTCCCACTTCTCGTGCTTACGGCATGAACTTGCTTGGGATTTGGATTCATATCACCCGGTAAACCTCCTTGGGGTCTTGAGTTCATAGAGCTTGCCAATTGCCCTAACTACTTCTCCAAATTTTGAAGATTTTATCTGTGTCTTTGGATTTCTTCTTTTTGGCGATTTTGGTTTGCTAAAATTTGCCTTAGTACTTCAATATCCGACATGTTGTTTGGGTTGGTCTGCTTCACCGATTGGTGCATCTGTTGATTGCAGTATGGTTGGCTTCCTTGTGAACATTGTTGTTGAGATTATCCTTGATTTTGTTGGTTACCACCCCAAAAGAAGTTAGGATGATTCCTGATTCCTCCAATTTGGGTTGTAGGAATTCCTAAAACCTTGGTATCCACCTCTATTTGCATTACCAACAAAATACGCTGCCTCTGGATTTGAACCGCGAAATTCAGTACTGTGGTCTCCTCCTCTGCAAACATTGCACCAATTATTCTGTTGTTATTGTTTTACTACATTTACCAGTGCAGATTGTTAACTTACTGCTGAATTTTTCTGTTGTTGATCCATCGATAAGTTGTTGAATTGGATCATCATCATGTTTTGCATAGCTGAAATTTGTGCTTGCAAAGCAATGATGGCGTCAATTTCTAACATTCCAGCTTGCTTATGAACTACTGGTCGACTTGATCCTCCATTCCACTCGGGATTTCCTTGAGCTATACGATTGAGAAGTGTATACAACTCATCATATGTCTTTTCCAAAGCTTGTTCTCCTACAGCGGAATCAAGAAGAATCTTTGTGTTTGGTTCCAATCCTTCAATGAAGGTGTGGACCAACACTTCATTAGATTGACAATGATGGGGACAATTAATAAGTAAAGTTTTAAACCTGTCTCATGCTTGATATAAGTTCTCTCTCAATCTTTGCTTTTAAAGCTTAGAATTTCACTTCTCAATTTGACCGTCTTACCAGATGGAAAAAATCGAATAAGAAACTTTCTAGCAAGATCATCCCACGAAGTAATGAAGTTTGGTGGCTCAATTTAAAACCACCTCCTTGCTTCCCCTAACAATGAGAAGGGAAACAAGTACATCCTCACATAATCTCGATTTACGCCTGTAGGAATGAAAGTGTCAACTAGATATTTCCAAAAAATTTTGAAGATGTACCTGTGGATCTTCATGTGGTAGGCCAACAAACTGCCCAGTTGAGTAAGGTAATTGAACTATATTTTGTTTAAGATCCCAGTGACCACCGGGTTTTGGTTTTTCAAAACAACTAGTGACATTTGTTGTTCTAGGAATGGCTATATCTCTTGCTGTCCTAGGTGCAGGAAGTGCAGATGGATTTTATTCCGTCATTTCTTCTTCGATAGGATTAATTTCTTCCTTAGTCTTTGTTATATTTTCCTGCTCAATGATTTCAGTTGACGGAGGTTGAAACAAGACACCTCCTCTTCTCTTATATTGACGAAAATACGTATCTTGCTCCTCCAGTTTAGAACTAAATTTTCTGCACAATCAACACAACTAAGTCAAATATAGTGAATACTACCAAACAAAACAACTCAAAAAATTACTCAATTTATACTTTAAATCCTCGGCAACGGCGCCAAAAACTTATTACCTCCCAGCATATAAAGTACACGTGGTCAAAACAAGTAATATAATGGCCTTTTAAAGGATCGGATTGTCGAACCCAAGGGATTTAATATAAATTATTTAACATTCAGAGTTATAATGCTTAAAAAGTGATAAAATTTATTTATGAAATTCTGTATGAAAATAACTACACTTAAAACTAAACTGGTAACTTTGCAAATTTAATGAGATCTTCATATTTCTTTTATGTTATTTATCCAAATATTACGAGATTCCGGGATTGTAACCTCAACAACGCTGTATTAATCTTAAAATTAATACTTTTGTTTGGGCAGTAGATTATTGATTCACAGGGTTGAAATTACCAAATCGGGGTTGCACACCTCTGTTTGCCTATTCCTGTTGTTTGCCTAACTACATCGTTGAGCGGGGATAAACAATACAATAGAAACACATTAATAATATATTCCTGTACATTAAATCAAGCTTGGTGTAAAGGTAGTTGTCACAAGTCTCCAATACACAAATCAATCTCATATTTTAATTGAACAAGCTCCTTATATTATTATTTTCTTAAGCATTCCAACATCTTTCGAATTCACAATGCTAAGCATATTCATTTCCATAGGTGATCAAGCTAAGAAATGTAGATTTAGAAAAATAAGAACAATAATAAATACCCATTTGTAAGCATTAAAAACTCAAAGATTAACACATTGTCTATGGCTACAATCCTAAAAAATAGAAAGATTAGCCACTCATGCTAATCATACACACAAATGTTACAAAAAAATATAAGAACATGCTAAAATGAAGATAAAAACTGACCAAGAATAGTCTTCTACAATGCCCGGCTGCCTCACAAGCTTCAGCAAAACTTAGAACAAAAGATGATTAGGGTTGTAGGTTTTTCACGACTTATATAGCCCACAAAATCCAACTTTTTATGCTTTTTCCCTTAAGTTCGCTACGCGAAATAGTATTATTTTAATCAAATTCTGGGTAAAATGTTGACTGAACCAAAAAGTCACCTTTTTCAAACTAGTGCACGACACACACTAGTGTGATTTAGGTTGCTTTTTCACCAACCTCGTTGAAAAATAACTTTCTACTATTTTTACGCTGGTCCGCGACGCGCCTTGGTTGCGGACTAAGTGTTTGAACTTTTTCTTCCTTGCTTTCTTGTGCGGGTTTACTTGTTTTGCTTCAGGTCTCATTACAAAATCTTAAAATCAGATAAAAATCAAAAGCACAAACTCGAAGCGTAATTTGTTCAACGTAAACATAATACATAAAATCTTATTAAAAATACCTAAAACTCTACGGATTTACCCTCGAGCTTAACATTATTTACGAGACTTTGGTTTATTTAGGCATTTAAATACGCCTAAGATCACCTATACGCTAAATGAGCCCCCATAAGCCTAGAAGGTACACCCACACATAATGTTAAAGAAGAAGTGAGTATCTAGGAATGGTGAACCGTTGGTAGTTTAAAAATGCGACAGAAGAGCGAATACTCTCAAATTCTAACGGAGGGCAGCACAAACCCGAACCTTTAATCCCTGAAAGTAAAAGTGGCCTCTAACCGCGGATATAGCCTGGACCTCTAATCCTTAAAAGTACGAGTGGCCTCTAACCCCATTGTAATGCAGACCACTAATCTCTGAAAGTGCAAGAGGCCTCTAATCCAATTGTAATCCAAACCTCTAATCCCCAAAAAATGAAAGTGACCTCAATCTAGTTGTAGTCCGAACCTCTAATCCTTGAAAGTACAAGTGGCCTCTAACCCAGTTGTAGTATGTACCTCTAATCCTTGAAAGTGCAATTGGCCTCTTACCCGATTGTAGTCTGCAACTTTAATCCCTGAAAGTGTTGAACGTAGATGTCATAATAGAATCAATAGCCAAATTATGTTTGTCGACTTCATGATAGGATGATAGGTAATTGATAATAGGAGAATGGGCATATAGTCAGACCTCTAATCGCAGATGGACTCTTTTAGAACTCCTGTATAACAGCGATAATCTCTGAAGCCAAGCGAATTCTGATAGGGCGTTACAATAAGATAAAATGGGATTTATAGATAATCAGGCTTCTGATGGCGTTCCTACCTATTTAAGTCTTAATCTACAGACTCAAGTCTGTTGTACTAGTCAACAGGGACCTACGCCTCTCTAGTCACACTGGAGGATGTAATTAGTTTACTGGCTCCGAAAACAATATGGGTCTATAACATTACTTGTCTAACTCTAGACTAAGGCCAAACATGCTCAAGTATATCACAACTTAACTTAAATATCAACAAAGCATAGATAATTTGAAGAATATAATACAAGTACCTACCGGTCCCAAATATCAATTTTAACGAGAATCCTAGCTCATATGATATATATCACTAATTCCTTGATTTATGCGAAATCAACTAAATTTACATATCTAAACTCAATTTGAAAGAAGGTAAGTCGTAGCCTACCTGTAGGCCGCACACACGCGCTCTAAACCTATTCCGCCAGGCCTTTTTCCTATTGAGTATCCTCCAAACGCTGCCAAGCTGCCTAACATAGAGTCAAAATGTTATAGCGATTGTTATGACACTAACTTTACAAGAAAAAAGTGGATCAATTTCAGAGTCAAAAAGTAGAATATGTGTGGACCGCATTTGGAAATCTAATCTCGAAATCAGTCCTAACCATCCCCGAGCTCATGTCCCAAAATGTGATGCGATTCGAGGATTGAAAGTACCTCAACGTTAGCAAACCAGAAAAATTCAATTTTAGCTCAAGAATGACTAATATAAAATTACCAAAAATTAAGGGCCCAACTACCAAAACTAAGCACACCACGATTCTGTACACAAAAAAACCCCGTAGTTTAGACTCTTGAATCACTCAAGTCGGACCTAAAATGAGCAATAAATCATCCTCCAAAATTCTTCAAAAATGGAGCTCGAAAATGAGCTATGGCAGCAGCCAAATAACGATTCTTATCATTGATGAAGCTTCAAATGTTAATTTCAACAAGGACAACACATTCTCCTAAAAAACCACTTAAGATAGCCCTAAGAATCACCAAAATCAGACCTAAAATAATTAAGCAATCACTTTCCGAAGTTTTCCAAAAATTCACTCCAAAAATGGCATGGGACAGAAGTTAAAATGCAAAATTTACCTTGAACAAAGCTTCTAGTTCACTTTCTGTCTTGCCAATGCGTTCCTCTCGGAAATTTCTTCAATTTCGACCTTTGAATCCCTGAATTTGAGCTCCAAATGCTCAAAAATTGTCACAAAAAAATTCCAAATACAAGTTGAAAATGACTACCTTTTATAAAGATGAGGTGCACTAGATACGATGCACTAGTAAATTAGTTCTATTTAAAGTCTTCGATAGGTGCTTGAGATTTATTCAGAACCCCATGCATACAAACAAACTATGCTACCCCCACCAAGTTTGACATTTTAGACCCAATGATGTAGTCAAAATTTTCATACGTGGTAGTTACGACTGAATGTGAGTCCCATTCCCAAGGCCATTTTTAATCAAATTCCACCAAGGGGCTCGAAATGTGTACGAAAGTCTGGGGAACAGAATGAAAGGACGTTCTAGATCAAACTCAATGTTTTGGAGCTAACCACATTGTTAGAATTTTCATTCAGGCGCATTTTCCAAAAATGTTGACCAAAGTCAACTTTTGGCTAGTTTTCTAGGATAAAATGCTAAATACGGTTCAAACTTGCACCGAATTCTCAGTACTCGAGCCGACCATGCTTCTAGTCTAATTTGGCCATGTAAATTTCTGTTCTGAGGCTGTTTACCCTCATCTTAGTCCGAAATTTTTTTTAAGTTATAAAGGCTTCCAAACACGGATAATTGCACAACATCCAAAAGAACAACGACACGATCGAGCTATCAGTGCTAGTGGGTCATAAATGACCTGATGTTACTATAAGAATGCTTTAACTAACGAAAAAGGCGCAGTACACGAAAAATAACCTTAAGGGTCATTACATATTAATACCAGAGAGTTGAAGAGGCTACTAAGGGAAGTGGCATAGTTAAAAGGCAAGATACAATCCATACTAACAAGCCAAAAGCATTAAGATACCTTTTTGTCTTCTCTATCAGCCTAGGTAAAGGAACAATTATTATTTAAAAACTATAAAACATTATATTAGTTAATACCACATAGACATGAGTATGTTGACTATGTCAATGTATTTACTTACATAGTATATGTCAGCAAGAAAATGAGTTATTAAGCCGGCCGGCTGCTATTAATTAATTATTTTAACTATTTAATTATTTTCTCTAATCTTAGCTTTCTGACTCTGTCTCTAAAATTTTGGTTGTAGATTCTGAGGAATTGCCTTAATGATCTAGAAACATAAGACTGATATATATGATGAGTAAATCTTGTATGAAATTCAGGTATATATTTCTCTCTCACACACATAATATACATAAATAGATACAGTGATGATATTATTCTTGAATTTTCCTCTTTAATCTTCCATGCAATATTGTCTTATGAATATTATAGCAGGTAATGTATCTTATTTTTCATATGGCTTGTTGAGAGACACTCTTTCGTCAAAAAATTATATTGTATAGATAGGTAAAATTTTAGTTTCATAGATATATATACCAGTGTTGACACCTCTTGACATAAGCTGATAATAAGGTGTCGCACAACTTTCTTAAGGTCGCGTGTTTGGTCCTAGCTAGCAATTGTCCTTTGAGTGACTTCATAGTGTCATACATACTAAGTTTATGAACTTGGCGATAAAGGGTTATGGAGTTTCCTAATTAATTGTCATATTTAATCCTGGGATAAATGATCCTGATCAAGTTATAATTGTTTACGATATATACTGTAATTAGTTCTTTCCAAATTTTGGACAAATAAACATTCAAAAACTTACATGTTTCATGAATATTACAGTAATTACTAAGATAAAATACTACTAAGGATATTTTCATGAATTTATAATCTATTAATTCCTAGTAGGCTTAAATTTGATATTTATAGTTTTAATTTTTTAGTGTTAATATGAATTAGTTTTACCATACAAATTCTCATGCACAGATGCACTTGATAGTCTTCAATGTTTTTGTTTATTTTCCAGCTTTCTCAGTTCTCTTGTTTCTGATATCGTTACATTTGATTTTGCTCGTCTCCGCTGTTAGTTGAAGTATATCGATGGCGTTCTATTGAATTTGAATCCTAGAATTGTGACTACACATTTGATTGGCGCGTGAAAAATGGCTGGAAATTATAGATTTGAAATGGATCAGGAAGACATAGTTAGGTCCTTGATCACTTCTGTAGGAAGTTTCATTCAAGATAGGCTAATTGACAAGGAACAAAGAACTTTGCATAAAGAACAATGTGCTGAGAGGTTAGCAGCTGAAGATGGGAGCTCCGACAAAGATACAGAAGTTCGATACTCTGATCAAGCAGTTTTAGCCAATTTGGACTGGGGAATTGATGCCCTTGAAGAGGCAATCAACACATCAAACATTGAAACTAAGATGGCTAGACTAGATTATGCAGAAAAAATGTTGCAAGTATGTGCTATGTTGGATTCTAGCCAGAAAACTGCAGGGGTGCCTAATTTCTATTTATCTGCTTGGGCACATTTAAACCTTTCTTACTTATGGATGTTGAGAAACAACGTTAACAATGCTATACTTCATATTCTGGAGATGTTCATTGTTGACCCTTTCTTCTCGCGGATAGATTTTGCACCTGAGCTTTGGAAATGTATGTTTCTTCCACACATGAGCTCCATTGTTGGGTGGTACTCGGAGGAGAGACATCGGATAGTGATGGATGTCATTCCTGATTCCAGTGACTTGTCTTTCACTATGGATTTTGATCATGATTTTAATGAATCTTTGATATTCTCTGTAAGGCCTGATCAAGCCGAAAAAATGCAGAAACTCGAGCAGCTTTATGGACAGTCATTGGATGACAATACGAGGCTTTATGCAAAATACTACAAGGATTGCATGAACTATGATTCTGCAACATCAAAAAAGACAATTCCTTTGTTGCCTATCGCAGAGCCACCGATGACTCCACTGCATGAGGTACGCCGTTCAATTCCTGATTATGTCAAATTTGGCCCAATCTTGCCTAAGAGTGCGGGGTTTACTCCTATTCTGAGAGTGAAGGAGAATGCACAAGGATCTTCAAGGTCAGGTCCATGAACTAGTAGCTACTGAGTATTTGTTTAAGATTTATGAGAAATATAAAAAGAAAATGCCGAAACTTGTCTCTCTAATCCTTTGGATTTTATCAGATCGAATATGACTCCTTTATCGTCCGATAATCAGGAGGACTCTGCAACTTGGAATCCAGTAATTAGTTTTTACCTCCTTTACTTTGCTACATCTTGTTACATTATGAGTTGATGATAATTTGTGGTAAAGTATTGCTCTTTCTTGTCATACTCAGAAAGGAATTCCCGAAGAGGACGAAGAAGATTATGAACATGAGCCTCATGTACATATTGCATCAAATAAAAAGAATCATGAAAACAATTCATCCTATGTAGAAGCCAGGTCAAAAGTCGAGCAAATTAATACAAACCAAAAACAATCTCCCAACGCTTTCTCTTCAATGGACACCCCTAAAGTGGAGTCCCCTAAAACTCCTTATTCACAAGAGCCTTCACCAAAAAGATCAGATACCCCCTCGAGAAAAGGTGTACCTGTGTTACGCCTCTTATCTGGACGTGTTAAGGACTCTTCAACTTCAAATTCTTTGCATTTATCACAAGAGTTAAAAATTAACTCTGCGGACTTAGATGAAGAAAGGGAAGTATGTTTCATATCCCTACTTCAATGATTTTTTCCTACCAATGGTTCTGAGACTTGAATCTATGGGACTGCTGTGATAATTGCTTACACATGCAGGTGCAGCATGAAATTGCGGAGAAAAGAAGTGCTCGAAGGCGGAGCCATAGTCAATCCTTAGAAAAAGGGTATGTCTATACAAGTTATTTTCTAAGTTTCTAATATAAGAGGTGATCAAATTTTCCTAAATCTCTTCAAACAATGACAGCTCTCCGAGCAATAGTGATGAAGGAAGTCTCAGCTGCATTTCTCTCCCATTGTCAGATAAGTCGACTGCTCCATCAAGGCCTCCAAAAGATTTTGTCTGTCCAATCACTGGACAGATATTCAATGATCCCGTCACCCTTGAAACCGGTCAAACATATGAAGGGAAAGCCATCCAAGAATGGATAAAAAGAGGTAATACAACATGCCCCATTACAAGGCAGCCTTTATCTGCAGCTACTCTACCTAAAACCAACTATGTCCTGAAGAGACTGATAACTTCTTGGAGGGAACAGCACCCTGATCTAGCTCAGGAGTTTTCATACTCTGAAACACCGCGAAGTTATTTAAACATTCCGTCTTCAAGAGAGAGATCATCTGAAACTACTCCATCTCCGACATTTAATCATCCAAATCATAGGAGAATAGAGGAAATTGTGGAACAAAGATCACGAAGATTTATGCGAGCAGCTGTATCAATGTCCCCTACAAGTGTAATTTCTCAAGCAGCAACTGAAGCTATTATCAATAGCTTAAAACCTTATGTTTCATGTCTGTGCACTTCAGAGGACTTACAAGAATGTGAACAAGCCATATTGACTATAGCAAAGATATGGAATGACTCAAAACTTGAATCTCAAGGAGTTCACTCTTATTTATCCGCACCAGCAATAGTGAATGGATTTGTTGAGGTATTATCAGCTTCACTAAAGAGGGAAGTTTTAAAGACGACAATTTATATTTTGTCCGAGCTACTATGTGCAGAGGATAGCATTGGTGAGATCCTCACAAGTGTGGACTCAGATTTTGAGTGCCTTGCTACTTTATTGAAAGACGGTCTTCCTGAAGCAGCAGTACTTATTTACCTACTCAGGCCATCATTCTCTCAAGTTTCAATTCATAATTTTGTACCGTCTCTTATTCAGATTATATCAAACAGAAAGGAGGATTCTAGTGATTTTCAGTTCACAATAGGACCAAAGGAAGCTGCTGTTCTGTTGCTAGAACAAATTATAACTGGAGGAGGTGAGAGTGACCGATCGTTCAATGCTATGCAGATTATATCAGGAAATGGTATTCCTCCCTTGCTAAAGTGCCTAGAACATGAAAATGGAAAAGAGTCCATCGTATGCATACTTTTATTCTGTATTCGCGCTGATAAGACTTGCAGAAATACAATTGCTAGTAGGATTGAGTTATCTCCTGTTCTTGAGTTAATTCACACAGGAAGTGATAGCGTGAAGCCGACATGCATAGAACTTCTTTATGAGTTAGTTTTGTTAAGCAGGTATTCAAAACAAACATGACTTTATTCTTTCAAAATTAAGTCTACAAAAATCACCTTTGACTTGCTTATAACTCTTTCCTTTTTCAATTTAAGTGTCTTACTCTCCTTTAAATACCACAAGATTCAAAGGAAATTTTGTTATATTTCGCACATCTTTAGTGTAAGTCCACAAGATACTAACGTCTTCCTTATTTTCTTTTAACTCCGGATCTTGTCTCAAAGTAAGACACCAAAATTGAAACTGAGGGAGTACATGCTTATCTGGTTTCCGAAATCGAATTCTAAATATTGTACCTGAAGTAATCCCTCTAGAGTTGGACTCATGAAATATGCTTGTTCTTTTTACTGAACTTCAGGAGAACATTGTGCAACCAGATTCTGCAGATAATTAAGGATGAGGGAGCATTTAATACAATGCACACTCTTCTTGTCTGTCTACAGATGGCGTCAATGGAGCAGAAATCAACCATTGCTCCTCTTCTTCTGCAGCTTGACCTTCTCGTTGAGCCACGGAAAATGAGCATATACCGGGAAGAATCAATAGAGGCGTTGATTGAAGCACTTCACAAAAAGGACTTTCCTTCATGTCAGCTCAGGGCTCTTGAAGCCTTGTTATTTCTTTCTGGGCATCTGACTAATTCTGGTAAGCCCTTTCTTGAAGCTCAGCTACTCAAGACTGCAGGATTTAATCAGCGCTATAATGATACGTTGAAAGAAGAGAAACAAAGAGCAGGTGAAAATGACATCACAAATACAATGGTATGAAGTTCTTCAGCTAGTTAGTTGTTTCGTGGTTTATTGTTATGTGGTTTGTGCAAATAGTATCTTAGCTGGACATATGGTTTATAGGAAGAGGAAGAAAAAGCGCTAAGTACTTGGGAAAATAGAATGGCTTTTGTTCTTTGCAATCACGAGAAAGGATTAATATTCAAAGCTTTAGAGGAATGCCTTAAGAGCACCTCCATGGAGATAGCGAAATCTTCCTTTATTGTAGCAACATGGCTTATTCACATGCTCTATAATTTTCCCGATACTGGAGTTAGAGATGTTGCTCGTAAGTCGTTGCTTGAGCAATTTATACAGATGCTGCAGTCAACAAAGAATCTAGAGGAAAAAATCTTGGCAGCTCTTGCTTTGAGAGGCTTTATTACTGATTTAGGTAAGCCTGGATCAAGTACTTAGCAAGTACATAAACAGGATGTTATGATTTTACTTGTAACTGGTGGTTGATCTATATGTTATAAGGTGCACTTTGCGAACTGGGAATATACGCAAAATGTTTATGCAGAAACTTGAGGAAACTTAAAAAGTACTCTGCAGTGGTCAGTGATATAATGAAAACCCTGATGAACTTACCATGTATCGATGCTGTAAGTGATTTTTATGCTAATAAGTACTTAATTAATAGTTATGCATCTTTTACGTGTTCTAATAGTTAGAACTACAGGCAGAACTATGGTGCTATTCTGAATGTCCGGAGATGGATGTTTTGATGAATGGAGAAGTTCTTTGTCTGCTCCACATAAGAGGTCGGCTCATTAGTAGTCATTCTGATGGAACCATTAAGGTAAGTTCCTTCTTAGTAAGCAGCCATAGTTTCTTTTCTTCAGCTCCTACATTTCTCCAACATGTATATTTTCTCTGTTCAGGTTTGGGAAACTGGAAAAAGAGTTCCTCGATTAATTCATGAAACTCGAGAGCATACAAAAGCGGTCACATGCCTCTACGTGTCGTCTTCATGTGATAAACTGTATAGTGGTTCATTGGACAGAACAATTAGGGTAAGCTCTCTTTCTAGCAGCAAGTGCTGAGCACACCTTTTGCATTGATCCCTACGAACACATTATCTCGACGTTCTGATATCTAAGTTAAAGGCTTCATTATTGTTAAAACATCTTGTAGGTTTGGGCTATAAATCAAGAGGAAATCCACTGTGTTCAGGTTCATGATGTGAAAGAGCCTGTTCTTGAGTTGATAGCTAACACTCATTTCGCATGCTTTGCATCTCAAGCAACCGGAGTCAAGGTCAGTAGTCTGGATTTATATTAACATGAGTTTCTCTTGTCACACGAGGCTTGATGAAACTTTGACCTACTAGTGCAAATGACTCACCAAACCTCGAATTTTACAGGTTTATAATTGGTCTGGGGTTCCCAAGCATGTAAATTTCCAAAAGTATGTCAAGTGCCTTGCCTTTATGGATGATAAGCTTTATTGTGGATGCACAGGTTATAGTATCCAGGTAATACTTTGAGCATTTCAGGGTAAACGTTTCGTAATTTGTAAAACTGTAACAACGTATCACGAAAACAGTCTAAACGTTTGCCACATTCAGCTATTGATGTCACATTCTTGATTGAGACAAATGACGTGACACTGAAAAGCGAAAAAAACCAAATATTTCCAGTTTTAGATATTAAGTTTGATAAGCATATTAAATACATGGCAGGAAGTTGATTTAAGCTCTCAAACATCAACAACATTTTATGCTGGTGCCAAGAAGTTGTTGGGAAAACAGAATATCTATTCCCTCCAAGTTCAAAAGAACGTTGTGTTTGCTGGTGGTTCATTAGTTGATGGAATATCAGGAAAGGTAATACACATTTTCTCATTAATACCTAGCCATTTTACTCACATAAAAACATTTGATCAGGATGACATGATTCATCAATTTCAATAAACGTGCTTGTGAAGGTATTTTCTCTGCCTAGCAAGGCAGTCATTGGAACACTTTCAACCGGTTCAGACATCCAACGTCTAGCAATAAGCAACGATTTGATATTTTCCGCCACAAAATCAGGCAACATAGAGGTATGGCTGCAAGGAGGAGTTACAAAGATGACTTGTATTAAGATGAAAAGTGGTGGACAGAGTAGAATAACATCTTTAGCTGTGGATAAAGATGGAGAAATGATATTTGCTGGTTCTAATGATGGAAAAATTCAGGTTAAATGCATACATACATTTTCTTAGCTATGTTGAACACATTGATTACAAGCTATATTGCTCGGACTCTTTAAAGATGTCAATGGGTGCGTGTCGGATCCTCCAAAAATAGTGTCTTTTTGAAGGGTCCGACAAGGGTGCGGCAACATTTTTGGAGAGTCCGACCAACTTAGATTACAAAGGTTATTCTTAATGATTCAATATTTCATGATGACTGCAGGTTTGGCGTTTGGATTAAAAGATGAAAAAGGAAAATTGTCTGGAATTGGAAATGTGACAATTTTTTGAGTTGGGTAAAACACTAGTTTATCCATATTTTCATAGTAAATAGTACTCTGTGATGACCCTGAAGGTCACTTTTAATATTTTTAGTTGAATTATCATTTTGTCCTTCCTGATAGTTGCTTTAAGTCATATTTGGTCAAGTTTGGAAGTCAAATTTTTAAAGTCCGGTAAAAAGCCTGAGTTATGCAAAAGGAGTTTTTCAAAGGTTTAAAGTTGGAAAATTTGAATTTTCTAGTCATTTTGAGTTTCAAGTGTTGGTTTGCAATTCTGTCGATTTCATCAGCTCTAAAATGTCAAATCTGGTCCAAGAAAACTTGCAGAACTAAATTTGGAGTTAAACGGAGATTTTAGGGCCAAAGTTGCACTTCTAATTCATTTTGGATCGTTTTACTTCGCCATGAAAAGAAGAGAATAAAAGAGTTCACATCTTTTTAGTTTTGTTGCATCTCTTTAGTTTTGTCCCAACATTCTCGCTATGGTGTGTCTCATCCCGCTATGACGACATCGCTGTGGTGAAAATATTTCCGCTATGACAGGATGATACTTATTAATGGGACAAAATGTAAATTGTAAAATTTATGTCATCTAAGTAATGACGGTTTAGATCTTTACATCCATGATCAGTGTTTACGGATCATAATCCGTTCTACGAATCATAGATCCTGGCCTCTGCAGTTTCTGACTTTTTCCTATAGACTAAATCTTATAGATGGTAAAGCCTTTTAGGGCTTGTATCCTATTGGTCTCTAGAGAAAGTAATACAACTCAATAGTTTGGCCCATTTCCGATGAGCTCAGTCTGCTACTCATACCTCCTTAGCCGTAGAAACCTTTCATTAATTCTTCATTTTTTTAAAATATCTTTTAAATGTAGGTAGGTTCTACGATCAAGAACTACGAGTCATAAAACTTTCTATGGCACGTATAATAGGATTCGTGTTCCTGAGTTTAATCACAACAAAGACTTTCATTTTTATGAGCCGTTCTACGTCCAATAATTGATTCCACGAGTCGTCTGGTCCGCTCATCAAAATAATATGAAGACTTGTATTTTTCTTAAACTTCAAGACCCCTTTTACAACCTCTATCCATGAGCCTCAATTTCTTGTATGGCCTGTAAACTTGGTTCGTCAATATTCATCTGAAATTGAAAATTTTTCCTAGACTTTCATGTCCCATTCACGATCCCTATCTATGACCCGCAGTTGTAGCTATGATCTGTAGATGTGGCTCGTAAATGCTGCACTAGTACCTTTTTTCTACATTTCCTTCCTTATTCCATCTTTCCAACTTTCGTACATTACACAATGTCACTGCCAATCCATGTTATTATTACAGACTTATAGTTACCACAACAGCAACCACCTCTACCACGATAACTATCACTACTATTATTGCTACCCACTACTAACAATTGTTATTATCACCAAATCACTGTAGACTATTTTTACCATCAAAACTTGTAAGCATAAGTATTTTATTTATTTTTAAAGTCAAATAATAGCTTTTAATAATTAATTAAATATATATATACACATATACACACACACATTATATACATTCTGATGGTGAAAAATAAACGATCTTAATCATTCACATGTGCATTCTGTTCATACGTCTAAATCTTAGTGAAAATAAATGAGGCATTATAAAACTTGTTTTTCCTATTTTTATTAAAGATATCATTTTTCAAGAGAAAATGTTTCCAGAAAAACTTTCTTACTAACACACCAAAACGACTACTTATTTTGGAAAAAAGACTAATTATGTAATCTAATTTATTTTTGAGGAAATAAAATGCACACTTAATTATAACACTATTTTTTATACAAATATCTTTCCAAATACTCTCTCCATTCACTTTTACTTGTCACTATTTCACTTACCGAGGGTTAAACTATAAAAACTTTGACCAACATGTTAAGATGTATTTTCTCATTATATTAATATGAGAAGGATTACGACTTATAATATTTTTCGTATAGTTTTCAACCATCTAAATTTTAGATTTTATATATTAAATTTAAATACTTCAATTTATCTTCGAAATTTAGTCAAGTTGACCCTAAAAAACGAAACAATGATAAGTAAAAATAAACAGAGGGAATGATTATTAAAAGCCGAATAATGCAAATCTTATATATTATTACTAAAAGATGATAAAATTGCCTTGAAAATGATTTTTGAATTACCTTTCACTTTTGAAGACAATTCTATTTCAAAAATACTTATCCTTTATGATTACTCTACACAAATGCACTTAATAATTTTGGAAGTATCATAAATTGGCTCATCAAAGAGAATAATTGGTCAAAGTCTTTATAAGGAAGAAGTTTAAAGATCTTTATTGTTTAAATTTTAGAATTAAAATGTGGATTCTTACCAAAATAAATGATTTCTTTTTGCAACATAAAAAGTACCTTCAGAAATGATAAGTAAAGGTGAATTGTTTCAAATGGCAGTGAGAATTAAAACTATTTGCTTCATAATTTTTGTTTGGAACATCATTCTGATTGAAGGCCTCCAAAGGGCAAATTATAAAGCTGAGGTATAATTTCTCTCTTGTTTTTACTTTTTGACGTTTCAAGTTTTAAGAATTTGTTCTTTTTTTACAGACTATTCATGGAGATGTTTATGATTGCGTGGACATCTATAAACAACCAAGTCTTTTGCATCCAATACTGGACAAACAAAGAGTTAAGGTATAACAAATTTGCACTATTTCTTTGAGAAACACAGTTCAATTAGCTTCTTGCTATTCTATACTTTAATTTTGTACCGTTTGTTTTATCATGAAATTATCTTGGAATTTTATAAAAGAAAACTTGAAAAAAGAATTCATTAAAATTTACTTTATGTCACACTCACTCTAAATAGACTAAATATTTATTGTATCTTATGGAAAATAATATATTTTTCTAATGTTACAAACAGGGGATCATTGCAAAGGCGCTAGAAAAACAAAGAATGAGAAATTTGCAACCACAAAAGAAAGAATATGTTGGTTTTAAGGCAGAAGAGTATTGGTTGAATAAAAAAGGTTGTCCGATTGGAACTATTCCTTTTCGAAGAATAACAAAGAAACAAGAACAACGAGTCAAATATGCCTCCATGAAGTTTGTAAATGCATCTCTCCTTGGGGGTATTACCGATGTAAGTATTTAGTTTTTGTATTCTAGATTTATCTAAGTAATATTTGTATTTACAAAAGGCAAATAGTTAAATCTCCTACTTATTGAGTTAAATAAAATTTACACTTTGTAATTGCTTAGATATTTAAAAAAAAAAGAAGATAATTTAAGTCTGTTTTTGACACTTATTCTATCTTAATTAATTGTGAATTGCTACTACATTCAATTATATAGTTTTCAGATGAGATGAGCGAGAACCCCCCAATTGCTTAGGGGTCGCACTTTGTCCCGCTTGGTGGACGGACAACGAATCGAAATCTGAGTGTGTCTGAATGTGAGTGAATCTCGGGGAGAAGTTTTCCGCATAGCCCTGGGGCTCCTTTTGAGAGGATCTTTGAATTATTACTGAGCCACCTTTGACTAAAAAGGAGAAACCTAAGGCTCAAAGCCGGTATAAGGACGCTCATAGGGGTCTTATCAAAAAGGACAATACCTTGATAGGTGGACTTACTATATCACTTCTCGGCCAATTAAAATAAAATTAAAAAAAAAAAATAGAGTATAGTTTATAAAAAGTTGGATTAAGAGTAGCTAAATTCATATTAAATTTATAAAAATTAGAGTATAGTTTTATCCACAACATAATAATAAATGTCATATACTAGTATTTTATTTTAGTTTGCAGGATTAGGCGTTGTACCACCTCCAAAAATAGAGAATTTTACAGCTGCCTCAGCTATCATGACTTTGTATAATCCACACTTAAAAGGCCCAGGTCAATACAGTGCTGCTTCCATCTATCTTGAAAGAGGAATTGAAAGGATGCAAGCTGGCTGGATTGTAAGTTTCAACTCTACTTTTAACATTATGTACCTCTTTGTTTACTTTCATAATTCATTTTTATAGGTACATCCAGAGCTATACGGTGACGCGCAGACTCGATTATATACCTACTGGACAGTAAGTGTTTTAGGCTTTGGTACTTTTCAGGAACTACTTTTCATGTTATGTTATATTTTGTGATTAGGCGGATGACAACCAGACACCGGGATGTTTCAACAGTATATGTCCAGGATTTGTTCATACAAACAATGAAATACCAATAGATTATGTTTTTCCAAATGTTTCCCAACCAAATTCCGACGACTTTGAAGTAACAATAAGAATCTATCAGGATTCAGGTGTGAATGTTGTACAATGATAATTGCTTCCATAGTTTCTTTTCTGTGCTAATAATACTTGATTATGTAGATTTTTGGGTTCAATTGTTTGATGGTGTGGATGTTGGATATTGGCCATACTACCTTTTCAAGGAAATGAAACGTGGTGCGACGCGTGCACGGTTTGGAGGGGAGGCGTATACGCCAGTAGGTCAGACGGAAGGCCCTGAAATGGGAGCTGGTCTATATGAGGATGAGAATCCACATTCTACTTGTCATATGCGCCAAGTTATGTATGAAGGAGATGATCATACAAAATTGTCACCTCATCCTTCTATAGTCAAAATTTATCAATCCAGATGTTACTATGCAGGGAATGAGCAAAATTCAACAGATGACTATTGGATGTATAATTTCATATTTGGGGGTGATGGTAATTTTTCCAGTCTTCCTCCTCCATCATTATAAAAAATGAAAATTTTATGTAATTACATATTATACTTTTCATTTAGTACAATCTCGTATTGGTCCACTAGTTCAAATGTCCTTGCTTGGAAGTTCTACATTCTTAAAGCTCGAAAGCAAGACTAATCAAGGGTGGAGTTGGAAAACTTTTTTGAATATATAAGTTAAATATCGATATTTTGATATATATCAATTGTTGCACACCGTTGATACAAAAATCATCCATCCATGTTCTAAATGTATGAACACCTTTGACAAAATGTTGACGATGTAGCTAGAGAAATATCCGTGTTGGTGGTAATTTTATATTCTCCAAGCTATCGAAGTTGGTTAGTAGTTGGTCCAAAGAGAAGATTAACTGTTCATTAATCTTACATTAGTGCATAAATGTAGGGTTGCCAACGTTGTCTTATTTAAAACAATTGAATTAATCGATCAAACCCAATCACTTTTTAGGAATAAAACCGTAAGTTTCTATGTATGAAAATATATAATTGTGCCGAATAAGTAGATAAATTTTAATTTTTTAATAATAATATTAAATCCTACCGAATGAATTTATAAGTATGTGTGAATGTATTTTATATATTACGTTTACATATGCTGAAATATTTGATTTTTCACATTGCACTTAAGGATGGCAATGGAATGGAGCGAGGCAGGCTCAAAGAGTCTCATCAAATGTTATTTTATCTTAAATTATTAAGGGAAACAAACATTATTATATTATCTGTGAAAGATCTTTGCATAATCTTTGCTATTTATTTTGGTCCCGACATAACCTATCCTAATTAATGAAATTACAAAGGAAAATGTATCAATTTGTGACTACTTACCATGAAATTAAGGTATGTTTAAAAATGGGATGGACTTGGCCATATGGACGAAAGTAATTTTAGGGTACTTATCTAATTTACAAAAACTATCTATTTTTTAGAGATTTTGTGAATAAAACCTTATTTGTTTGTGAAATGCACAGCAAGAGTAATTGTATAAAGTGGTCATTCAGCCTAAACTCTATATTTTTATTTCTTCTTTGGTCTTCTTTTTCTGGTCATTAATAGCTTCTTCTAATCTTCCTCCTTCTTCCTTATTTCTTTGTTGCTTTCCTTCTTCCTTCCTTCCTCCTCCTCCTACCACATTCAAAGCTCGACTTTAAAATGATGAAATCCAGCAATTTTTCAGCCATTGCTGCACAATCCATTTGAATAACTGTTCAAATGAAAGCTGTGCAAATTTCTTCAAAGTTGGCCACCAACTTTTTGCCAACTTTTGATGATTAAATCTGCAAATTTCTTCTATAAAAGGAGTTGCTGAGCTCCTCCAAAAATACACCAAAAACACCAAGATAAGAGTGTAGTAAAAATATGAGTTTGAGAGTTGTTTTGTAATATATTCTTGAGAGTAATAGAAGAATTTTTTCTCTCAAATTCGTGTTTACCACCGTTTTATTATTTCCTTGGCATCAACAAGTGGTATCAAAGCCAAGTTAGAAGCGTTGGTCGAGTTTTTTTTGGTGACGGGATAATGTTCACCGGAGTTGTACCGGAGACTGTTCACCAGATTTTCTGAGCTTTATTTGAAATCTAATTCTGACTACACCATTGAATTCGTCTTGTCGAACGGAGTCCAACACACCAAACGGTGACATAATCGGAGTTCAATCGAGCCCAGAAATCGTAGTTAAATTTTGGTCAGCTCTGCTGAAATTTTGTCGGTGATGAAGATATTGTTCACCAGAGTTCTGCCAAAGAAGACGACACTGTTCACCGGAGAATGATGGAGAAGACGATCGGAAATAGTGTTCATAGCCGAAATCTGTAATAGTTTCAAAAATTATAAATTGACCCCTCAAGTGTTCTGAAATTTCAGTTTGATCCCTCAACTTTCAGGAAATATCATATTGGACCCTGATCTTTTTGAAATTACAGTTTGACTTCTGATCTTTTTGAAATTACAGTTTGGTCCTTAAAGTTTTCAAAATTATTATTCTATCCAATAGTGGAATTTTGGTCCTAAATTGTCAATTCCACTTTTTTGACCGTTCCGGAAGTAACGATGAGCTCCATTTTTCAAGATCCAACCTCGTTTTGGTGAATTAAGCTATTGCAAGGTGATAATGACCACAGAAGAGTCAATATCATTTTTTGGAGCCATGACTATGCTCACTGCCACTAACTACACATTGTAGAGACCTCGGATGGAAGATCTCCTAAGCTGTAAAGATTTATTCGATCCTATCGAATTGAAATGTGAAAATCCTGATCCCGCCAATGAGTCAAAATGGAAGAAATCAAACCGAAAAACGACAGGTCAAATTCGTCAATAGATTGATCATAGTGTCATCCACCATGTTGCACAAGAGACAAATGCATATGTGTCACGACCCAACCCCGGGGCCATGACTGGTGTCATTTAGACACCTAGACCAACGTTCAAACACAAGTCTCATTCGTAAGTATACGAACTCTACCGAAATTTTGGCAGAGTTTCCTCTGTTTTACTGACTATCCACACCTTCAGCAGCACCCAGAATGTAAAGACAACACACATATATACACATATACATAACAACGCGGACCGACAAGGTCTCCGCTGCGGTCCTGCCGCCTAATAAAGTATCAGACATGTACTATCACATCACACCT
>JAOTQR010000079.1:16361756-16380100 GCA_025774065.1 Solanum ossicruentum
AGGTAGCGGTAAGGTCTGCGTACGATCTACCCTCCCCAGACCCCACTTGTGGGATACTACTGGGTATGTTGTTGTTGATAATGATAATTGCCCTGAGACACGCCATTGACCGAGGACTGAAAGGAATCCCCCAAACTTGTTGAATTTCAGAGAGCAGTAAAAGAGAGTGAAGACATCCCTTTACTTTCCAGGTCTTAAAAGACCTCCCTTTCACTTCCGATGCTTCAAACATTCTTCTACATAGCCAGCTCCACTGCTTAAAATCCTCCTCGTCATATATAATCTCGCACTTTCTACCCACTCAAACCACCTTTCAGACTGAGATTTGGTCTCTGTGATGTCATAGGATCGCTCCCCCCCCCCCCGACGAAGTAAATACGATTGACCATTAATGGAGAAAAGTCTTAGAAAAACTCTGGTGGGTTGAGCCACCAGAGTGGAGAGTTCTAAGGCCCTGAAGGGACCTTTGGAGAGTTGTCTTGGGACCAGTGCCCTGATGGGACCTTTAGAAGGATACAGTTTAACTTCCATGTGTCAAACTAATGCTGGTAAAGCAGAAGATAAAGCAGAAGAAAACATAAAAGGGGAACAAAATCATAAGTCGATGCATAGACATCAAATAAAGAACTGATTGATTACAGTTACATCAATGCCTTGTAGAATGAACAGCTATGACATTAATTCGTTTACCAATAAAGGATACACAACCACAAAAAAAGATGAAAAAAAGGAAAACAAAAATTTACCTCTATAATAGCATTCCGGATGTCATTAAGACCTCCAACATCCTCCCAGCCAGACCGGCCACCATCAGCAGCAGGTTTAGTGATATCACGCATGGCCACTGGAACAAACTCATGCATGGCACGCAAAAAATCATCCTTCAACAAAACAGGTTTTTCCTGTCTGCCAACAGCCAAATCACTAGATAAAAAGCGGGCAGTTGCAGCATGTACAGACCTATCAACCAGTATTTCCTGAAATAAAATACAGCCTAGCATCAAATGCAAGTGTACCCTCTGATAGCTAAAGAATGCAAATCAGAACTCCAACTTATGGCCAGAACACAAAGAACAAAGCTGCACATTAACACTATATTTTGGATTCACAACTTCAAAGAAATTCAACTTTTAAGGCATTTATCATCGAGATATATGATACAACTTGAAAATTGAAAATATTAAAACTTTCTGTTCAGAAGCTATAATACAGTTTATGAAGTACAAATAGTTCATTGTGAAGGGAGGTCTCGCCTTCAACCTAGAGATGCAGTCCCCTTTGGTAGGGTCCTAGGGAGCTCTAAAATCCCCCAAAGTGGGCTTTCTATGGTGTGAGTTCTGATTAGTAGGGGCAGTGGGTTCCGAGTACCAGAGGGAACACAAATACTTCATTCTGATTGCCACGCTTGTCTACATGACTTTCTTCTGGATGACTATTGCTGTTTGAACGGTGGATGGAGAGGGATTCATAGTCCAAGCGTGAGTAGGAGTATTTAAAAAAACAAATTGCATACATGTTTAACGAAATATTGAAAATATGTGGTCCAACTGCTAGCTACCCAAAAAAAAAAAGAAATAATTCACCAACCACATCATAATTCATTATTGCAGAGGAAAGCCAGCTACTTCATGATCTCCCAAAATTGAAATTCTTGTTTTACATGGGATGATATATTAGGGCTCGACCATGTTAATCAGTAAATAGAATGGTATATCGCAACTAAACAAAAGAAAAGCAGTACACAACATTAATTGGAGGAAAAGCCGCCTCTATCCAATTAATGAAGTACACAACAGGACGCCTTAAGTTTGTTCTGGGAGGAGAAATTGGAGCACTGCCTACATCATATCTTGGGACCTTTGGGGGCGAAATCTCAATCATATGAAATTTGGAACAAAGTGGTTGAGAAATGTGAAATGAAGCTAGCAAGATGGAAATCACAATATCTCTATAGGGGTGGCAGGTTGACCTTGATTAATTTTGTTCTTGATTCACTACCAACCTACATGATGTCAGTATTTCCAATCCCCAAAAGGGTAATCACTAGGCTGGATAAAATCAGAAGAAAATTTATATGGCAAGGAAATAGTGAGAGAAAAGGTTAAAACTTCGTTAAATGGGATGCTGTGATAGTGGAAAAGAAGCATGGAGGTCTAGGAATAAAGAACTTGATGAATCAGAGCAAAGCCCTTGGAATGAAATGGTTGTGGAAGTTCAATAATGAAGAACACTGGAAGGAAGTCATTAAGGCAAAAAATGTAGTGGAAGACAACTGAATGACCAAAGAGGTTAATATGCCATATGGGGTCACTGTATGGAGATCCATTAGATCTCTATGGTCTTAGTTTAAGACTAATACACAGATCAAAGTGGGGAATGGAGAGAAACCAGAATTTCGGAAGGATGATTGGCAGGCAGGTAGGCTAGAGGTCTTGTATCCTGATAGATATTTTCTACTATCTCACCAACAGAAGACCAAAGCAGATCACTGGACTCCTCAAGGATGATTGTTAGATTCAAAGAGTGGCAGATCTTTTCAACACCATTGGGCAATTTAATTGTCTGGAAGGGGGTCAAGACATTTTGTGGTAGAAAGGCAATCAGAAAGGCAGTTTTAAGGTGGGTTGTACATACAATTGGCTGAATCACTCCAATTAGTCTCAAAGTCACTGGCCATGTAGAGGAATCCAGAAGTCAAAAATCCCACTAAAAGTGGCATGTTTTTCTGGTTGTTATCCAAAGAAGTTGTACTGACTCAGGACAACTTAAAGAGGAGGAGGATACCATTATATTCTAGATGTTTCTTCTATGGGAAAACTGTTGAGACAGTTAACCATCTCTTTCTACACTGCAAGATCACTGGCCAACTAGGGAGGTTATTCCTGAATGTTAAGGGTATGTCATGGACCATGCCTGCCAAGATCACAGAAGCAATCCAGAGTTGGGAGGAAGCAGGAAAGCAATCCAAGAACAGAGACAGATGCAGAATTATCCCAGCTACATATGGTGGGCAATATGGAAGGAAAGGAACTCTAGAGCTTTTCATAGCGTAGAGAATAGTATGCAAAAGCTCAAACTGAATTGTCTGATGTTATTTTGTTTTTGGTTTAATCAGTTATACTCAAACGACACTATCTCTATAATTGCTAGACTCAATTTAGTGAAAGACAGCAGGATTTGAAGTACAAGTTGTAAAAATTTTGACCAGAACAGTTTTTTTTTTAAAGAAGGCAAGATTTGTATTATAAACCAGTATTTAGGTAGTACCAAAAACCCCTTTACAGTTTTAGTACTGTCTTTTGAGGAATATTCAAAGTTACCAATTTCCAAAGAAAAAAGAAGTAAATGCATGGTTATAATAGCTCACAAATTCATCCTTCTAATTGAGAAAAAAGTTTCTCATTCCACTTTTCCAACTTAGACAGAATTACTTGTCTACGACTGGCCATCTCTCAAATAGATAGCCTTGCATGGTCCAAAATTAAGAGGAAGTTATTGTCTGAAAGTACCATATGAAGTGCTCTCTTCTATAAAAAACAATTTGTCCCAGTTCTACTTCCTAAAATAAATTCAATATTTCCATTTGATAAGGAAAAAAATGTTGGATTAATTTATTTTACTTCAACATTATTCCTTAGTTCTCTGTTTGCATAAGGCAGACGTTTGGAGTTTAGACATGTAAACTAAAATTGTGATTCTCCTGAACATACTTCAATGTCTCCTGTAACATATGTTTTCCCAACACCACTCTTAACCAACTAAATTTATCAGGGAAAATGGTGTAGAAAGATAGGTGACACCAAATTATTGAGAAATGTTGTACCCACAATGTTTTGCTTTGGTAGGGAATGCAAGAATGTTGATGTGTCAGTTGGTAGGAAAAGCAGGAAGAGACAGATTTATACAGTCCAGATCAAACTAATAGCTAATCATATGCATCCGAGGTGGCAGCAAGCATTCATGGATAAGTGTTGTAATCAGTTATTAATAAAACTTAGAGCTGAACTAAGTACCAGATCATATGCATCATATCCATCACACTTGGAGGCTATATCCAGCAAGGCATCATCAGAACATTGCAAAGAACGCTTCTGAATTATATGTTTTAGCAAGGCACCACGCTCTGTCTCAGCAGGTGCAGACAATTTAACATGAAAGTCAAACCTCCCTGATCATAATAAAAACCATATATTAGGATTAAGAATTAAAGTATTGTGATATTAAAGCTAGAGGAGGACAGTTTAAACTGTCATAAGAAATAAAACTGATTTCTCCATAACAGATGATGGACTAACCAGAAGAAGTCAAGTTCTGTGGTAATTTAGTCAGAGACTGTGCACAAGCAATAAATGCAACTGGGCCAATCCCACAAGTGTTCCTCCGTTTTTCCTATTTAACACACAGAAACAGAGTTATCAGTTAAAAGGATCTTTGAGGAAATCACAAAAGAGCCCAAGAGCTAACTGAGCTGTAAATAATATTGCAAACCTTGAATGTTCTTGGCTAAAAGTTATCAATGCACAGAGAGGTTGATTTTTAAAAATGGTGGTATTTTGGGTCAGCTTGTATGCACAATTATTCCACCAACTACCAGAATATGAGAAAAAAAATATGGGAAGCAAGCTAAGTAGCATCATAATTGAAATAGAGAAGACACATGAATTTCACTGTTTCAAAATCCTATATGTTCTCATCAGTTGTGTTATTCCTACCTCATTCATAAGCAACTATATCTTCTGCAAATTTTTGGGGAAGGGGAACTGAATGGATATCCTAAGATGAAAAACAAACCTCAAGCTGACACTGGAAGTTCTAAAATCCTAGCCCATTTAGATCCAAACAACATCAAACACATCACGCCTCGAATAAATATTAAAGCAGCTCCATACACAGGGTCAAACAAGTCTAACCTCATATTCATCCATAATATCAACAAAATTTTCTGCAAGCGCTGCTGATGAGGATGAAGGTTGAGAAGCCTCAGATTCAGAGGAGGCTGCAATAATGCTATCAAGATCATCAAATACCACAACAGAAGGTGCATGATCCAAAGCCTCAGCAACATAGCTCAATAAAGCTTGACGAATGGTTGAAGGCTTTTCCAAAGCAAGCTTAGAACAAGATAAGAATATTCTGCAGAAAGAAACAAGAGTCAGGCTTCATCCCTTGATACATAATCATCAATGTTCAAACTGAAACTTCAAAATGGAGTAAAGATGATGTCCAACAGACAAAAAAGGTTTGGTGAGATTGACGAAACATATCCTTACATATGGGCCAAGATGTCCTCACTTTCTTCAGCAAATTTAGCAGCAACTGTAGCTAGTAATGTTTTCCCTGAACCCTAAATCAGAAGAATGTCCAAATTGGGTCATTCAACAATTTGTAATAATATTATAAGATTCACATTAGTCAGGATCAAAATCATAATAAAAACTAACCTAGATAAAAACAGAGATAGGAATACACTTATCCACTTACATCTCATACATTACACAAATTGCACTTCTATGCATTAGCTTCTTTTGGGATCCGTAAGTTCCAGGACATATCTTAAAGGATATCATTACTATTTAAAGGAAGTTCAGCACTTTGTGACCATACACCTCCTTACTACACATCCCTTTCATAATTGCTGTACTCAGTGTGTATCAGCAAGGATAATATACTTAGTTTGGGACTTCCTAGTTAGCATCATCAAGGACATAATATGATTTAGCCTACGCTTAAGTAGTCTGAGAAACTCAAAGAATCGGTATTTAGTGGAGCAACTGATCCAAATAAGAATTTCCTAGCTAGCAACTTTTCTTTTTCCATTAAGACCAAACAAGAAGTGAAAAGCCAAATTAATTGCATTTAATTTAGATAAATAGACCAAGCTCACATGTAGACTAAACCTTTTTTTTAATAAGGACCAAGCTGGCATGTAGACTGAAAGCCTATAATAAATCAAATTTAAAAATTAATAATACAAGAGACACCAACCATATCTTCCCTTCTTATGATAAGACTAGCAAAACCTTCAGTGAAAGTTTTTTTAAAAAAAGTTAAATATGTTTGTCTCTAAATGAGTGAACTAAGTGTATTTTTCTAAAACCAAAATTGATTTCCAATCACCATGGTCTCCTCAAATTCTTAATCTCAAAATCTTAGCACTTTATTTCTGATTAGTAAAAAAGAATTTTTATTCATCAATTTGGAATGCTTTAAACAAGTGTTGATATGTAAAGAGCATTGTTATAAAAAAGATATGTGTAGGTTATCCTACAGCTTCTCAAGAGTGTGAAGTAACTCAAAGTATCTATGTTGTATAAAACAATAAATATTTCAAATTAATCAAAACCACTAATATGTACACTTTCAATTTTATCCAGAAAGTGTATCTATGTTGTATACAAGTGCTGCAGCTACTTCATTCTCAAAACACCAGCTTGTTTTCCATTCTAAATCATCCATAAAATACAAGGTGGAAGTCTGATACATATGCCTTTATACTGTTGTTTCCCCTTCTTTTCCATCCAGCGTATAATAGCTTCCTTTAGGCTGCTTCACATTACTATTTCACATTGAAAATACCAAGGAACATCACCATAGCAGAGATGCTATGGTCACACTCTTGCATCTATTATATCTCACAGAGCCAGGTTTTAGATGAGTGTTTACTGTTAGTCAGCTTCCTCAAGAGAGTAGAAGCCATTCAGGTTTCTTCCTAAGATCCTAGTATTTTGTGGTTCAGATTTTTTTTTTTTATTTGCATCGGGTGTCCGAATCTCTTAGAGCCCCGACTAATCCCGGGGGTGCACAAGCCCTCGGGAAGGACTTTCCCGCAAGTGCACCATGGTTAATTCAGGGTTTACCCAGTCCGATGGCCCTCAGAAATTGTTTGCACCCAGTGGGTTTCGATCTTGAGACCTTGAAAGGGTGCAAAATCCAAGGCTCAAGTCTATTACCACCAGGCCAACCCCTGAGGGTTATGGTTCAGAATTTGTTCTTTTCTTTTTCTTTTTTCAGCTTCTTCCTAAATCTCTATGTTCACTGGTAAAGAAGAAAAACAAGAAATAAGCATAAAATATCCCCTGAAATAAGTTAACTCTACTAATGGTCCCTGCATTGTGGCCACTGGATCTTGTGGACTCCAGTGGTCCCTGCATTGTCTTCTTTTACTCGTATCAACCCTGCATTGTGGGCCATCGGATCTTGGGGTCTCCACGAATATAATGATGCAAAATTGCAGGGACCAAGTTAAACCGGAGTCATTGGAAGAATGCGCTAGACAATCAAAGCATGTAAAAAATAGTGTAAGGAAGTACAGCTTGTTTTTCTCCCTTTTACTAAGTCAGACTTTTTATTATGATGACCCCTGGGCCCTTCCTTTCTTTCTCCTTAGATTTAGAAGGCATAAAAGGAGAGATATATTAGTAAATATTTCCTAGACTGTTCCATCTCCAGAGGAATTAAACACCATACCATCAGAGAGGGAAAACACAAACCAATATAAAATTAGCTTGTAAACCATCTAATCAGTTCACTTTCAAGCTTCTTCAGAGATTTCAACATCCTAATATTCAGCACATACACATCAAAGGAACTAGAAAAAAGGAACTCACAGAAGGACCATGGATTAGGATATGTCCTGGCAGCGGAAAATCATAAGCATTGGACAACATCCAAGATGCAGAAGATAACAACACTACCAACCCTGCAAAATGATGATGTTATTCAGTCAAGATGAGAAAATAGTACTTGTCTGATTAAAAATGAAAATTTCTCCAGTCAAAAAATTAACTTGGCAGACAATGAGATATATATAAATGCACAACTCTCTGTACATACAACAGACTTGCATAACAGAAATGTTGTTCACAATCTTCTCCATCAAAGCTGAAACCTTTCAAGATCTTCACTGATGTCAATGAGTTTGCTAACTTAGAGTGCCAGTTTCTAATTGCAAAATGCACTATTCCATCCTTTATCCTACCAACCACATATTGGCTTATGCAAATTTAGTTCTCCATCAACTAACATGAATAGAAATTTGAAAACCAAGATTGCCAAAAGCATCAGAAAGGAATAAGTACCAAAATTGCACATTGCATTCTTATTCCAGCATCTTTCAATTCATGATCTCCCATTTGGTATATTTTCTAGCTTATAATACTAATTCCATGGCTCAATGACCCAAACCTAGTCCTTTTGTCATACATAGCATGTGACAGCCATCTGCCTTGTTGAAGAATGAAACATGGAAATAGTAAGAAAGTTCTACCTCTCCATCTCACATGAAAGCAACCTTCAACTATCACCCAAGTCCCAATGTTGAATAACCAAGATCTTTCACCACTTCAAAATTTCTTTCCCTTCTGACGCTAGCGGTTGCTGCTTCCCTCTCTTCATATGCCTATCCCTTCCCTTTCTGCATCGACTGTTCCCAGTATCAATCTCTTCACTACCCTCCAACTTATTCCTTCCCTTCTTTTTGTAGTTGATGAGGTAATTTAATTTATAAAAAGCCAGTACCACAAAGATATAGAGGTACAGAGAATAGTACAATAAACAGGGGATTTACAAAATTCATCTATGACCTCATACAATCCAAAGAGTATAAAATTGTGCCATAATATCCAACATACGACCCTTACACCACAAGTATAAATTTTGTTAACGCGTATGTTTTACAAAAGAAATATAGTCTTTCTATCAAAGCATCTTTTGGTTCTCTCCAGCAAAAAGAGTCCAGAAATTACAAAAAGGAACAGTCTTCCATATCATCTTAAGTCTTTCATCAATCCGCTGATCCTGCCAGCCTTATAGTAGACTCTTAATATCTCCTCGCGTATCCCTTCCTTTTTCCCTTTGTGTGCTGGCCCCCACTCTTACAGCACATACTCCGGCTTATCAGGCCTTACATAGACCAAAAACCTTTTTCAATGTACTAAGTCTCTGAAGCATGTTTTGAGAAGAGGGTTCCCAAGAAACAGCCTCTCTACTTCTATGGTAGTGGTAAGGTCTACGTACATTCTACCCTCCCCAGACCCCCTTGTGGGATTTAACTGGGTATGTTGTTGTTGTTTACGTCTCTGAAGCATGTTGCATTTCAGAAATGTAAGCATACCTTTCTCATACAACTCTACCAAAACCTTATTGAAAGAATATATCATCATTTACACAGAAAAGATAGAAAAGAGTGTCCTTGAAGAATGGAAGAAAGAAGTGGAAATTTGCAGGTGACAGGCTCATCATACATCCCAGCGCATTCAGAGTTAGGTTCAGATACTTAAATGTATTAACACAAATAAAATGAGGAAATACCTACTATTAATCACATCAGGTGCAGCCGTCCCCATCCAGTCTAATGAAGAAGTTGTAAGACTGGTGCTTCTTGCAAATAATTTCTCTCTGACAGTCCTAATGATAAGACCGTTGCCCAGTTGAAGCTTTCCAAGCCAAGGATCGAAGCTTTCTGGACTAGTAGTCAACTTGCTTCCTTCATCAAATGCAAGTTCATAAGCATCAATCTTTTCATCGCGTATTGAGTCATCAGAAATTGACAACACATACATGGCATCTAGTGATGCTTCTCCACCATTCATTGTTTGGACACCATGTTTTATGGATCTGTTGTCTTTCGTTATGAAGTGAAGCAAAGTTGTCTCTCCTAAAATCAACGATTTAACTTCCAATCCAGCCTTGGTTGTGATAGCATGTAGTTGTGCAAGGCACCATCTATGCAAAAAAGCTGCAATGTCCGTTTTGATATCAGACTTTATGATCGTTTCTTTGTCTTCCTTGCTAGATTCACAAGAAAAGGCTGCGACAATTTTCTCATGGATTGACCAATCACTAGTACCCATCTCAATGTCTGAATTGGTTCTCAGAAGTGCTGTTAATGTTTTATTATTATTATTCTTGCCCAGAGCCTCAGCGTTATTTTCTTCAGAAACCCCAGTCTCCTGGAATATCTTGAATTCACAAGGTGAAAGCAAAACTAGAGGAATCTCTTTCTTCAACTTGACATTGAATCTCTTCACATATACACCTGGAAACAGAGTAAGTCTTTTTAGGATTGCGGTAGGAAAATTGAGGTGAAATAATTGCAAGATGACCAACTTCTATCTTCATACAGTCCTGGACATCACAGGACAAACATTTTAGTCCAAAACATGTCAATCATAATATATACATCAAAAGGTAACCTTCAGAAAGCTCCCTTTAGTGACTTGGCTAACGATTTCAAATGCAATAATGTCTGCAAAGACTTTTTGAGGTTCTTCTATTGCTTTTCTGACAGAAGGAGCTTTTGAAGAGTGGCTGTTAGTAGGTTGGACAATAAGTAACACATATTATTAATCAATGGACCAACTGACAAAATGAATGTGACATTCCCAATTTTTCTGTTTCTATAGAAGTTGGATCACAAAGAATAAAATAATCTAAATGGTATATGACAAAACAAAATAATAAGAAATGAAAAAGATGTCACTTGTTTCCTGAATACCAAAAAATTTTTGCCAAATAAAGAGTAATTACTTGAACTGCTTAGATAACACCAGCTTCTCTGAAGATGGTGCATCAATTTAAGTTCTGAAAGAAAAACCTACATGAGTGTAACTCTGCTCTCAAATAAAGCCGAATAGACCGCGGAAGCATGATATGTCCTTTAGCCACTGATTCTGAAAATATTAGATGAACCATTGCTTGATGGACATCGTGCTTGTCAGGTAGAACCCCTACATTCCCTTCCTTTGACGTTACACTACTTTTCCCTCTATGGCTATCTGTCTCATGATTCTTGTTGGTTTCTCTGGGAAGCAATCTGGGAGATATTACCACAGTCTGAAGAGGTTCAAAAGAGTATATACTGGCTGTTTCAGGATGAATGAAGATAGCAGAGGTCAAAACCACTCTCATCTCGACTCCATCAGCCTCGTATTTGTGAATACATTGATCATCAGTATCTTGGACTCTCAATAGTGCCTTTGAGGCCGAAAGCTCATCGTCTTGCATCATGGAATCCTCACCCGAACTAATATTTCTTTTGCGCCTTTTTGGAGCAACAGCAACTTCAGTTCCAGGGACAAGTTGGACTGACAACAACCAGGCAAGGCAGATATTCAGGATTTTGAATTTTTCAAAATACAGATTAAGCACATGAAAAGAACATTTTATATGTCCTACCACTGTTGGCCTCATTTGCCACCAACATGAAGTTAGAAGGAAGAGGTAAAAAATCAGACAAGCATATTGCAAATATGCAGCATTTCTCAAAATTTTACACACCCCATAATCTTCTTTCACTCTTTAAATAGCAATTTGGTAATCGAATAATGAATGCAACAAGAAGCCTTAATCCAGGAACTTGGTAAATGACAGTCCCTGGTAATAGATACTAGCAATTAGCTTCTCTTCCTAGTAAGTAATACAAGGATTTAGAGAACATTGTCAGAGAATACATGTAAGTTAAACTCCACAACATGCATCTTCCTTCAGAAACTTTATAATACAGTTGGGCAAGCTTTTAAAAAAATTAACATAGTTTATATCTAGAAATAGAGTACCATTATAAGCAATAAATCACATCCATCAACCAATGATAACATCCTCTTACCTACCGGTGTCAGCGGAAAGGTTGAAACAACTTTAAATGTGACAATAGTTTGCCCATGCAGCCACAAAGGAAATCGCATTGCTCCATAGACAATAGCAACCTACATAAAATGTAAAATGGTTGAATATTGGTCAAATTCAAGAAAAGACTATCATTCCCTGCATTTCCAGTTAAATATTTTGCTTGACTTTCACTATTTTGTTTTTCCTCTACACTGTTCTTGAAAGAAAATTATAGATGGAATAGTATGGTAACTTTGATTTGAACACGGATTAGCTTCCAAGAAGTGGGTTTCCAGGTCGAGGTGATAAATTAATTTTCCTGATTTAACAAGTGGAGAAAACTGAAAGTGCAGAACCAGGAAAAACATGGTAATGTATATAATAATTGGTAATATGTTCTAATTACTTCTTTTCTTCTTTTAATAACTGTGAAACTTGGGCCAACTTTCTCACCTGGACTCCTACACTTGGCACCTACTACCTCCCATCAATACACACACTATG
The DNA here is from genome assembly GCA_025774065.1 of Solanum ossicruentum. Lineage (NCBI taxonomy): Eukaryota > Viridiplantae > Streptophyta > Magnoliopsida > Solanales > Solanaceae > Solanum > Solanum ossicruentum. Next base: position 16,373,868 of record JAOTQR010000079.1, read on the forward strand.
TGACTCTGTATTAACAAACAAACCATTCTAGCTAGTAGGTAGGATCTGAAACAAACTCAAGCATCCCCTCCCACAAATTCCCAAAGCATAATAGATGCACATGCTTATTCTACTTCAAATTTTTAGTACTTTCTAGCAGGATTTTTGAGCAGTAAACCCAAAACTCAGAGCAAAGAGAAAGGATGTCATTCAGCAACCGATGGTATGATTCTTTTTTCCAGCAGCACAAGGTTGACTCAAGTATCCAAAGAATTAAATCCCATTTTACTGTCACGAAGCAGGTTGATCTTTCACAAATTCAATTATCAAAATTATTAAATAAAGATTTGATCCATTGTCTGATAGCCCTGGCTTCTCGGGGTGAATGACATCTGTTGCCTTAAGCTAACAAAACTCCATAAAGCATCTATATATCCTTTGCTTGGTTATCTAAGTAGAGTCCACAGGTCACAACATTAATTATTTTATTCTATTGATAACCCTGGTGCCCGGTCCAGCTTTCACACATGCAAATACTTCTTAAAAACTGTAAGAATTGAGATTTATTTATGTATCAGACTGAAACAAATATAGAAATCTGTCAGACTAATGCGAGAAATCAGCCGAGCAACATCGAAAAAATATACAATTAAACAGATTGCTATGCAATACGCTACTCTTGCACTTTTTTCACCCTCTTACTGCCCCATCCCTACCTCCCCCATCTGCCCAGACTACAAATCCCATTAGTGTGGTTGTTCCAACTGTAATTGTCATTTCCTTTTTTTTTATTTTCTTTAAGGAAATAACCAGTTCGCCAGAATATATCCTGGCTCCAACACTAATGTCATTGTCTTATGCATCACCATCCTTAAGAAATTTTAAGTGATTGAGGATAAGGTTCACCTGAAAGATTATACCCTGGTAGTTTCTCATCCATTCCATTTTGTTCTTAACCATTTAGAAGCAAAAACTGGAGCAAGACTTGAAAAGACTCACAAATTTATATACCAGAACGAGGAAAAACTATTCTATTCTATGATAACAAACATCAAGCAAAAACTTTAAACAAGCTAAACAACAAACTCTCTCTAAATAAGACATATTAATAATTTTAAGCACCTGCTTTAAGATAGCCTGCTCGGCATGCTCAGCATTAAGCTCTAAAACATCCCAATCATCTTCAGTATCTGGCTCTATGGTAACCATGGTAGCCTTAGGCAAATTGGAGACTACTTTTACTTGAACCACAGTACGATCTGACAATCCAATACATTCGGCATACTGCTTCGCAATCTACATCCACTCAAATAACGAAAATTCAGAAATGACCACTATACAGTTTGTCTAATCATTCTATCGCCTTCGAACAGAGTCTATAAATGGAGAAATTGAAGGCAAACCTGAATTGAATTAGGAAAAGGATTAGATGAAGCGGAACCGGACCAAGCTAGACGCCATAGGTGGTTGCCGGAGCGGAGCTCGAGAGCTAGAATGGGAGGAAGGTAGCCGGAAGCACTGGTGGACTCAAGAGTTTGGATTAGTGCTACTGGTAGCGATACGAAGCAGCTCTCGATTCCGACGACTCCTCTCACCTCCAATTCCATATTTTCAGGTGATTTTGGAGTGTGAGATTGGTGAATTGTTATGCCTTTTAGATGAGGCAGAACAGAACAAGACTGATGATTAGAATGGTTGCTTCTCCCGAGGACTATGATCACTCAATCATCAATATGGTAGGTTGTTAAACCCGACCCGACCCAAAATGGGCAAGCGGGTCACCTTCGTTATCCGTGATTTGGGATATTATTAATTCCCAATATATCTTTTACTTTAAAATTATCAGAAAAGGTTAAAAAAAATTGCTTCTAATACTTCATTTGTAATGAAAATTTCCTTCGATTTTTAAAGTTATGCAGTTGTAAAGAGAAATCTCGTATTTAATTTGTTAATTATGCGGTTTATAGATATAATATCTTAAATAGTCACTTAATTATGAATTATTTTTATATAAAATTATTTAATTTTTATTTTTAACTCAAAAATCACTCAATTAATTTATAGACTTTTTTCAAAGAAAGTCGCTCAACTTTAAATTTTAATTCAAAAGTTACTCAAATTTGAACTCTTTTCGCCCAAAATCACTCCACTATAAATGTTTTACTTACAAAGTCACTCAATCATTTTAATTAATTTTTTCAATAAAATTTCTTACATAAATTTTTCATTCAAAACTAAATTTAAATTTTAATCATATAGCTGTTTGTCCTATCCCTAATTATATATCCATTTATTATGTTAAATTATTTTTAAAAAAATTATTTAATTAACAGGGAGCGACTCTATCAAGACTTTTACTAGCATACATGGAGTATATTATTTTATTATCAATTCATTACATCTTTATCTTTTGTCAAAACTATTTTTCAGAGGAGGTATTTGCCAAGTTGAATATTGTATTCATAATTTCCTATATAATTTGAAAATTTATATATTTTTGGTACGGGGAAGATTTTGAAAGAGCATTCTCTAATGAAACTATTTGTATCAATATTCCAAGTTTAGGGAGCCAAGTATTTGTAATGTTGCATATAAGATGTTAATTAGTCCATTGAAATCATTAAATGATTTAAAAGATATTCTTTTAACTTTTTAAAATTTTAGTTTTAAATAAATTTTTTATGTCAAAAAATTTTATTGAAAAAAATTAATTAAAATGGTTAAATAACCTTGTAAATAAATTATTTATAGTTGGGTGATTTTTTATAAAAAGAGCATATAGTTAAGTGACGTTTGAATTAAAAATAAAAGTTAACTGACTTTACGTGAAAAAGCCCCATAGTTGAGTGACTTTTGAGTTAAAAAATCAAAGTTAGATGATTTTCTGTGAAAAAAAGTAATAATTGAGTGATCATCTGAGATATTATCATGTAGTTTATATAATGCTAAAAGTCAAACATTTAATTATGTTAATTACAAATAGAAATTGCAATGCAGTGTGAGATGAATGTGGTGAAGCAAATCTATATATATTATAAAGGAGAATAGTCTTGCATGTGGTTAAGCCAAGTGGCAAGCTATTGAAAAGTCACTTGACAATTTTAAGACAGCAAAATTAATAAATATGGTAATAAAATCTTTTAATTAAGAGATTAAAATAATTGCATTAGGAAATACATTAAACTATTAAAAATGAAAGAAGAAAAAAGAAATTATAAATGGCAAGACAGAATATAATTTCAAAATTAAATCAATATATACAAGCAAATATTTCATATGGTAAATATTTATGAATCAAAATCATGGTAATTTTATGTATAAGAGTGAAAACATGTGTATAAATTACTGTATATATAAATGGTAAAAATTATAATATACTTTCAAATTAAATATTATCATGCACATACATTGTTAATCGTACAAATGGCTTTTAGGAAAAATTAGTTTAAACTTGATTAAGAAAAATCAAATTAGTTAAAATATTACTAGACAATAGGTTCCCGAGCGGACAACTCGAGTGAGGAGGCTACGCGGCCACACAGAAAAAGATTCGTACACTCCGCGCATATGTTAACTCTCCTAAATTTTAGATTTTTTGAAAAAAGTTTGCGGGTGCGCAAAGCACACCTCGTGTGTATGTGTGATAGTACCAAATTACCAGAACTGGAAGAAGTATGAGCGAAATGACAGTTTATATTCGAATTAAATAGATAAAGCAAAAAATGAAATTAAAATTACTAAATATTACAAATCAATAGTTAGTCAAACAACCTAATCTAATGGTTAGAACTTAATTAAGTTCCCAGTAGAGTTGTCATTTCTGTTAATCGTAAAAATGACTTTTAGGAAAAATTAGTTTAAACTTAATTAAGAAAAACCAATTTTTCAAAGAAAAAGAAAACGGAATTCTTAAAATAATTTTAAGAGCCTAAAAAAAAAGTCCTAAAATTTTAGAGAAATGGTAAGAGTTCTTATTACTTTTTTAAGAAGGTATTAGCACTTAAAATAGCCGCTAACACGCGGCTATCCGACTATTTGAAAATTATTTGACTAACTTTTAAAAAGATCAATGTTTAAAATAAAATTTAGAAAATTTAAGTAAACACTTTCACAAATATATTTTAAGTATCAAAAAGATTTAGAAATGTATTCTTCGAATTAAAAATCACAAAATCAATTTTTTGACTAACACAAATAGTTTGACTTTTGGGGACTTTAATTAGATTGAAACTATACAACAAAGATAATATAAAGTTAACAAATAAAATTAACACGAGAGTACAAATTTAGCAAGAAATAAAACAAAGTTATTGAGTTTGGCAGACCCAATTTCAACCTATCTTAATTCTAAAATAAATTTGGGCTACCTGACCCTTATATATTCTGCTCAATTGCTGCTAACTTTGGTCCTGGCGTCAGTCCATTTCTGAACCCTGAAAATGTTGCAATTGGATTTTGAACCATTTTTTCTGTCTGTATCACGTTAAGGTATATAAAATATATATCAATGTATATATCATATTTATACTGTATATCAACCTGAAAAGTTGACATTCCAGTCACCTTGAATCATCACTGTCCAAGATTTGAATTTTTCGCCCATTTTTGTATATAATGCTACTGTATACACAATATATATCAAGGTATATAGGAACGTTTCAGCCCCCGAAAACTTGTAATACAACTTCTCTATTATGCAAAATGATCCGAGACCAACCCTAGATGCGAGGGCGGAGTCCAACATAGACTCGAATTGACGTCACCATAACAACCAAAAGAACACAAATTAATATTGGGTCATTATTTCTGGTAATTGATATCAACGACAGTCAAGAAATAAGGCAGCAAACATAATTTCCAGTAATTATTATCTACAACAATCAAGAAACAAGGGGGATAAATGTTAAAAAGTTCAACAAACAAGATTTATATAACTCGATAATACTCAAACTATATCTTTGCTAAGCATATTTTCCAACAATGAACAAGAGAATAGGAGAATTCGAAGTCAACTAAACGCAACAAGAATCGAATAAAAATGCTAACGAAACATTGCCTAATGACTAGAGCATGACTCTATAATTTTAGGAAAAAACATCTTAATAACCAACCATAATATCAACTCATTAAAGCACAACAATTTCAGTTAAGGTATGATTAACACTCATATCCGAATAGAACGCAGAGGAATAAGACTAAAAGTATTACCTTTTTGTGGGCAGCGAACAGGACAAGACGAGTTGGAAAAACGATTTCCTACCACGAGCTTGACAAAATAGAAAAATGAAACTCAGTTTCTGATTTGCTAATCTGAGCTCTGGAACTAGGCAAAATAAAAAAATTGGAGGAAGCCGACCAAAAATCCTGTCCTTTTTTACAGATTCAAGAGGGGGTATTTATAGAGAAAATTGGGGAAAAACTTGGATTTGAAATTTGAACGTTGGTGTCTTCTTGGAGCCGTTGGAAATTTTCTTTTTGTTCGAAAAAGAAAAAAGATCATGGAGGAGTGTATGTCTCCTCTTCTTTTTCAAGAAAGGAAAAGGTTGATGGGAAAGAAAGTGGAAAATAAGGGAAGAAAAGAAAAATTAAAAAAGTAAAGTAAAAAGAAAAAAGGAAAAAAGAAGGGGCATATGGGGTCGAGTACGGGTTTGAATTTAAATAAATGATGAGTTAAATTAGATCAATTAACAAGCTTTAATATCAAAGTGAAATAATTAGTTTTAAAATAATTTATAATAAAATTAAGATAATTAACGAGAGATAAAATCTTTTTTTTTTAGAATGATTTTTGAATAAAATAAAATAAAATATTAAAATATATATTTTCCGAAGATAATTATTTTAAATTGTTGAAAAAATTTATTAAGCTCAATAATTAATTTATATTGTGGAGGGTCAAAATTGGGTGTCAACATACATAAGAAAAATATAAATTATATATGTATGTATGTATGTATGCATGCATGTAGGACATTTTATTCTTCACTATTAGTATGTTTTATATAATAAAAAAATTTCTTAGTCATACATGTTAAAAATCAGAATATAATTTTAAATCAAATATTATCATATACATATATGATAAAAATGTTAATATAAATTCAAATTAGCAAATACATTAGACTTTTTATTAAAAAAAAAGGAAAAAAAGGAGAAATAGAGGAAAATTATTTAAACTGTTATGCCGAAAAATGACTTTTTATTATTAAAAATTGAAAATTCAAAAATCAGTTCAAAACTTAATTTATTAAGAG
>JAOTQR010000079.1:16380200-16392122 GCA_025774065.1 Solanum ossicruentum
CAAGGGCCCCACAAAAACCACCCCCCCCCCCCCCCAAAGAAGAAAAAAGGTTTGTGGACACCCCCCCCCCCCCCCCCCCCCCCACACACACACACAAAGAAAAAAAAAAAAAAACCAAAAAAGGGCATGCTGACCACCTCCAAAAAGGAAAATTATCAATTACAAGTCTCCTAATTAGTCTACTATCTGATCTATATCTACTAAGCAATGTTTACACTTAAAAAAGTAAGGAACAATGCAATTCCAGTTCACTTTATAAATGGAATTGGACCTACCTTTAAAACATCCACCATTTCTTTCCAACCGTACTGACCACCATATGCGTGATGGAACTAGTCTCCGCCATTTCTTCTAACTCTTGCTATCTCCCTCCTAATCCAACAACTCAGTAGATCCAATCTGTGCTCTGGCATTGTCCAACTGTAACCTGTCATGTTGAGGAAGAGATTCCACAACTGAGTGGTGAAGCTGCAATGTAGGAAAAGATGCTTGTTTGTCTCCCCTGTAGTGTTACACAGAAAGCATCTGGGAACGAGCTGTCTTCCTTTCCTCTGCAGAACTTCTTGAGTTACACATGTCCTCTTAATCACTAACCAAGTAAAGCATTTTACCTTGGTGGGAATGATACTTTTCCAGTCTCTCAATCATTTAGCATTCTTCTGAAGGAGGTGTCCCATCCCTGTACTGACCAGCACTCACTCACCCTAGCCTCAGTGCTTCTACAGATCTGAAAAAGATCCGGAAACTGCTCCTTGAGTGGTGATTGATCGATCCATCCGTTGTGCCAAATTGTCTTATTTCCATTGCCTATCTTAAGGCTAAGATTGGCTTTCATCAATGGTTATAAATTTTTTATTGTTTTCCAAACTCCTATACCATAAGAATTAGATAAAGTGTTGGAACACCATGGATTAAGTTCACCAAACTTTGCCACAATTACTTTTCTCCATAGACCCCTTTCCTCTTTAGTGTATCTCCATAACCACTTGATCAGTGAACTCTCACTCTGCAATCTGAGATTTCTGATCCCCAATCCCCCTCCTCCTTTATTTAGCATTACTACTTTCCAGTTAACAAGGCAGTAACCCTTCCCTTCTTTGTTTCTATGCCAAAGAAAATCTCTTCTAAACTTACCAAGTTTCTCCACAACTTTTGATGGAATTGGGAATAGGGCTGTCACATTAGTGGGTAGTGCATCTAGGACAGAATTGATTAGGATCGTGCACCACCTCGAGACAAGTACTAAGCCTTCCATCTGGAGAGTTTCTTTTCTGTACTTTCTAAGATGCCATCCCAAATCTCTAAAGACATATGTTTGCTTCCCAAGGGCATGGTAAATACTCTGTTCTGCATCCCACGATGCTGGCCATATCTAGAATCTGGTGAACCTCATTTGCTGAGATTAAACTGCTCTTACCCCCCCGTTGACATCCTTCCTACAGCTTCAAGCAAGACAAGAATCACTCTAATATAGCTTGTTTTTTCAGCCACTGGTTACAAAGATGACGGCGTCATCTGCGTATAACCGACTTCCATCTCTCCACCCACACTGTCCCCAACTTTGAACCCTTTGATCCATCTTTATTGAGCTGCCATTCTCATCACACTGTCAAAACTTTCCATAGTCAGAATGAACAGGAAAGGAGAGATGGGATCACCTTGTCTCAAACTCCTTTCTGATGAGAAAAACCAACAGGTTCTCCATTCAAAAGCACATGAACCTGACTGTTTTGATGCAGTGTTCTATCCACTTCACCCATCTGTCTCCAAATCCCATTTGCCTGAGAATATTCAGTAAGAAAGCCCAATTCACGCGATCATAAGTTTTCTGAATATCCAACTTACACATTATGCGTGGGATCCCACTCTTCAATCTTGAGTCAATGCATTCACTGGCTATAAGTGTTGCATCCATTATTTGTCTCTCCTTATGAATGCCATCTGATGTTTGTTGACCAATTTATCAATTACTGTCTTTAACCTCTCTGCCAATAATCTAGCAATAATCTTATCCCGACCAGGCTGATTGGTTTGAAGTTCTTTAGCTCTGTGGGTCCAGGCTTCTTTGGGATTAAAGCAATGAATGTTGCATTGAAGCTCCTTCTCAAAGACCTGATTTGAATAAATTTTGGATGGTCTTGATAATATCTTCCTTTAGTAGGTTCTAGAAAGTGAGAAAAAACACCATTGGGAAGCCATCTGGTCCAGGTGATTTCTCCGTAGCACACATATTCAAACACTCTAGTGTCTCTTCCTCCTCAAAGGGTCTCCGCAACCACATCTATAATCCTTGAAGGCTCATGGAATCTAAAATCAGGTCTCCAATTTTCAGTCTCTTTATGCAGGTCTTTGTAGTAATTTTGCACAGCCTCCTTGATACTATCTGGATCCTGGATAGTAGTACCATCCACTTCTAATTGCTCCATGCAGTTGAATCTCTTAGGGGAAGTTGCAATTCTTTGGAAAAACTTTGTATTCTTGTCCCTATGTTTTAACTTGGACTCTAGACCTCTACTTCTCTGCAATTCTTCCTTTTTTGCTACCTCTTCAAAATCCATGATCAAATTGGCCCTTTGCAACAATTCATCATCTGTGAGAGACCTCTGTTCTTGAATAGTTTCCCAATTTGAAATTTGTTTCAGGATGTCTTCTTTCCTTAGTTTCCAATTTCCCCTATTATCTTTGCTCCACTTCTTTAGCTTTGCTTTTAGCATTTTTATCTTCTCAGCAAGTACAAAGCCAGGTCTACCATTCACTGTAAAAGATTCCCACCACTCTACCTTGTCCTTACAATCTTCTACTTCTCGCCATGAAGTCTCAAATTCAAAGTAAGACTTTTTCCACCCTAGTTTCCACAAGTCAGGAGAATGGGGTTGTGATCTGAAGCTGGTTTGGGAAGATTTAATTTGTTTGATGTGACAGAATGCTTCTACCCATTCAGTGCAGTAAAGGAATCTATCAATTCTAAAAGCACAACCATGCTCCTCTCCTCTTTCTCCAGGTGAAAGATCCTCCAAACAGAGGGGGATCCACCAGCTCTAGGTCTTCAATGCAGACTGAGAATTGAGTCATAACTCCATTTGGTTTGGAACAATTGGTTCTCTCAGATGGAAATGGTGACATTAAAGCCCGACAAACTATCCAAGGCCCATTGAAACTGTTTCTTATGTGTAATAACTATTATGGCCACAACATTTTCCTAACCACTTTGTTGTAGCCTGCATACACTGCGCTCAAATGGCCAACTTAAAATGTCATTAATACCTGTGAATTTGCCAATGATAAACTGACTTCTCAGTCCCATTAATTCACCTTTCCATACACTTTTATCCCGAAGAATTAGTATACCCCCACTGCTCCCTTGTGCTTCTTTATGAATTTCCCCCACCCATCAGTGATTCCATATACTTTGTAACATGCTTTCTAAAGACCCATCTATTTTGGTCCCCACTAGTACATATACATCTGCCCTCCATTGTTGAATCAGTTCCCTGACTATTCCCCTTTTACTCTCCCCATTCAAAGGGTGCGCACAGGGTAAACCCCCGTTCCTATGTAAGAGCTCACAAACCACACAGGAGAGGTAACCGCACTAGAAATCCCGGTGCGACGAGCTCAACCCAGAAGACAAATCCCTTGTTGTCGTTGGCAAGTGGTTTTGGACTTGAGACCTCCAACATGGAAGTCTCAAGCCCAAACCACTGGGCCACCCCGAAAGGTTATAATTCTAACTCTGATTGATGAGCATTGGTTAGAATCCTCCCAGTAGACCTTGATTCCCCATCTTTGAAATTCATATATAAAACAAGCTCCTAACTTCTTTTGGGACATTGCTATTGCTGTGTATGGACTTTGGTTCCTCCCAGTTTTCAATCTCCTTCTCTCCTTTGGTTTTCATCAACAAAGCATAGGCTTCTTTGCCACACCCCTTGAAATCAGCTCCAAATCAATGAGTCGGTTTGGACTGGTTTGATTGGATCCATGTAGTTGCTTTTAAGGCCAGATCCTCCTCCAATGCACTATTATCAATTTGTAATGGAGCGGGTTCTCTCATGAATACATTGCTACCAAGGCATCAGATAAATCAGCTTCGTCCTCTGTATTGTGTTTCCGCGATGGCACTTCATCACCCTACTTGTAGAATTACACTATGTTGGTTGTTGTCCGTTATCTAGGTAAACAACAATGTTGGCTCAATCCCAAGGTAGTTGGAGTCAGCTATATGTACCCTAACTATTCATGCTTCATATGGACCTGATTTTGTTCCAATATTCAATAGTTTGAGATTCGGTAAAAAACGGGAGGTTCTCTTCATCTTTTGCTGATTTACAAATCTCTAAATAAATTAAAAAGACTCCTTGTGTACCAACATAACTTAACTTTAAACTTAGTTCTCAACAAGTTGTTTGGATCTTTTACATCCATCATGTTCTATTTTTATGCTAAATTTGCATGGATTGTAAGGGATTATAGATTTTAAAGATAATTTCCTTTCATATGTTTTTTAGCCAACTTCATCCAAAACACCTTTAATCCTCATGATTCCACACCTATCGGCGGTTGCATTTGGAGGATGTAGGATGTATGATTAAACGATGCTTATCCCTTATCCTCTATGTGATGTTTGTACCTCTTTTTTTAATGTGATCATTTCTCATCTGATCTTGTCTGCGCATCTTAATATATGCACTTCTGCAACACTCATCTCGTGGAAATCTTGGACTTTAGAGGTCTAATATGGACACTTATATAGCATCATTGGTCTTACAACTATTTAATAAAATTTGCTTCATTTTGGTAGGTATCTTTCTATCTCCTTTGTGATCATCTTATTTTCATTTCATTCATCAATGATGCTGGTGTTGCACGAGCCTGACCAGCCCAAAAGGCATGGCCAAGTCCAAGATGAGCACAACCAGCATAAAAATTAGGAATCTGGTGAACTTAGTAGTTTTCTTGGATTATTAAACCAGTAAAATTTTCACTCATGGATAGAGACATGGAAATGAGAAAGGCTTGTAGTCTTGCTTGTTCATCCTCAAAGAATTGAACTCCCTTGAGATAGGAAATAAAGAAAGAAAGATGGCTTCACCTTAAAATCATTCTATAATAGGTTTGTGTAATAGGAGAACTTTAATTTTCTCACTCCTCTGTTTGGCTGTCTAGGCTCCAGGAAAAGTGTTGCCTTTCTGTTTGGCTGGTGGATTTCTGGAGGAAGAAAAGACAATTAAGACATGGGAAATAGCTCATTCGATGCTAATGTGAACCATGTAAAAAACAAGAAGGTGCTTAAGGTAGTTGAGAACTCTTTTCAACAGAGTGCAACACTTTCTTGTTTTCTATACACTTTTGGAGAGCATATGATATTTTAGTAAGTATTGATGCCAGAATGATATTTGAAGGGAATAATATTTTTATGTAAGACTATGTTTTGCATGAGGCAGAGTGTTGGTCAATTAAGAACTCATGTTCAAAAGATTAACAACAACAACAACAACAACATACCCAGTGATATCCCACAAGTGGGGTCTGGGGAGGTTAGATTATACGCAGACCTTATCGCTACCTCATAGAGTGGTGAAAATGAGGATGTTGAGATAGATGTATGTACATACTACGAGAGATAAGATTACGAATGAAGATATCCGGGACAAGGTGGGAGTAACCTCAGTGATGGATCACAGTGGCTCCAATGAGTAGGTGTGAGAGGTTGGCCATATGGGGGGATTCTAGGAGATATAGGGTTAGGCCAAAGAAGTGTTTGGGAGAGGTGATTAGACAGAACATGACTTAGCTCTAGCTTTCCAAGTACATGACCTTAGATAAGAGGTTATAGAGATTGCGAATTACGATAGAAGATTAGTAGATAGTTGACGTTGTCCCATTTCCAGATGGGATAGCCTTGGTGGTAGTTTGATGCATTATGACTGCCTCCTTGCTCATACCAGTAGTAACTCTTTCTCATAGTTGTTGTCTTACAATTTTTGTTACTAGTTACTCCCTTTGTCCCATTTTATGCGGCACCATTTGATTTGTCATAGAAGGAAGATCCTTTTCAAGTTTGAATTAGTTCATTTGGAGTTTGGGTTCTTCTCCTTTATATTTATTTAATATGAATATTTTCCCTCTCTTTTTTTATATCATTCCTTAAGTCCCATAGGTTTGATCCTATAGAATTTGACCCATTTTCTCATTGAACGAAAGGTACGAAATAAATCAGATTGATAAAAGTACCATGTGAAATCTTCGGTTTTTCCCCTTCCTCGATCCATATCCCTGTTTAAGAAAAGAAGGGAGATTTTTGAAACTTGTGGTCTAAAATCATCCATAGATATTTGTGTTGTTGAAAATCATTTCATTAAGGATAAAATGGGATTTTTAAAGTTAAATTGTTTCTTATTCTAGTAAAGTGACATTCTTTTTTGGATGGACTAAAAAGGAAAGGGTGTTCCATAAAATGGAACAGAGGGAGCATTTATTGTGTTTCAATTATCAAATTAGTTGGTTATTGTTATTGCTCCTATTTTTTGAATGCTATGTTATGCTTTTCTTATTATTTTTTTGTCCACTTTAGTTCTATATTTTCTATAACTACTCTGATGTGCGTGACTTGAGCTAAGAGTCTTTTGGAAACAACCTCTCTACCTCCACAAGGTAAGGTTAAGGTACCCTGACCCTGCTGATGGTACTACACTGGGTTTGTTGTTGTATTCTTTATTGTTTGTAAACAACTTCTATGTGAGAATTTATCTTTCTGTGTTGATAAAATATAATCCTCACTATAAAGGTGGAGAGTCTACTTGACAAGGTAAGAAATAGGGATGAAGACACATGTTTGTATAGCCTATTGATCAAGGAAGGCAATGAAAAATCAATTAAGAGTTTTTCCATAATTAGGAGCTGTGGATGTAGCAGGATTGCACATAGAGATGCATAAATAGGGTTTGCTTCTATGTAATTCAAGTTGATTCTCATAGAATCTTAGAATAGTTTTAAGCTTTTGTGAACTGCTTTGTTTAGCATTTGTGTTATATTACACGTATTTCAATTTAATTGGGGTATTTTTGAAGTTTTGTGGTCTTTAAACAAGAAGAATAGGGTTCTCAATTATTAGCTTCCAATAATTTATGTTACAGGAGAGAAAAAATTACCATTTTCAACTTGAAGCTCTTGGGAATATCAAACCCTCTAGTTGCTACTACCATATTGGCTATTGATATTCTTATTTCTGCTATTTTCTGTGCCTTTTCGTGTCCTATCAGTCATGTGCTCGCAACTCAACAACAAATTATTAATATATTTTCGTTGTCAAAAATGCAGATGTCAATCGGGCAATCAAAAGGACCAATCACAACAAAGATAAAAAATTGAACATCATGCGTGGATTTTTCTTTTGGTTGGAGGTAAATGCTATTTCCCTACCATATATTGACCTCAATGAATGTTCAGTTCTTTTCTGTTTTTAATGTGCTCGTTGCAGTGACCATGCAATTGAATCTCATTCCATAATGAAAACCACAGTATGAAATACCCTTTTCCCACCAATCCACTTGCTTATCTCAGATTCCTCGAAACAATGGTTGCTATTGTCCTATCAGCCATTTGCCTCTAAATTATAGAAGTGCTGCATTTTGACCTCAAAAAAACATGAAGCGCTACTTGGCTTGTTCAAATGTACTTTTCTGACTCCAAATTTTCAAGGATCCACAGGAATTACAGATTTAAAATCTATGTCCATGTATCTTATTCAAAATTCCGATGTATATATGAGGTTTGAGCCAATGGAAGTTCGGTGATTACAAAGATCGACCAACGGGATGAGAACGAGGACCAAGGGATAATTATGGCCTTTCATCTCAAATAAAAGCATGAAATTTTTGCATTCACCATTATCTTTGACATTGTTGCTTGTTCTGCAGAAGCTAGGGGCTTATACTAAAAGAATATTTTGTTTCAATATCTGCAGCATCTAACTCAGCAAGATGCATTCCAGCCTTGGGAGGATGAAGAATGTCTCCAGACGATGCCTGGATCTTCCTAGAAGTTTACTTTTTCCCATTCACCAATATCAATTTGTACCATAAAAAACAAGCGATGGATGAAAACCAACAATAATTATTATGCATCAGTCCCAAATAAGTTAGGGTCGGCTATGTGAATTTGCATTGACCATATAAAGTCAACTCATGTCATATCATTGTACTCTTTGAAGAAGGTTAATATTTCAATTACTGGTCGATAACAATCCATTAGGGAAAAGTTTTCAACACAGACAGAAGGTAAAAGTTTCATATACATTCTTATAACTGCATTTCTCACTACTCATTATTTCTCTATAGTCAACATTGTTACCTGAATTTACTGGTTTACATCTTCCATTGGGCCATTGTAATTGAACCCAACTCTTGGTTTCCCCATGCTGAAGTTAAGAACTCTTGCATCCATGTTGTATTGGATTTCTCCAGTATACAGAAGCTTTCTTATGTAGTGTTCTATGTCTGAACCTATCAGACGAAGCGTATATTCTGTCAATGGAGCTCCCTGGTCCAGGTGAAATATTGGAGTTAAGCATCTCTATTTGTAATCATTTTGATACAACAGTGCCTAGATGAAAAGGTTGGAGTTTTAGAAGTTTTCATTACCTCATAGTGATCAACTAGTTCTTGGAAGTAAGAATAGACTTTGGTGCAAGTATCATCAGTCCATACAAATTCATCAGTAGGGTCAAGAAGAAGTGTGAGTTTATCCATTTGTGTTTGATCAAAAGCAAATGTTTCAGGATCAATATAAGCTGCATATATTCTAACATGTCTAGTAGCAGAACTAAGCCATTGTCCTCCATATTCTCTGCTCATGTTCTTGCTCTCCACATTTATTTGTGACTCCACTGGTCTTGGCGGCTTCATTGCTGCTTCTCCTTGTTTTTCTTCTTCTTTCGTTTCATCATTTCCGACTTTTAGTTCTTCGACTTGTGCTTCTTGTGCTGAAACTGAGAAAAGATTTCTCCTTTTGAGTTGTTTATTCTTTCCCTTTGCAGTCCAACTTAACATGCTTAAATGGGTTGAAGCCATGTATGTTGAAGTTGCTGCCATGTCTAAGCGTTTTATTCTAGAGCTTTATTACCTGTGTTTTTAATGGCCTTTTCATGAATGTTGGCATTTTAATTGAAGGCTGGTGTTTGGATATTGATATATCCTCCTTTTGTGTGGATATGAAATGTTTGTTTGCATGTGGCTTCTTTTTATGTATCTTATATTTTTTGTTCTATGGCTGTGTTTAATAAAGGTGAACTACAAATTACAGGTCCAAATTTGTTTTTAACCCTGTTATACCAAGTTTAAAGGTTTGGTTAGTAAGATAAAAGCTACTTATTGAATGAAAAATTAGTACGCTATAGCCAATACTAACAAATTGAAATTCAGAAATATGTATGGTGGAAGATGTAGATAAATCCTTAATTTTGTTAAAGAGCTTATTTGTCTTAAAAGAAATTATCCTGCCTATGAAAATGAGAATGGATCCAGTGAAAATTATTCCCAGGAATAACACATTTTAGTGGCATATTTTTCTTGGAATCTGTCTTGAAAATTTCATTTGTGTGTTGGAATCTGT
Organism: Solanum ossicruentum; assembly: GCA_025774065.1. Taxonomy (NCBI): domain Eukaryota; kingdom Viridiplantae; phylum Streptophyta; class Magnoliopsida; order Solanales; family Solanaceae; genus Solanum; species Solanum ossicruentum. The sequence goes on from JAOTQR010000079.1 coordinate 16,389,813, forward strand.
TAAGTCTCTATTTGTGCACCTTCTACTCTTCTCATACCCCACTTGCGATGTGAGAATTACATTAAGGGGTCATTTGGTACAAAAATGAATAACGGAAAATTAATTTTATGAAGTGTTTGATTTATTGTTTTTCATTTAATCTACAAAAATTTTCTTTTCAATTATACCTTTAAATTGGTATGAAATTTTCTATCTTATGTAATTGAGTTGAGTTAGATAATTAGCGGACACATTATTTTTTATGACCTTCTAATTAGTTAGGAGAAGATTAATTTTATCGTCATGTTTTTTATTTTCTCACTTTAATTATTTGAGAATAAATAACTATGATTATGATAAGTTGTTCACTAGCTCACAAAATATTAATTTTCAATTTAATAAAAATAGACCATCTATTTTAAAAATAACAAAAATAATAAATAATAATGTAATTGAATTAATCATCCAAGTTTACACAAAATTGCACGTTCTAGTTTTACCATGGACTTAGTATCTTAAGAGCATACTCAACTTTCATAATTTATCTATAACCAAGTTGTTGAACTTTATTTTATATTAATAGCATCACTTAATTAGACATTTGTATTAATAAAATTATTCAAAAAATTAATTATTAAATAAAAATTGACATGACAAAATATTTTTGTTATTATATAAGTATGAATATACAAATAAATAAAATTAAAAATTTGACATGAATTTCTTTTAATGTTATATAAATATGAACGCAAAAAATAAATTAAATTTGTAAGCTAATTAATTTAAATAAATTTACTAGTATAAAACTATAAATATAAAGCATAAAATCAAAAAAATTAAAAAAAAAAAAAGTAACTAAAGAATTTGAAGAGTACTTTTGTGTTACATATTTAATTCTATAGTATTAAATCTTATATATTATTAATACCATCAAAGGAAAGGTATTAGTTATATACATATTTATCTATCTATCTATATTATTATAAAAGTATAAAAGCATGAATATAAATGTTGGTCGATCAAAATAACCTTCAAATGTTGAACAACTTTTATATCCTTCATAATTCATGTTCACTGAGGCTCAAATTATAAATTATTTATGAGTCGTTTCGTAGGATGTATTAGGGAAAATAATCCATGGATTAGTTATTGGTATTAAGTAATAGAAAAAAACTAAAGAAATACACAACTTATGTTTATATAATTTTCTATAATCCCTACTCTTTTGAAAAATTACAAAAATCTCGTATTTTAACTTTCTCTTTCCTTCGTATTAATACAAAGAATACAACACTACATCCAGATATAATCATACCATAACTAACACCTATTTAATAGGTGTCATCTTAATCATCTCCTAATTTAAAGCAAATTGATAATCTTTAACTTTAATTTCAAATTTAATTTCCAAAATAAGAGAATATAGAATATTTTCCTCTTTTTATTTTTCTCTCTTTACCTTTTTTTCCCTAATTTTTTTTCCTATTCTCCTTCTCATGCGCACATTCTTCATTACAATGGAGTCTAATTCATCGACATTACGTATACATTATCAAATGTCAAAAATATTAGTCACGCCAAAGTTGTTCCACCAAACGAAGAACATCCACATTTTGAAGCTACAGACAAATCAATAGTTGATTTCGACGAGGATGGTTTCCATGAAAATAGGACAAAGAATTCCTATGATCCAGTGTCCAAGACAAAGAAGGTTTCCAAGGTTTCGGTGTCGAAGACGAACAAATCCAAAAAGGTGGTTGGTTCTACATCCAAATCCCAAAGTGAAGAAGCTTCTTAAAAAAAAAAAAAAAAAAAAAGACCAGCATCTTTGATAGTCAGACCTTCATTGCCAAAGATTCAACTTTGTATTATTTTTGTGTAAATTTTTTAGTCATAATTAGAATTTGCACTATGATTTGTATCAATAATTTGTTGTTGTTTCTTGGAACTTATACTATAAGATTTTAATCATAGTATAATTATTTATTTTGTATCAAGCAGTATTTATGTATCACTGATTATTTTATTAAAAGTACTGACTATAATATTTATTGATGATACGAACCTTGTATCAGTATTGTTTATATAATTTATGTATCAATTATGTCATACATTATGTAAAATGAGTTATGCATTTTGTATCAGCTTTTATTTAATAAAATATTTGTATGAGTATATATTTAAGAACTTTATGTCACTATTTGTTAAACCCCGAAAATTCTTAAGGTTAATTATTAATTGGGATAAATTGTTCGGATTAAAATATAGCTTTAATTTAATCTATTTGAGGTGCGGGGAGTGTGGAATCAAGTATTTGGCGGATAAAACTTT
>JAOTQR010000079.1:16392222-16409660 GCA_025774065.1 Solanum ossicruentum
TTCGAGAAGAAGGACAATTTGGACTTGTATTTCTTTGATTTTCTGTATTGTTAGTGGCTTGTACGTGTGACAACCAAATTTTTGGGTGGCATTTAAGTTTATGAAAATTCTCAGCTTTAGTTATCTACTCTAGTTAATTACTTCCGCGTGATATGTTTATTATCCCTATGAGTTAAGGCTGACTTGTTCTGGTTTGATTGAGCAAGTGTCATCACTTCAATTTTTGGATCATAAAACCTAAAAAAGTGTACTATTTGATATATATATATATATATATATTATTTATGTAAATACTCCTAAAAGATTACCCTAAATTTGCAATACTTGAAGATGAAAAGACTATAGATAGATGAGTCAGAATTTCAATATTTGTTTCACTCAGGAGTGATAAAATTCTAGAGTAGAGCAGGGATGCCACACACCATAGCCCAGAACTACATGTAATAAGACGAAGGCAGAGCAAAAGAGTGTGCACATGTGAGTTGTCCAAATTATGCATAAGCAAGCGGTTGAGTTGTCCGAAATAAGTAAGCATGTCGAACTTTGTGTGTGCTGCTGGCTCTTCTAATATATACTAGTAAAAGCTACCCGGGCATTTTTTGGGCTTACTAAAATGTTTGATTGTTTTTACACTTTATTTATATCATTAGATTTGAATTTAAAGTTTGATATCTTACTTGTTTTAATCTGTTTGTCTTTTTTTTTAAATTTATCTCAAAATGTCTCTTTCTCTGTCTTTTTTTTTGTTGTTGTTTGGAACTTTTAAAATTTAACTTTTCACAAGATATGTTATTGAAGGAGCAGAAAGAGACTACTCAAGTAGGTAGGTCGACGAAGAGTTGACTGCTTTGGAAGATTGTGATTGGTTTGGTGGTAAGGAACCACCACTTATATAATTAAAATGTCTTATTAGAGTAATATTGTAAAATTATGGTCGAAACAACTAAAGAAATATAATCAAGCAGTTAAAGCAGACGCGTCAATAAACAACTATCATAAAAATATTAATTAAAAAGTTCACAAAATATTTTTGTAGGCCCTATATGATAAAGGACCAGAAGTTGGAAAGTCGATGAAGAGCTACCTGCTTTGGAAGGTTGTGATTGGTTTGGTGGTAAGGAACCACTATATGATAAAAGAGAAGAAGCAGGCTTGGACCCCTTAATAAGCAACTGTTAAATAGATTAAACAGTTCACAATATTTTTATGGGTCCCATATGATAAAGGAATAGAAGCAGGCAACTCAAGAAAGCACATCGACGAAGAGCTGTCTGCTTTGGAGGAATCTAATTGGTTTAATTTGTAGGTGGTAAAATATTTTTATGGCACCATATGATAAAGGAATAGAAGCAGGCAACTCAAGTAAGCACGTCGACGAAGAGTTGCTTGCTTTGCAGGATTCTGATTGGTTTGGTGGTGGTAAATATTTTTGTTGGCCCGTATGATGAAGGGATAGAAGCAGGCAACTCAAGTAAGCACTCGATGAAGAGCTACCTGCTTCGAAAGATTCTGATTAGTTTGGTGCTCTATATGTAGAAGTAGGCACGACATGGAAGATTTTGATTGGTTTGGTGGTCGTACCTAGACACGTCAATAAGCAGCTGTCAAAAAGATTTAATTAAAAAATTCACAAAATATTTTTATGGGCCCCATATAATAAAGGAGTAGAAACAGGCAGTTCAAGCAAGCACGTTGATGCAGAATTGCCTGCTTTGGAGGATTCTGATTGATTTAATTTCGAGGTGGTGAAATATTTTTATGGGCCCCATATAATGAAAGAATAGAAGCAGGCAGCTCAAGCAAGAACGTTGACAAAAAGCTGCTTGTTTTGAAGGATTCTAATTGGTTTGGAGATAGTAAAGTGGCAACCCTCCCTTATTTATATAGCAAATTTTATTAGGGGTAATATTGTAAAATAGCTGAAGAAGCTAAAGAAAAATAATCAATCAGGTAAAGTAAGCACGTCAATAAGTAGCTGCCACAAAAATATTTAATTAAAAAGTCTGTAAAATATTTTTATGGGCCCTACAAGCAGGCAACTCAAACAGACACATTGACGAAGAGCTACTTGCTTTGGAAGATTTTGATTAGGTTGGTGGCGGTGGATTATAGACCCGACATGATAGAAGAGTAGAAGCAAACAACTCAAGTAGGCACGTTGACGAAGCGCTGCCTGTTTTGGCAGATTTTAATTGGGCTGGTGGTTGGGTTAGAATCCACACTTATTATATAAAATATAAGATATATAAAATAAGTAGAAAAAATGGATGTTAAGTGAAAATTAGAGAAGCATAATTAACGAATATAATATGAAAGTTTTAAAAGAAAATTGCATTTAAATTGTCATTCTTTATTGATTTACTTATGGATAGAAAAGATTGGTATCTAAAAAGCGAAAGCATTAACATTAGATAGTATAAATTAGTAAATGCTGCTTTGATAACGAATATAATATGAATGTTTTAAAAGCAAATTGCATTTAAATTGTCATTCTTTATGATTTACTTAATGATGGATAAGAAAAGATTGGTATCTAAAGTACGAAACCATTAACATTAGATATATATCATAAGTTAGATGACTAAAATGTCTCTTATCTATTGATTTATTTTCTTAAAATTATTTTTTTAAAATTAATTTTTTCAGTTAAAATCAACTCCATAGCTACACCTCTTCATTTTCATAACTTATATTCTAATAATGGTCATTAATCTTTTATCTTTAACTCCCACATTATCATTTCTATAACTTATATTCTATATAATATTCATTAGTCTTGTGTCTTTAACTCCCTCTTTACACTCTTCATAACTCTTATTTTAATAATCTTTATTATTTCTATATTTTTTCAAATTCATAACTCCATATTATATGTTATAATCATAACTCTTATTTTAATATATTCATAACTCCATATACGATGTTATAATCATATTATTATTGTCATGTTAAATACTACAAATGAGAAGCTGTAAAATCAAAACTATAAGATAAAAATACCCATAAAAGTATGTGCATTTATTTGGTATACCTAAAGACGTCTTTTTGATCAATAATCTAAATAAACCTTTCTCTTTCTCTAATTAATTTGAATTACTTAATTAATGCAACAATATTTTATTTCATGGAAATTGATGTGCATTTTGTACTCTGAAGTTCAAAAATATAATTATTAATTTCATGTATAGAAAAAAAGCAAAAGAATTGTATTTAACATCTTATTGCTCCTATTATGTAGTTATTTTTTGTTTACTATAAATAACATGATAACACTACTTATTTAAATATCATTGGCTGTAATTTTAATTTCTCTCTCTTTTGTTTACTTATTTTTTTTCTTTAAATATTCTCCTTCATAACTCATATCTAATTATCTATTCAATTGTTATTTTTAATATTCATAACTCGCATGCTTTTAATATTCATGCTTTCAAATATTTAATTTAAAATTTTAACATATCTTTTGATATTCCTCTATTTTTATCTATATAAACTATATTTTTTATTTCATGAGAAGAATCTCTGAGGTTATCCATTTTATTGTACAATTAAAGTAGTAAAACACTTGGATCATTATTGTACTATTTGATTTATGCTTTAGTTTGACTCAATGAAGAAGGTTTTTCAATTTTAATTGTTTGTGAAAGGTGTCATTAAGAAGTTAAGAAATTATGCGCTGATTATGTACGTTATTTTACCATCTATCTTGTTATAATTAAAGTTTGAGAAGAATGTGAATGTTGTATTTATTCTTATTTGTTTTATTTTTTATATTCTCTATTTATTATACTTCTTTAATTTAATCTTCTATGAAATTTTGAATATTGTAAGTCCATACTTTATTTGTGCTTAAATTAGTCATTTGTGATTTTTATATTCGTTTGTAAATGTACTTTTATAATATTCTTTATTTTATCCTTTTCTTACGGATATGGTTTCTTCAATTAGCTACATATTTGTCTACATACTTATTGATATGGAGGTTTAATTTAACAAGAGACTATTGGGGATAAATAACATCGATTTATTCATATCATTAGAGGTTATATTATCTTAATTAATTTTGCATATATATTTCTTACTTGATAGAGTTTTGGACTTTATTAATGAATAAAATATAAATATAAAGTTAATATCGTTAGTTTTAGCATTTTTATATAATAACTCGGTTTTATAATAATTGTATGGAACAAACGTGCAACACACGTTCCCAGAATTAGTATTACTAAAAGTAGGAAGCACTAACTTTCAAAGTTAGATTACCATTTTGCCCTTCCACTTTATTAAAATAAAGCACCAACTTTTAAAGTTGGATTACCATTTTGCCTTCCACTTTATTAAAATAATTAAATATGTAATATTTTAATAACATAATTTGAATTCCAAGCATTCACTTTAATTCTTAAGTTATAATATTGCAAATTTCTTTTGTTATTACTATATATTAGTAAATTCACTTGCATAAAAGAACAAAACTGTTAAATATTTTGTTTACTACATTAAATACAAGGCAAATAATATATTGCATTAGGAACAATTCATAAGTAAAACTGTTTTTCATCATTCAAATAGTATATTTTAATCCAGTAAATTAAAATCTAATTAAATATATAGTAGATATTATTAATTCATATCATGAATGAATTGGAAGTTAAAGAAGTTCTATAGTAATGCTTACCCATCGGTTAAAGAACTTTTCATATCCTTTTCAATTCTATAAAATCACTAGCTTTACCCTTTGACCCGTTGTCAAATTATTGTATAGTTTCTTCTTTAAAATACTTAATATTTGGTGTATTCGTAGTGTGCACTTTTTGCAACAAGAGGTACGTTCATTCAATTAACTTCTCTTTAAATTAAATACATATAACAAACTTTTTTTTAAGTCGTGTAGAACTTTGTTTTGTTCTTTTTAAAAAAATTTATACTAATTAGTATAGAATACACATATAATATACGTGTTTGAGAACTAGTTAGTATAAATTAGTAAAATGTTGCTTTGATTATTGAAGTGGCTACTACCAAACATAAAATTTTTACTATGGTTATATTTCTTTGTTGTATTTTTTTTTATTTTGTAGTATAATTAAAAACTTCTATTCTAATTTTGATGCTTTGCGAGTATTATTTTGGTACCTCTAGCTTACCTCTTATATCTCACCTTTTTGTTTTTTCTTTTTTCCTTTTTTTATTTTTGGACAATGTAGGTAAAATTCATCACTTTTTGTACTAATTTTTATATTCAAGTTGAATTTGATAATCTGATACAATTCAGTGAAAGATAAACATATTAAACATTTATTAATATTGAGTCAACCATATTATGAACATTGTATTAGATAACTACTAACTGTTATTATATTAAAAGCTGCGTCCCGATTCAACGTCAACGTAAGCAAGTTGGGACTATCAAGAGTTTGAGTAGGAAAGGTCCTCACTTCTCCATATAAAAAAAAAATCTAGTTTTGAAGCACAATAGCTTATTTGAGCCTTAGAGAGAGCAATAAATGGAAAAAAAATTAAAAATCAACATTAACCACGTAGTGCTAATGTTAACACGTAGATTATTACACAATGAAGAAATTATCATGATAACAAAATTATGATCCAGCACTTTATGCTAACATATTTTTCTCTAATTTATCATACAGATTTGATATAATTTTTTTACCAACTTAAGTACACCATAAAAAATCTTTGACAAAAATACAAAGTAAAATTACGCATAATAAATCCTTATTGTCAGATCTTCTCAAACCCTACACATAATAGGAGCTTCAATATATCAAACTTATCATTGTCATGAAATACGCAAGCAACGCAACTCTATTGAATTCATCACCATAAAAGCATCAATAGCGCACGAAGCACATGCAGAACGAATATGGAGAAAATGTATGGAGGGCAGACAGATGATCTCTCCTTCTTTGGGGAGAGAGTGCTTGGTTGTTGAGGGTTCCTTTTCCTCAACCACTTGGGGAAAAGAAAAAGGAGGCGGTATTGAAGCAATATGCGTGCGCTTGGCTGTCAAAAGTACAAAGATGATAGCTATGGAAAGCATTAAAAAACTTAAGTGAGGGTGGGGGGTGGTAAAAGTTTCATTTACTTTTAAGTCACTATAACAGTTTTCTTGTTCTTTCTCACACAACAGACTTTGTGAAACAACAAATGTCTAATCCTAAGAGACCTATACCTAAGTAATTAACTAAAAGCCTAAAAAAAATTTAAAAAAAAAAAGAAAAAAAAAAGAAGAATTCTTCTGCACTAGCAGAACACTAAATAAACTAATGACACAACCTCATTTACAATGGTGAGGCTCCTCTAATCATATCACTCGGGCTATCAATAGGGAGATGAACCTACAGACCTATTCCTATTTATCAGCCGCATGGGTTTAATAAGCTCATCGAGATCATCCAGTTCCATCTCTGCAGGACCACTCTTGCAAAGGGGCTTTTCCTCACTTATCTGGTCAATAGTCTGTTCCTCTTCGTCACTACCATCTAGGCTAATAAAATCAACAAACCTCCCTTCAACGAATATGTCATTAATCCCCCTGACATAAGGTTTTTCCAAACCAGCTGCTATGTGCTCAGTAACATCAATGTGAGGAGAGCCAAAGTAACGACCTCGACCATTCTTTACCTCGCCCGAAGCTTTCCTTTTTTCTCCCTTCCTCCTGCTTTTTGGATGGTGAAGCTTGCATTTTGAACCTTGGGAACAGTTGCCCGTTGCTTCAAAAACAGGGCAGACATAGGTGTGTTTCTTCTGACACTGCATGTTTAGAAATATGATCCATTTCACAAGTTTCAACATTAGTGTGTTGTGTGTTTGTGATGATCTACATCTATCGTATATGGAACATATAAAATTAACACTGACATAGTTGCATTCCGACAAAGAGGTGGACATAGTAAGTCAAAATATTTGGCAAAATCACCAGCCCAAAAAATAGCCAAGTCAAGGAAGTCATTTCAAAAACAAAAAATCACAAGCAAGAAGAGGTAAGGGTCCCCACTACTTCACTCAGGGGGGTTGTGGAGACTAGCCTCATCAGGTTCTAACAAGTTCGGCTTAGGGACAAGCTTGTACAGGAATCAACCAAACATAAAACTAGGTGAACAAACTAAACTTAAGAAGACCACATTTGCTGATCATCCAAAACTTCCTTCACTAAAAATTATTTCTACTTGGCACCATCTGGCATAAATTAGCCGTGAGCTATTAAAAAGCTTATCTAAGTGGAATTTCGATCCTTTGAGCATCATGTAGTTGGTATTGGTTAATATGGAAGCACAAAGCAAACAAATAATACCTCATTGCCATCAGCACAATAGCCCCTGAGAAAACCTTCACAGATAGAAGCATTTGGATTCACATTTACGTGTCTATACGGACAATTCTCATTGGAGCATATTCCTGCGAAAGAGATTCAACTTAGCGCTCTAACATTTCTCTTGGTCAAATTAAATCAAAATATACTGGCAGTGACATAATAACACCCACCTTGCAGAAAATAGGAGCAGTCTTGCATTCTTTCAGGGATAACCTAATACATAAGGTGAAAACAAGTAAAAAGGCAAAAACTAATCTTGCTGCAGCCACATCAATTATACGTTAAGAAGTAACGTACCTCGTGAGTCAATTTACAGTTAGTTTCAGAGCAAGAACCATTCAGAAATTTAGTACAGACGGCGATTTTAGATGGGTCATGAATGTAAGGACATTTTCCATTGTCCTTGTTACACTTGCCAAACCTTGTAAAAAACTGGCAATACTGTTTCTTTCTTGCCAACCGAATTCTAGCAGTGTGCAAACTCCAGCGTACTTTCTCACTTGCTAAGATGCGTACTCGTCTCTTTGGATTTCTAACCAGCTTATTACCAGTGCCGATCCGTACATACCTACAAGCAGTTACAAGCTTTTATATTTTACAAGGCAAAGTTTTATCCACAGGAATCATTTATATTTATCTTATTTCATCCCTTGGAAGTAATTTTTTATATAATTCTTTCATATTGGCCACCTTTTTCGAGTACCTACTATTATGAAATCTAATAGAAAACATTGTGATATAAGCAACACCACAGTAATAAGAATTATGAACAGCTCATACTTCCTGAAAACTAAGAGATCTCAAGAAAAAAAGTTATGTAAATCAATATCACAGTATGCAACAAACCAATACTGACTCAACGCCTGATGATTAACCAGCACTAGGCACAAAATTGATTATGAACTGAAAACAAAAGTATTATACGTACTCATCATTCCCAATCAATAATCTTTTTGGGATGTAAGATTTCTTTGCCTCTGGAACTGACACTGATGGTTCCTCATCTGTCCATAAAACAAGGAGAATTACAGAGTCACGCAGCAAATAATGTTAAGTGGCAGTTGCTGCCACTCTTAGAAATTAAGAAAAAGAAACCGACCCCCACTTCTACAAGATTAAAAAAGAACAAGACAAAGCTAGTATGTTTGAGCTCAAGTCTGTATTTCAAAGAATGATTGATCAAGATAAAGATGAAAAGTACTAACCCAGACTCCAAAACCAAAACCCCAACCCCCCAAAAAGAAAAAAAAATTAAAGGGAAAATGTTGATTCAAAATAGACAGCAAGGGCATTAAGAAACAGCTCCTGCAGTTCTTCTTCCCTCAAGTGAAAAGCGGTAAGAACCAATTTGTAACTTAGGTTCCAATAGACATGCAATACTTATACAATAAACTTCTCATGAACTTTACATTTTATTTCAATAAAGGAGCTTCTCATGAACTTTACATTTTATTTTGTCAAGTTGAATTCTTGACAAAATTTGAATTATCATAATCTAAATTATTTCCTTTTTCATATGCATCCAAATGATTTACATAATAAAACAAAGAGTAAGAGGAACTCCACATCAATTTCCTAAAGTTTTCACAAAAAAGCAAAGAAAATTTTGAAGGAGAAGCTCTAAAACAAACTTTAATCATTAGTGTGAATATAAATAATTTCATTAAGCGGTAAGAGGAGAATTATAAATTAAAGTTCTTCTAGTTATAGAAAAGTAATATTTTTTAGGATGGTCTAAAAAAGAAAATATGTCATATAAATTAAGATAGAAAAGTAATATGTTATGTTTAAAATAATAAGAATAATAACGATAATGATGATAATAATTAAAAAGAAAGTTGGCAAAATTCAAATTGAGCAAGTTTCAGAACATTGATATAAGATATTTAAAGTACTAAAAAACCATGAATTGCACATGGCCTAGTGGATAAGTTTTTTTTCTAATCCTAATGTTGATGGTTGCGTGTTCGAATCCATGTAGTGAATCTGTTTGATTGCAAAAGGGAAAAATGCTATTGCTCTGGATATAATAAAAATGTGTCTATGTAGAGTCGAACCCATTTCCTTGAGGACAAAAATTCGACCTTCCACCACCTGCACTACGCTTAGATTTAACATTCTAAGTGGCATGTTTAATATTTCTATGCTTTCGGATACATATATACATATATAGACAAACTTTTTACCGAGGTCACCGGGTGTCGTGGCACCCCACTGCTATACATAGATCCACCCCTGCTTCCATGACCATATTAGATAAAAGACCTGAAAGACTTGGTTTTATCAAAGAGCTAGCACCCCTTCCCGCACCTCCACCAAAAGAGGAGTGCCCACTCATCCAAAAAAGCAATCAATTGAGAGAATTTTTTTTCATTGAAAAAATATGAGCACTGATAAAAGAATATCATTGAGTCAATGTTGTGAAAGGTGATCGCCTTGTCGCCAATGGCGAGAGGCGAGGAGAGGCGACCCTCGATCGCCTTCTAGCTTTATGGCGAGACATTCTTGAAAAGGCAAGGCCATAGCAGCAATGGCAACAAAGGCGAGAGGCGACAAAGGCAAGAAAGAAGTCGCCTTTTGTATTTTCTTAAGAAAGCGACAAATTTAGGTGTTCTAAAGTTAAAAGGGATTTTCTTTCCAAATTTAGGGTGTACTCATGTCTTTATAACTTGAGTTATTATTGTCTGTCTTAAATTTGTTACTTTTATCGTATTTACATATTATCATTTGCTTTCCACTTTAGTCATTTCTCTTTCATATATAGTATCTTCTACGTTTGGGGCTGATATTTTTGAGATGAGGGTCTTCCGAAAACCTCTCTATCTTTATGGGGTAGTGGTAAAGTTTGCGTCCACTTATGGGATTCCACTAGGTATCTTGTTGTTTCTTTGCAAATTTGCACAGTTGCACTCTTAACTTAGACTGCGACTACAACCAAATGACCCAACTAGACTTCTCCAGCGACCCGCCAAACTTTCTTGGAGACTCCAAACTCCAACCAATACGCATTTCTTCTTCTTCAGATTTCAATTTCTAGTGTTTCTTTTTAATCCTTCTCTTTCGGACTTTAGAGTTACTTCTACCTCTGTTTTTTCTCGCTATTGACTTTGATTTTGTTTTCTTCTCATTCAAGTTCTAGACTTTAGGTATCTACTCTCTATTTTCAATTTTTTAATTGACATATTCGTTAATATGTTATTGAGATTGAGATTTTGATTATTTATATATGCAATTAAATATTTTAATTTTTTTCGTATTAATTAATGTCGTACTTCAAAAAGGCGAGTGCCTGGCCGCTTGCATTGCCTTGTGGCGAGGCAAACCCTTGGCGCCTTTTGCGGTCCAAAACACCGCATTGAGTGAATAACACATTTCCTCTTTAAAAGAATCTTGCTATTTTTACAATAAGAAAAGAATCTTACTATTGAGATAGGTGTCCAAGTTGACATTATCAAAGCTCATAACTAATGTTTATAAAGCACATTAGTGAATTTAAGAAAATTTGCACTATCCAAACTGGATTTGGTTTCGGAACTATCAGAGTCAGACACTTCAGACAAGGTTCTCTAGTAGCCAAAAACAAAATTAGGAGTCGTGACCAAGTAGATACATTTCAGCAACTTTAAGTTCAACAACCATCTCCCTAACATGAAAAACTTTGTAGCAAGTACTTCTCCTTTCAAACTTCATTGAAGGGGCATATTTATAGCAGACTAACGAAGGAACTCCACAGATTCTCTATATGGGTAGTGGCACCAAAGAAATTAGACTCTTATAGCAAAAGCCAATGCAGTAAAGCTGGAGGCTATCCACTTTATATTGAAATTCCGGCATATTGATTCATGAATCAAGTAACCAACATGATTTAGTTTCAGTTTTGAAGGGCACAATGAACTAAAGGGCTTGAAAGAGATGCATGATGGAGGCTTTAAAAACTAAAAACCTGCAATCTTATGTACTCTAGGCCAGATATTGAGAAGCACGTGACTATGCCAACTGGCCTTAGTGCTATTAAGTTATCAGAAAAAATGGTTTTAGGGATAAATGAGTCATGTTGATCAGTTTATGCATATCCATTATTAAGCTCTCAATATTTATAAATCGAACCAGTAGTAAATTTCCAATCCAAAGAGGCTTAAGACAAAAACTCCCTTGTCTCCCTTCACATTCTATTAGCAATGGAAGTTTTAGTTATGCATTAACTATTGCTATCAGTAAAGACTGGTTAAGAGGCTTTAGTATTTACCCCGGTGAAACTAACCATATGGAAGTGTCACATATTATGTGCTCATGAAGCACAAGCAAAGCAACTAAAGGTGTTACAAATTGTTTTTGCAGCCGCTTATGGGCTAATGCAGCTTATCAACAGTTTGTTTTTCTGCTTTTTTGATTGGCTATTAAGAGCAGTTAGTTCCCTGTAAGGAATAAGCAGATATTGGTCAACATATTTGGCTAAAAGGGGAAATACTTTTCCACTGCCTAGGCTAGTTCGCCACAGTATAGTGACAGAATTGGACAGACTCAATTTTGCAGGGGTGATTCTAAAGCATAGGAGCAGACTACTACATGAAAGTGCAATGTCTTTCCATGGGAGGGAACACTTTGATTAACAATATACTATGATCCTACATTCCAAGTGTACAATGCAATGTAGCAACTCATAAGGCATGAACGGATTTCAGGTGGCATGGGAATGATGAAAGAAGAAAGAATTCATATGGTCGATGCACAAATGTCAGAGCACCTAAAAATGCAGAGGTATGGGAGTGAAAAACGTGCTGCAACAACACCATATCCAGTGAAATCCCACAAAGTAGGGTCTGGGGAGGATAGTGTACGCAAACCTTACCACTACCTCGTGGAGATAACACACGGGAAAATATTCATTTTAAATAAACATGATGGCGAAGTGATTGATCAAGAAAGCTGCTTCGCATAGCAGCACGGCGCTTGTACTGATCTGCGACCAACCAGACATTGTCTAGCCAGCTTCAATCCTCTCAATACTTCCTCAATAAAATCCAATTCAGGCAAACCACAATTTAATCCTGCAAGCTGCTCTAGAATGCCGGCTGCACTCATAGGAACACCCCCTGTTTTTTTCATTTCTCATAAGACACTGCTATTTCCATTAAATGGGCCAACCAACATATTCAATGGCAGCTGGATTAAAAGAATGATCAGGAAGACTTGTTTAAGAAGGTATCAAAAATATGTATGAAATGGAGGGATTTTGGTCCACCAATGGAGTAACTACTTCACATGGGTTTTGCACTTTGGAAATATAAATGGAAGCACTGAGACAAAGAAAGCTAACTCGGTTTTCTCTCTGTGAGGCAAGACAAATGGTGTGAAGTGGAGTCCCTAGCACTAAAGTTCAAAACCTACACATTATACAACTGGACTTTAGAGGTGCAGACTGGACGATGGATGAAGAATTAATTTCAGAAGTACCCTCTCTTGCTGGAAAATCAGCAAGGGTGCCATTCATGTGCAGGAATGAGGAAATGAAAGAACTGGAGACTAGGGATCTAAGGTTCAAATGAAGCAAAAATGGTGTGCTCTCAGTCAAGTCCTGTGAGATAGAGTGGAGATGGCCAACTACAGTGCAATGATCCACTAAGACCATGTGATCCAACCACCATTTGAAAAGAGAATCATTTGACACAGCAACAAAACATAGGAACTCAGGAAGGTACAAGAGTTCCCACAAAAATATGAATGGCTAGATTTCAGCTCCGTAAGCCAAAATAAAGTCCTGCTCATTGCTTCGACTATCACAAACAAAATCAAAGCATTCTCAAAATAATATTGCAGGTACAAAACACAATATGATAACTTAAAGGAACTTACATTCTCACAGTAACACTTTATAAGGCCAAAGTGGCACATAAGCATCATCCTTGAAAACATCAAAAGAAAAAATATGCAAGGGTGGAAGGAGAAAAAAAGAATCAACCAAAAAAGGAGCAAACCACCTGAAATTCTTTGTAGTGTCTTCCCAGAGGAGTCCATCTTATAACGCTCGCAACCAATGCGGAATATCCTTTCTCCTGTAAAAGTTAGAAGACCATCATAGTGCTCAATTAAAAAAGAGTACACCATTTGGAAAATGTACATAAAAAGGACATCACTTTTGTGGTAATTATTAATAAGGACAAAGCTGATACATTGACATCCAATTACTTGGTACAAATTTTCGAGAAACTTAGAAAAGCATGAATATGCCACACCAGGGTAGAGAACTGGCCTACCTGGGAGCAGCTTTACGCTATAAAACTTACGAGAAACATTGTTTCCATTCATTGAGTCAGCATTAGAACCATATTGTCCACTTTTCCTTCTGTCAACAGCAGCAACTGCTAGTGCAGCTTCCTGCAAAAAGGCCTTCACTTTACAACTCAACTCCTACATCCACTCGCAAATTTTACAACCCCAAAATAAACCTTAGTGCAGCTGGACAAACCTCAGCAGCCTTCTGTGACCTTTGCTCAATTGATTTTGACCACTTCAGACTAGAGCCAGAGACACTTAACACCTTAGATCTTCGTAAAGAGAGTCCATGAATTGACCTTGTGTAGATTGTCTCCCGCTTCTTTGAGAGCAATAACTTCCGTCTAAAAGAAAATATACTTAAGTTACAATGTTTGCCACCAAAAAGAAATGAATGGGACTGAAATGATTGCTCACCTGATAATAGAGGAATTGTCACTTGGAGGCGAACTCAGGAAACTCCTCCAATAGCTAGATCTTTTCCATGGAAATAAGTAAGGCCAAAGTTTCTCATATTCTACGGTATCACCATATTTCCTTGATGACTGAGAGTCACCAAATTTCCAGACCAATGAGAACTTTGACAATTTAGAGGTCCTGACTAAACCTGTAAAAGGTAATTTAGTAAAACCTTGTCTGATTAATGATGATATTGGCACGTACTTACAAAAATGGTGGTGTTCTAGGCCAAAACAAGTATATAATGTCTGAATAAAAAAAATTAACCCATCGTGAAGTAATTTTGGTTTAATTAAACACTCTCTGACAAAAATAGTACTGAGGGTCTATCGAAAACAAGCCTCTCTGCCCCCATAAAGGTAGGGGTAAGGCCTATGTACAACCTACCCTCCTCGGTCCCACTAGTGAGATTACAGTGGGTATGTTGCTATACTCTCTGACAAGAATAGGTAATGTTAATTCCAATCACCAGTTCCACCAAACCTAACCCTACAGCCTGTCAGGTCGTAGACAAAGTTATTCCAGGATTAAAATGCTTGATTTTGTAATATTGGAACTAATAAATCCTTTGAAGTGCATAAACTTTTTTTTGGACAAATGGTTGGTTCATTTCATTGAAAAAAGGGAATATACATATAACGGAAAACATATGTTTGGTTGAGGTTGGATAAATATCTGTTTACAGTTTACTTCAACATTTGAAGTAAATAAGAAAAAAAAGAAAGATGCATTAGGTATTTTCTCCAAGGATTGCTAATCCCAGTATTGACTTTCATGCCAAATCGGGCACAGGATATTCTCCAAGGATTGCTAATCCCAGAATTGACTTTCATGCAAAATCCGGTGCAGGATAAACTATGGCATAAATAATTCTGATATTGCTTATACTGGAAATAGAAGTCCTACCAAACACGGGATAAAATGATTTGAATATTTTCAAGTACCCATATACAAACCCTAAATTGAAGACCATGTAGAACCTATGATTGTCATCTCATTGCAATTGACTTTCTTCATTATCTTGTGAAGTCCAATGTTTTGCAAACAAATGCAGAAAATAATGCTCCATGAAGCTATTAGGAATTATCACATTACCCTCCTTGTCACCCATGTCAAACAGCTACATACTCTCAGGGGTGTCCCCACAGTATGCACAACAATACGTTTGAGCTCGAGGAACTAATAAAGTTTTCAGCTGTCTTTAGAAAACACCCTTGTAGAACCCTAGAGGCCTAGACTAGTGGAATATCTTTCACCAAGTAAAGCTGGTTTTTTTGTTTCAATGTGTAGCTAGAAATGCTGCAAACAGCCACTTTGAAGTAAAATAAAAAACAAATCCTTGACAAAATAAATATATATACAAAAAAGCATGAATAAATATTTCAAACTGACAAAACAGATCAACCAACTAGACTTTCAGCTATATAACTTCTTTATATCCACTTCACTCTATTTAGATCTATTTCAGTCTAATACAAAAACACCAACAAAACATTGATTGGATTCAAGCGAAGGTTGCTTGGACTCAATCATGGTTTGTTTAGTAACTTACTCTTTAACCCCAAATCCAATTTCTCAATTCAAATTCTTTGAAAATCCAAGCAATGCTAAATTAATATAATTGCCACACTGCGTAGGCTTAATTATGATTTAAGCAACAAAAAGTCAAACATGAAAATTGAGTGGAAGCAAGCAGATGAAACAGAAGTTGGATCATGCAAATTCCTATGGCGCCAAATATGATGAGTTGTAAAAATATATCCTTACCACTCAGCCTTTTCGTACCTCTTTGGAAAGGAACTATATTCTTTGTCGTGGCAGCTCTTTGCTTCATATGATTATTGCTAGATGCACGAATCAGTTGATTCTTTCTCCTCTTATAGTAGCCATCTGATGATGTCTGGGTCTTGTCTGAAGATGCAACTAACTGATTCAATCTTTGCTTCACATAAATTATATTCTTTCTGGAACTGCCTTCATCTAATGTATTCTGTCTTCCAGAATTGCCTCCCAACCCAATTTGACATTCAGGAACTGTAGAAGATGTTGAAGGATGCTCAGAAGGCTTCAGCGCCAAAATATTGTCAGTTATTTCCATAGGATCTGAGTTTGTAGCAACACTACCATTTCTAGGATGATCTACAACTGGTGAAGATGTAGACGTCAATGTAATGCAACTAAAAGATTCGCTTTGTGATGGGGTTCTGGGTCTCTCTGAAGGAGCATTTACTTCTGGAGTTCTCCTGCAACAGGGTGACCCAGTTATCTCAGTCCTATTCTCAGATTTTCTCGTCATGTCATTCACACCGGAAGAGTTCAACCGGCAAGTTGAAGAACTTGGAGCATGGTATCCTTTGGAAAGGGAACCAACAGGAGAAGAATTTCTGACAAGACTGTTACCCTTGCGAATGTAAGAGCTCACTTTTGCAATGTCCTTAGGTAAATGGCTTTGAGGAGGTAGGGAATTCATCTGGGAACTTCGTGCAACAACAGAGGAAGAGCTATTACCAGTTCTATGCCATGTCAGTGGCTTCTTCAGAACAGGCACATTCCTTGGAGTGATAAAACTCGATGGGCGAACAGAGAAAACGCTAGAGCCAGCAGGACTTTGCTGGTTTGCTCCCAGATTTGGTTTCCAACCCTGTGAACTCACATGCTTGGAGGACTTTACTGTATTATGTGATGATGATGGCACAGTACTGACGTTAACCAGAGGATTGCCACCAACTTTATGATCTGAACTTCTACCAAACTCAGAAGTACCTGGCGATGTTTTCACTGAAGAAGGAATATTGTCATAAGCTGTTATGTAATTTTCATCAACACTGGGGGCTCTTTCAATAACAATTTCACTAGACATTGAGGACTTATCAATAGGTTTGTCAGAGACTAATCTATTAGGTAAATCAGGAAACGACACCAGCAGCGACATATCAGGCGGAGATTCCATACTTTTGACACTTACTTTGTTGGCAAATAAAGAGAGATTATCTGCCAATAAAGGTGTGCTATCCCTGTCAAGCACATAATTGGAGCTCTCGTGACCTTCTGAGGCCAACTTTTGATCTATTCCAAGAGAGGAACCTTTGACATCACTTACTCCATAACCCATTCTTAGCATCTCAACGGATACAACTGAAGTTGTATTTTCTTGTCCCACTGCTCCCAGTTGAGAATTGTGAGCAATGACCTGCGGAACATCTGAAAAGTGATCCATCAAGCCATCTTCAAATGTCTCAGCCTGACATACATCCTTGGCAGTACTGTTGCTCGCAAGCATTATGACTGATGGACAAACTAGTGGACTATCATCTACATTAGACATTGTATTTTGAGACCCTAACTCGGTCACAGAAACATCATTGATCGT
>JAOTQR010000079.1:16410633-16436428 GCA_025774065.1 Solanum ossicruentum
CAGATTCTTTAATTGGACCATACTCAGACACTTGAAGCTCAACCGCAGAATGCCCTCCAACATGACCAGTATTATCCGCATCAAAACTAGTAGATTTGTTTTGTACTTCAATCATAGATGTCTCAGAATTCAACATGGACGGGACAGTCTGAACTGCTCTGCTGGTATAATCAGCAACATCATTAGTTTCAGAGTCCACGCTTGAAGAAACCAAGACTTCAGCTGGACTAGCTTTCTTCTCATCAGAATTAGACTGCTCTACAGACTCATCTTTATTAACAGCAGCCAGTTTAGAAGGTTTTTCTAGTTTGCTAACTCCTCCATCTGAAGGCAATTTCACATTGGTAGGGGTTAAGACTTTCTTCTTAGTCACTTTCTTCTTCTTTTTAACTATGAATAAAGGTATTCTAAATTTCCCAACATGACTGCCCTGATTCAAAACCTTGACCTCTGAAGATTCCTTCCTTTCTTTGTTTCCAGTTAAATCATTTGTCCCGTTGGAACTCAGCAATGAAGTATTGTTAGATGCACTACTAACAACAGAAATTTTAGCTTCATCAGGCAGAAGTTTAGGCTCCTTATTCAAAGTACCGTTAGATGCGCATCCAACAGAATCTGTAATTTTATCTGCCAAGTGTCTTGAATCCTTGTAAGAATCCAAAGTGCAATTAGACGAACTTCCAACTGCAGAAACCGTAATTTTATCTGCCAAACATTTGGACTCCTTGTTAGAACTGGATCGGCAACCAGAATAATTTGCTGAACCATTACCCTTTCCCAAATCATCCCCAATTCTCTTCGCTGGAGAATCAGAGAAATTCACTTTTCTAATCTTCTTACATCTAGGTGTTTCACTTCTGTCTTCGTTGATGGTGGAGCTTGACGGAGTCATAATGGCCTTCGCCACAAGTGCATTAGATTTAAATGAAACATCAAGCTCCATCTGACTTCCATCTCTTTCCTCAACCCTTCTCTCCAGCCTCTCAAACACATCTTTCTGCTTTGCCCTTGGCCCACCAGAACACAAGCCATTGTCCTGATTTCTAGTCCTGTTGTTAGCTTTCCCACACTGTATCCTGAGTAATGCACTCTTCTTCTGCACTTGCTTCTTCTGCGGAGACCTATGAGTTTCCTCCTTGTCCACTCTTAACCTACTGCTAAACCTAGCATCACCGCAATCATTACCATCATCCAAAGACGACACTCGCCTAGAAGAACCAACCAAAACCTCATCAACATTACCACCATATTTCCACCTCTCACTTCCATATCTATCATCACGCAGCTCATAATTACCTGGACTCAATCTTAAATCCCTCGATGGATTTATATCAATATCCATTCTACGCCTCTCAAGACGGTACCTTTCATCATCATCATAATTGCTATTCACATCTCTCCTAACCCAAAGAGGTTCTTGACTATCGTTTACAGAGGTAGCACGATTCTCTCTCAACCCATTTTGGATAAAATTATCAGCGGTAAACCTCGGTGACGGAGGAGGAGGGGGGTTACGGTACTGGTCATTATAAGGAAAATTTTGGGGATGGGGTTGAGGGGGCAGGTATGGAGGTTGATTTAGGATTAGATTGGAGGAAACCCTAGGGGGGGAGCGATTTGGGAGATAATCGAATCGACGGTCTTCTGAGAGGCGAGAAGGAAAGGAGAACTGGGATTTGTGGTGGAAGGGAGGGGACGGGGAAGGAGGAAGAGGAGGATGAGAGATGTGGTGCTGAGGTGGTGGTGGAGGGAAATTGGAGATAGGTGGTGGTGGTGGTGGTGGTGGTGGACGTAGCTGCGGCGGCGGAGGAGGAGGAGGAAGTAGGTGGAAGAAATTAGGGTTATGGGAAAAGTTCGGAGGGCGTTGAACATACCTGTTGTGATGCTGGTGATGGTGCTGATGGTGATGGTGATAGGGAGGAAGATCCATGGAGACCGCTGGACCAAACCGGAGAAGAACAAACCGGCGGCAGTGATAGCGGCGACGGCGACAGCAGCCTTTGTTTGAATCTTTGTGAAAAAAAGAACCTTTGGTCGCATGAGAAGTTAAAACCACAAAAATTATTGACTTGTGACAATTTTAGAGTAGAGTCGCGTTGCCCAAAGTGGATATTCTTTTCCTTCCCGCCCAAGGGTCTAAGTGGGGTAAGAGTCGAAGCAAAATGATAAAAAAAATTTACGGATTGAGCTCTGTACTCGCTCCATTGCCAGACAAGTATGTCGACAAGATCTCTTCTAAAATATAGTATAAGAGCAAAAAGTTTGACGTATAAATTTCTTTTTTCTCTTATACTATATTTTGGAAGAGATCTTGTCGACATGCTTGTTTGGCAATGGAGCGAGTACAGAGCGGGTTAAGCTCAATCTACAAAATTTTTTAATCATTTTGTTTCGACTCTCATGATGACTTTTTTCATTTTCAACCCGCATAAACTCGTCTTGCTAATTTTAAAGTTCTTTTATTTTATAATTAAATTTAGATTTTTTTTGCTAATTAACATCTCAAAAAGCTAATTAACTATTTTTAGTTGACATTTTAACAATTATTTCTTAATCTTTATTTAAAAGTTTAAAATTAAGATTTTAACAACTAGCAATTTATCAGACATATCTAGTTTAAATTTTAAAGAAAAAATAAAGTTAAAGTCAATGTTTAATATGAAAAGTTTTATATATACATACATACACATATATATAAGTCAATTTTGACCTGGGGCCCGTTTTATTTCTTAATAACGCAAATTAATCTGGGTTAAACCCATTATAATTTGTTGGCCTATCATCATAAGTCGGTTATAACGACTTAAATAAGCCAGTGGACAAAAGTAGTAACCTAGAGTTACTTTCCAAATCAAAAACCCTAATTCCTATTCCCTTCATCCGCCGCAAGACATGCTTCCTTGGAAGCCGACTGTTCATTCCCTCTTTCTTGACTTGTGGGTGTTGAACTTCCTTCATGATGTGGCAAGCACCAAATGTTTCAGCTATCAAAGGTTTGACGCTTTGCATCTCGTCTCTAGCGTCTTCATCTCTATCTTTGTTAACTTCATCTTGACTATTTCCAGGTGTGAGATCTGGTGGACTTATGAACTGAAAGAAGAGTCAGGACCCAACTATATCACTCCACAGAACACGTAGGCCTTTCAACTCTATTCTCAACTTAGCATTCCTCCTAATATCAGCCTTCTCATTTTGTCTCTGTCTTCGCTTTTTCAAAACAACCCACGGAGAAAAAGAGTTGCTCAAGAGGTGCATTTGGTGGTCTATCTTGGTCGAAGTTGTTTATTTCCCCATTTGGCCATGGTTCTTCTCTTTTGCTGGTTTACAACTTTTTGAGAAATTGAATAGCTTATGGAGTAGCTTTATTATTGTGTGAATATAGTCTGGTCAACTCTGTATATCTAATCTACGTATTATGGCCTCTGAATTTGTGCAGTACTTGCATCTGATCTTTTCCTGTTACTCCTAGATTTGATTCTGATAGAAGGAATTCTCTGTTTGTCTATGTTCAGTATATCTCTGGCTAGGCTAGGCAAACTATGTATATCTCTGAACATCTGCTTAACTTCTGATCGTACTGATGTATTAGCTATAAAATCTACTAGTTGATTACCTTCCCTGAGTATGTGTTTTATATGTATGTTGCATGCTTCCACTAACTTGAAGATATCCTTGACTATGTCAATGATTTCCCAAGGTATTTTTCACAGCTTAGTTAAAATATTTGCTAAGCTTAAAGAATCCACCTCCACTTCCACAAAATGAAAGCCCTGTGATAGGAAGTAGCCCAGCCCTTCCTTGACTGCCCTTGCCTGAAAAGTTTATATATTTGATTTTTACTAATTACAAAAATTTAATTTCTTCAAATTCTTATTTGGTTTTTTAAACCTGCAACCCACCCCACACTCGCATAGCTCTAAACCTGCCTCATACCCGCCCCCTGCCCCTCCCCGCCCATTGCCATCCCTACTTTCATTTCTTTGAGGATATATCTATTTTTCAAATGTTTGTTATAATTGCGTGTAATCTTTATGTGTTCTTAATGAATACATCAGCCTATTGTCACGGACTTAGAACATTCGCTAAGACCTCCGCGCGACACTAGTCAATTTGCTCACGAATCTTTCACGATCTTGCAAATACTAATAAGCCTTTCACTATGATCGCTAAGGGAACGCTAGATAATTAAAGATAAGAGAGCTTTTGAAAGAAAGATGACTTTGACTGCTAAGAGAGAATGCTTTACAAGGCATTGATTGCTTTATGACTTTCTTGGTTACAAATGAATGTTAAGGAGGGGTATTTATACTACTCCACCTCCTCCATGGACGACTAGGATTGATTTGATCTAACGACTACAATTAAGTCTTCTAGAATGCTCCTACAAAATATCTAAGATATTTACAAGTACAATACTTATCTACACATTTCTACAAGTCTCTGGAACCTTCCAAGCCTCTCTAGTCTATTCTTCAATCTTTTGCATTATTCTAGTGAATTCCAGAGTCCTCCAGAGCACCATGACACGTTCTTGTGCATTTTGGAGCAAAATTCAAGTGGGATGTGTCATTCTGCCCCACCTGATGATGCGACGACCGTGGAGCATTGTTGATGTTGCAAGAACTCTCGTACCTTGTCCCTGAACTGCCACAAGTCTTCATATCTTTCCCAAGTGGCCTCCTCCGATGACTGACTATTACGATCCAAAATAGGTCATGAGTGGCACCCACACTTACCCTCCTAGGTGGACGAATCAACATATAAATTCCAATCGATACTAACAGTTCACTTATAAAATATAATAATAATCAAAAAGATTAATTCCATAAAGTAAAAATAACCCAAAATTACTAAATTTATTACTTAATGTTCCCCAAAATCTAAAAATTATCACATCAGGACACTAATATGAAAATACCAAGTCTAAGAATATCAACTCCAAAATGAAAGAACAAGTGGTTTATGTCTGAAAGCTAAAGACACCATGACAAGACTAATAAGATCTAACGCGATCTAGAGAAATAGCTCACCCTGGAACCTGATGTGCTGCAGACTGACTAGAGCTGAGGGCAAGCCGAAGTTAGTGGAACACTCGCTGCACTCCACAAAACAAAATAAGAAAAGTATAAGTAGGGATCAGTACGGGCAACATGTACTAAGTAGATATCATCGGCCAACTCAAAATAAAAATCAATATGCATAAAATAAAAGCAAGAATCAACCATAACACTTAATAGGGAGCAATAACAGGGACAAGTACACAAACAATCAACGATATCAATGATATACATGAGGACTCAAGCCTCCACATCATATTTCTTTTGGGAGATAGGTTCCTGGATTTTAGTACATTAAATTATTTTAATAAGTTTTCCCTCATTATTATTATGTCGGAACGTGACACTTGATCCTATAATATATATGTGTTGGGACGTGACACCCTATCCGATATATATAATTCATTATTTTTTATCATTACTTCTCGTTTCATTACAAATGTTTCATCAAGCCTTCTTTATTCAAGGCATCACTGTGTGAGATCAAGTTCAAATTATGGGTTTCATGGTCTTGGATTACAAACCAATCATAATAATACATCAGTCAAGCAAACCACAACAATTAAGTGCATAGAAAATATCACAACTTTACTCAATGACTATCAATTGTTATTAAGAGTCTCCCTACTAAACTCAAGTGAGCTACTCCACCAGTGGTTTCCCTTTCCTCAATGCCTCAAAATCTTCAAATCTATCAAATATATAATATTCATAAGAAAATGAATCTAAGGACACCCATATTACTATATGTCTAATCTAACTGAAAGATTCACCTAATTCGATAATCAAGTTCCTCATTCAAGCTCAAGGTTAAGCCTTAATTCCTCCAAATAACATAACTCTAATGATATTCATATAATCATATGTTTGTATATTAGAATGTGAATTATAAGCCGACATGTACGTAAACTCTTAGGCGTAGCAACTCTTAACCACAAGATTCACCAATATTGTTATAGTAATTCTTAACTACAGATTCCTTCTCAACATATATTGTAACAATTATCCCTCCACATGCTCACCATTCCAGCAAACTAAATAATTATCTTGACACGTATCCCATTGCTCCTTTATACATAGGTAATAATAATATAATGATAGTAATAATTAAATTGAAACCATAATGATAACCATAAACTAAGTTTGCAGCAACATAGAATTTCTCACTAATTGTCACTAAACCTGTCATAATTGTATTGTCTGCATTAGCTATAGTTCTTTTGAATTCTTATTTCTTTCCATTTAATTAGCATAGGTTTCCTAACTTTCAAATTAAATAAAATAAATAATTTGATAAAAGTAGGCATACATCATACCTAGCCATTAATGTACAGAACCATCAAGCATAAATAGAAATTCCTTCACCTGGAAACTACGTTTTTGTTTCTCTTCGTGTTGGTTGACGCCGCACGTAAGACCCAAACCCTATCTTGCTCGTTATTTTCTTTTTTTTTTTCCAATAATTATTTATTAGAATTGAGAACCTTACTACTTATTTTTAATTAATATAGAATAAGAGGTGAAGGTTTATAATCAATTTATCACTTTAATCCATCAACTAATTTAATCGTCTAAAAATACTCCAAAGCTAAATAACAAAAGTTACCAAATAGTCTAAAAACCCCCTTTTTCAAATTTACAAAATAAATATTTATGGAATAAAAATCTCTGTTTGTCAAAACGAATTGACGGTCATTACACTGACCTTTCCAGTTGACGAGCAACATTGCGGTAGTAGGTTGTCCCCTCTTCTGCTTGGCTTGATAATCTATGATGTCTTCTATGTCTCGATCATGTGAGGCGGTGATGGTAATGGGTGCCCGGCTTGACTGTCCTCGGCTTGTGTCCTCTTATCCTCGTGGTACGGCTTGAGGACGCTGGGATGAAAGACAGGATGTAGCTTTAATGACGGTGGTAGCTCTAGTCGGTAAGAGATCTTTCCAACCTTGGCAATGATCCTGATGGGCCTTCATACTTGCACACTAAGTTCTGATTAATGCCCCTTAGTGCCTTGAGTTGCCTCGGGTTGAATTTTACCAAGACCAAGTCTCCAACTTTGTAGCCCATGGGACGACATTTACGGTCGGCGAACTTCTTCATCTTGTTTGGTCGATTTGTCTAAATAAGACTTAGCAGTATCCATCTACTTCTCAAATCCTTTGGCCATATGGTATGCGCCCAAATGCTTTTCCTCGAACACAGTCGACAGTGAATGTGGAGTTTGGGGCTGTTGGCCTGTTGTTAACTCGAACAACGTTCAGCCAGTCGCTTTACTCTTCTACATATTATAGGGAAATTTTGCCATATCAAGCAACTTGGTCCAATCTTTCTGATGTGAGCTCACGAAGTGCCTAAGGTACCAGTCTAGCAAGGCATTAACTCACTCCATTTGGCCATCGATTTGGGGGGTAGAAACTTATGGAGAAGTGTAATTCTATGCCAAGTATCTCAAATTTCTCCCTCCAAAATTTTCCTGTGAAGCGCGGGTCCCTGTCACTTATTATGTGCCTCGACAGCCCCCAGTACTTTACTACATTCTTGAAGAATAACTGGCCTACCTCTTTGGCTATGCATCCGACTGTGGCTGGCATGAAGGTGGCATACTTTGAAAATCAGTCTACCACAACAATGATGGTACCATACCCATCAGACTTCGGTAAGCCACTAATGAAGTCTATGGTTACACTCTCCCATGAATGCTCGGCTACTGGTAGTGGCTCTAAGAGTCCTTGAGGATGACTTTGCTCTATCTTGTCCTACTGGCACACAAGACAAGTCCACACATAACATTCAATGTCACCCCCGATGTGTGGACAGTAATAGATTGCCTCAATAAGAGCTCTTATATGACGCTTCCCTAGATGTTCGGTCCATAAGGTATTATGCTTTCCTTCATTATTTATCGCCTGATATTCCCATACTTTGGCATATAAACTCTTTGCTCGGCGGTAAGTAGAAGGCCATCCTCTATCCAAAAGCGTCGGGTCTTCCCCTGGGACACCAACTCAATAAGTCCCCTAGCTTCTGGGTCATGTTATATGCCCTTTTTAATGTAGTCTCGTATATCGCATTGGGTTGTGGTGATGGCAGCTAATTCTACCTTTCTACTTAAGGCATCAGCCACGACATTACCTTTGCCTGGCTTGTACACTAGCTCGTAGTAGAACTAGGCCAGAAAGTCCTGCCACCTATCTTGTTTGGGGGTAAGCTTCTTCTGTGACTGGAAGTAGCTAGTGGCAACATTGTCGGTCTGGACCATGAACTTTGAACCCAATAAGTAATGCCTCTAGGTTCTTAGGCAATAAATGATGGTGGTCATCTCCTTCTCTTGCACGATATACTGCCATTCTGTCTCATTTATCTTGCGTCTTTCAAAGGCTATGGGGTTCCTATCTTGCATTAACACACCCCCTATGACGTAATCTGAGGCATTTGTATGTACTTCGAAAGTCTTGGAGAAGTCGGGCAGAGCAAGAACTGGTTCCTCCAATATGGCAACTTTGAGGCCCTCAAAAGCCTCTTGACATTTCTTGCTCCAAACCCACGACTTATTTTTCTTTAGTTGCTCAGTGAATGGAGCATTTATTGCGGAGTATCTACTAATGAACCTCCGGTAGTAATTGGCGAGCCCAAGGAACGACCTTAACTCCGTGACCTTTGTAGGTACTTCCCACTACTTGATAGCTCGCATCTTTGCCCCGTCTATACGCAGCTGGCCCTGACTAATAATGTGACCTAGGAAGTGCACTTTGTGCTGGGAGAATTCACACTTCTCCCGCTTGACGTATAGTTGGTTCTCCATTAGGACTTGGAAGACCTTTCTCAAGTGCTGCATGTGTGTCACTGTATATAACGATATCATCCAGGTGCACCACCACAAAGTCATCCAAGTAGGGATGAAAGATTTTGTTCATGAGTGTGAAGAAGTAGCCGGTGCATTAGTTAGGCTGAATAATATCACCAACCACTTGTAGGACCCATACCTTGTTACACAATTTGTCTTTGGTTCATCCTCTTCCGCAATGCATACTTGGTAGTAGCCTTTTCTAAGATCCATGTTGGAGAAGTACTTGGCCATGTCACTTTGTTCTTTACGGTCACTTTGTTTAGCACCCAATAGTCTATGTATAGGCGCGCGCAACGAACCATCCTTCTTATTCTGGAATAGTACTGGGGCTCCATATGGTGCTTTGGATGGTCGGATATGGCTAGCTTTGTTGAGCTCCTTCAGTTACTTCCTAAGCTCCTCTAACTCTAGTGGTGCCATTTGGTACAGCGGGTAGGCTGGTGGTCTTGTCCCTGGCTCCAGCTCAATCTTGTGGTCGGCCTCCCATCTTGGCGGCAAATGTCTTGGCAACTCTTCGGGCATGACATCTTTGTTTTCTTCAAGTACCTTCTTTAGGCAGGGTGGCAAGGTTTCTATGGTACCATCACTTTCACCAGAACTTATGATTGTGGCCAAATACGTGAGTTCCCCTTTCTTAAGGCCCTTCACGATGTGCATGGTGGATAATTGGACAAGCCCTTCCGACTTTGGTATCTCAATCAGAGGTACCATGCAAGGCCTTTCCTTCTCCAACACAAGCATACATTGAAGATAAGGGTCGATTATAGTGTGGCACTGTCTGAAGAACTCCTTCCCAAGTATAATATTGAAGATATCTAAGGGGCAATAGCAAATTTAGTTTACCTTGCCATTTGCCTAGAGTAATGTCCACATTATGCACAACTTTACACACTAGTGTCTGTGGGGCATTGACTATCTTGAGGCGAGTGTCGCTCGATTTATAGCTTAACCCCAACCTTGTTGCTGCTGCTTTTATCATGACATTAGCCTATATGCCTGTGTCCATCATGGCACGTACCTGTTTACCGTTCAGGGCCATATCTAAGTACAGCTTTGGGTAATCCTCCTACTTACTGACTGGCTTAGCAGTCGTGGCACATAACCTAATCATGCCCACTGGGGTGGTTCCCGAACTCTGTCCTTGGTTCTGCGACTCCTTCTTCTCGTGCTCTCGTAGTATGTCTCCAAGGTTCTTCATCTGGGGACACCTTGTACCCATATGGGCCTCCACAGATGTAATGGCCGCTTCCCTTGGACGATTGATCCTTTCTCTCGGCATAGGCCTGACGTCTAGACTTCCTGTTGTTAGCCCACTCCTATCTCCTGGGTGGGTGTGACTCCTTGTTTTTGCTGCGATCTCCCCCACCTTTAGCATAGCTACTCCTCGTCTCCTTAGCCTTGCCTTTATCATGCTTAAAGTCAGTTAGGGCTTCAGCCTAGGTGATGGCCTCGTCGAAGGTGGAAACCTGCTGTCATTCCAGCTATGTCCTAGCCCAGTTCTACAATATGTCCATGAAGTTGAACATCATATCTTCCTCCATAAGGTTGGGAATCTGAAGTGTGAGAGTTGTAAACTCCTTTATCTATGCTCAGATGCTGCCGGTTTGCTTCAACTCCCTAAGCCTCCATTTGGCTTCATAGACAATGTTTTTAGGAAGAACATCTTCTTGAACTCAGCCTTAAGCTGCTCCCACATGTTGATCGTGCATAACACCCTTCCTACTTCAGCCTCCTTTCGCTTCCACTACAGCATGCCATCTCTATTAAGTATAGAACGACCGTGTTGATCTTCATCTCGTCACTGCTCACCTTGTTACACTTGAAATAATTCTCCAAGTGCCATGAGAAATATTTCACCTCCTATGCATCACGGACACCCTTAAAGACTGGTGGCTTGGGAGCCTCGATCCTGGCATCCCTTTCCACGGCCAGCGCAACATATCTCCCTTTCTTCTCGAGCTTCTTTATCCTTGCGCTCATGGCTTCCACTATGCCCATGAATCTGCCCTTCAAGGCTTTAACCCTGCTGTCTAAGGAAGTGTGTGCTTCTCTCACCTCGAGTTTTACTGCCTTCTGCACATCCAAGTCCTTGCGGATGTTGTCATTCTCCTCAAGGGTGAACTCCTCCAAGGTTTTGAATTTGCCGTCGATCTTGTTCAAGTTATGGCCCAACAACTCTACTACTTGTCAGGCAGTTGGCAACCTACTCCAGCCCTGGCGTAATGTTTGTTGTCAACTCGACATGCTCATCGTCACTTAATTCTGTAGCTGGGGGTGAGACGACATCGTTTGGTGATGGTTCATTTGGCTCTTTCTCAGCCTTCTTGGAGTTTTCTTGCCCTTGCGTTTCTTGCCAACGTCCAACATAGTGTCGGCAGTGCTAGTGGCGTAAACCTCTTCGTCACTTGCCATAGTTTCCCCTAGTAAGCCTGCTCTAATACCACTTTGTCACGGGCTTAGAACTTCCGCTAAGACCTCTGTGCGACACTAGTTAATTTGCTCACAAATCTTTCACAATCTTGCAAATACTAGTAAGCCTTTCACTATGATCGCTAAAGGAACACTAGATAATTGAAGACAAGAGAGCTTTTGAAAGAAAGAAGACTTTGATTGCTAAGAGAGAATACTTTACTAGGCTTTGATTGCTTTGTGACTTGCTTGGTTGCAAATGAATCTAAAGGAGGGGTTTTTATACTACTCCACCTCCTCAATGGATGGCTAGGATTGATTTGATCTAACGACTACAATTAAGTCTTCTAGAATACTCCTACAAAATATCTAAGATAGTTACAAGTGCAAGACTTATCTACACATTTCTACAAGTCTCTGGAACCTTCCAGGCCTCTCTAGTCAATTCTTCAACCTTTTGCATTATTCTAAAGAATTTTGGAGTCCTCCACAGCACCGTGACGCATTCCTGTGCAGTTTTGGAGCAGAATTCAGGGGGGACGTGTTGCTATGCTCTCTATTTTTAATTCAATCTTTCAACTTTTAATTTCATTGCTTTTGCTCACTGAAAAACTTATTCTTTCTCCATTCCAGGTAAACATTCTTAATATTATATCTTCAATTTTTGTATTATCTTTGTTTTGCTCAAAATTGAAGGTAGATTCGAAAGGGTTTTCTTTCGTTAGTTCGGTTCATCTTGGTGTGTTTTCCTCAAAATTATTCCTTTGTGCTTTGGAAACCCCTGTAATTCAATCTTTCAACTTTTGATTTCATCATTTTTGCTCACCGAAAAACTTGTTTTTTCTTCATTTTAGGTAAGCGTTCTTAATATTATATCTTCAGTTTTTGTATCATCTTTGTTTTTCTCAAAATTTAAGGTAGATTCAAAAGGGTTTTCTTTCATTAGTTTAGTTCATCTGGGTGAGTTTTCCTCAAAATTATAACTTTGTGCTTTAGAAACCCCTATAATTCACTCTTTCAACTTTTGATTTCACCATTTTTGCTCACCAAAAAACTTGTTTTTCCTCCACTCCAGGTATGCGTTCTTAATATTATATCTTCAATTTTTGTATCATCTTTGTTTTGCTCAAAATTGAAGGTAGATTCAAAAGGGTTTTCTTTTGTTGGTTCAGTTCATCTGGGTGTGTTTTCCTCAAAATTAATCCTTTATGCTTTGGGAACCCTGTAATTCAATTTTTCAACTTTTGATTTCACCACTTTTGCTCACTGCAAAACTTGTTCTTTCCCAATTCCAAGTTAGTGATCTTAATATTATATCTTCAATTTTTGTATAATCTTTATTTTGCTCAAACTTTAAGGTAAATTCAAAAGGGTTTTAGGGTTTTCTTTCGTTAATTCAGTTCATCTGGGTGTGTTTTCTTCAAAATTATTCCTTTATGTTTTCGAAACCCCCTGTAATCTGCTGTGTATTTCCTATTATGCTGTTGATTTTTATTAGTCTATTTCATAATTTTCTTCTTTTCTCGCAAGCAATAATTAATTTGGTTAAGTTTCATCAGGGTATCTTAATAGGATTGGCAAGTTTTTTGGTTTTTCTTCCTGCTTCAGTGTCGTTGTATCAGGTAAATAATTATACCAGATTTATTATTTTTTATTTGTTGTTATTTTTTCTCCTTTTGTGATATTTTATTCGCAGATTTTTTTTTGTCAATGGATTTGATTTGGGTATTTTGCATTGGGGCTTTTATTTTTTTCATTTTGATTGTTATTAATATTCTTTTTTTAGGTGCTTTAGAAATCTCAGCAACCTGTTATATTCTTTCTATTCTGTGTTTGAGTTTGATTGTTGATATTTTTTAGCATCTTGTTGGCATTGCATGTTAGGTGCTTGATAAAAGTTGGCAAAGGAGAAACTTAGGAAGAAATTTATTTTGTTTCTTTTTCCTATAGATGCTCACATATTGTGCATCTGGAGCCAGAATAAGAGACGAAGACTAAATGCTCTCCGCTCAACTTCCCTATTATAAGTTTTGAAAACTCTTTTTTCCCTGGTTAGTTGACTTAAGTTGTAGTTTTGTTCGTCTATTAGCTATTTTGAACTGCAGCTTAGTGTGTACTAAGAGTAAAATCTATTATTTAGATGTTGAAAATATAAATTGTTTAAAATCTAGATATGGTGTTTGATTATATAAGTATGAGTTGGTATTGTTATTGGACAAATTGAGTTGTGCTAATGAAATCAATTGCCAAATCTGATCAGAGAGTAGCAAAGGAAATTGCAATTTGATTTGTTAAAACTTGTGCTTAAAAGAAAAACGTAATAAGTTTGGAGAATGTTAGTAGCTCATTTGATTGACTTTAATTTTTCACCGTGTTGGTGAGGATTCGATTCTATCGTTCCTCTATTATGACCATTTTGAGCTAATAAGTTTAATCTAGATACAGTTATTGGTTATTTAGGTGTAAATGATTGTTGCTATTTGAATGGATTAAATTGTACGTTTGTATTTTATACTATCAAGCTACCAATTCAGTTTTATACGGTTAAGAAGAGGACAAAATTTTCTAAACTTTTATCTGAAGTATAATAAATTTCTGACCAACCTGAAGTCTCTAGCCTCCTAATAAAGTTAGCCCCTTTGTTTAACTAGTCAGCTTTTAAGAGAAGTGGTTGTTCTTGCAATCCCAGGAATAATAATTGTCCACTATTTGGCCTATTGAAATGACCAAGAAGAAAGGTTGTTGCACTATATAACCAACTTTTGAAGCCCAGGTAATCTTCTCCTGTTAATCATTCATCAGGAAGCAATGGAGAAAAAATCGTCTTTATGAAATCTAAATGATGAAGGCATAGGGAAAACAGAGAAAAAGGGATCATTTTTTGATAATCATGGATATAGATCACCTAGGTTTGTGTCCAAAACAAGTGACATTTGCCCTATGGAGACTCGCAGTGGAATGATATCCAATGAGTAAAGTTTTAGTTATCTTAGGAGAGCAAGGAGACATGAATTAATTGAAGTTACTCTTACTTGGTATATAAGGAACCTGCTACTAAAGATATAATACAATTTTGATCCTTTTATTTATTGTTAATTTCTAGGAGCTTCTAAAAGCCCTTGGCATTATCATTCTCAAAATTTCGATATCCTTAATAACTTTTTTTCATCACGATACTGCATAACAATTGTAGAATTTGATCAGGTACTGCATTTTGCTTTCTAGAATAATATCACCAAAGATGCTTGGTTTTAGTTGTATTGGAAAAGAGTGGAGACATGAATTGATTAAAGTCTTTTACACTCCAATTAAGAGGTGTGCAATCTCTCTCAAGTAGTTTACCTTGGTATGTCAAGAATTTGGTACCAAAGATAAAAAGATGCAATACAATTTTGATCCTTTCAACTTAGGAGAAATTTTAATTTTGAGGTTTCTTATGGGCTACATGAAATTGCTTCAGAAAACTTATAGATTAAGAAGGGAGGGGAGGTAAAAGTTGACTTGGGCTTAGCTGCCTCATTCAAAATTCACTAGTCAAGAAGCACAGTAATTTTGGTGAACCTTTTTAATATCACTGAGACCAAGAAAAACAACAGATTTTCTTTTGATGTTAATGAAATTTCGTGTTATTTATTGAAAGCAAGCAGAATCTGTGTTAGTTGCTGAAAATCACTGCATGCAAACGAAATAGGAATATGATTCTTCAATTGATCGTGTCTATAGAGAATGATATTTATGCCTAAGTGTAATTTGTAGATGCTCAAATTATCTTTATTTATTTTTCATATGATATCTCTAATGTTATCTATATCTTTTAGAAAACATGGACTTCCTAGAATTTTAAATATTTAAATAAAATTATATATCAGGTAAACTTTTTCAACGTGTGTCCATATCCATGTACTTATACCCCTACAAGAAAAATTGTCTCTAAGGAAAGGAAATCTGGTCCCAAAAAGGTCCAAATCAGGTCCCAAATAGCCTATTTCCAAGGAAAAAATCTAGTCGTCACCCGTCCTAAAAAGCCTCTTTCGCTAAAGTTCAGTTGCGATTGGCTTGTTTAGCTCGTCTCTAAATGTATTTAGAGACGACAATACAGCTGGTCGCGAAATTATTTTTCGAAAAGGGAAAAGTGGTTCCTAAAAGTCTTAAATCTGGTCCCTAAAGACTAATAGCAACCAGGAAATATAAGGTTGCCACCGGTCCCTATAGGCTCTATCGCTAAATGTCAATAGTGACGGATAAAATCATTGGTCCTTAAAAATATTATAATGACTAGAAAAAATCTGGTTTCTAAATAACCTTTAGTGACCACTTTACTAGTCCCTAAGCCTAGATACCGAATAGTTATTTGCTAGTCCTAAAAAGTTATTTAGGACCAGAAAATTGATCCTTGAGATTATCAACAAATATTTAAAATCACAACATAAACAAAATCATCAATAATATTATACTTGTATATATTATAAATGTACACCATTCTATTGTACTTGTATGTCATCAACTATTACACAATAACTTGGTAAGATTTTTTATATTTTTCCCTATACATTCTAGTAAAACACAATTGAGTTGTCATCTTGGATCCATTCCCTTGCTACTTAGCTGTAGCAAGCAGATGCTGAGCCATTAAAGCAACTGCCCATTTTGTGTCGAGACCCACAAACTCTTATAAATCAAGGAGGGCATTACAATAAATGAAGTGGAGCACCGCCTGAAAAGAGAACATAAAGCAAAAAGATTAGTTCTATTGGATATAAACAATTTTACAATCAGTGTCAAAATGATAAAATGCAATAGCAAGAATGCAGCCAGGCTCCATTTAATAATCTTTAGAATAAAAACAGTGGGACCATTGACTGGTTGTAGTTCAGTTCAATAAAAGACTTATAACAACAAATTAGAAGAACAAGAAAATAACTACAACATTAGAAGCAACATTTTTTCAGTAAGAGATTAGGAACCAGAAGGATCTATTACTAAAAGGTACCAGCAGAACATAATGCATGACCTTATAAATCATTACTGCTACTACCAAAGCTATCTAATTTTTCAAAGTAGAGACTAGTTAAAAGGAGCTACTCTGCATTTTGATTGTACTCACAAGCTTAAGCTTATAATATTCTAGCAAATATTAGCAATAGAATGCTTTCAAGAACTTTTCATGTGTCTCCAATTTTCTCAAATCAATAGAAAATGAAAATATAATTCACCTGCAAGATCTATTTAATAGAATTAGTCAAACTAGATGACAAGTTAGGGATCAATAAGGTGAAAACACCACTAGTAAATAAACATAAGAAATGATATGATTAGAGGACGTTAAACAACATTTTTTTAGGGATTCGCCATATATGCCTAAAGAAGTTGTTAGTGCCATTTCATCAATGCAGGACTAGAGAAGAGCCCTCCATCGTAAAATTGCTTTCACTATGACTACTATTTTTATATTCACAATAAATGATTACATGTGCATCTCATCATTCCAATCTGCTGAAGCAAGTTTAGACCTTCAGTCTACTGCCAATATACTCTCTTGATGCATTCCAATCTACTGAAATAAGTTCATCATTCCTTATGCATCTTCTTGATTCCTTTTTAATAATAACATATTACTTCATAAAAAAAAGTCAAAAAGGTCTAAGCTATTCACAGATAACACAGAAAGTAATTGCTTACACAACTGATAGAAAAAACTAAGGTAAGTTAAAGTAGCATCAATAGTCTTTACATAAGGACTATTCACATTCTTTTTTACTTGTCACATCCTTGTTCACATGTTTAGAGCCCACTTATCATTGCCACATTGGTATGTTGTTATTAATCATTTTCATCTCTTGATTCATATGGTACCACAATAGATTTCTAAAACTTCAAATCTGCATATCTCAAACAAGAGATACACAGGATATAGGTGAACATAGTCATAGGTCCTCAAAAGAGACAAGATCTAACAAATGAATTTAGTGTTCCTTTAGCAAGAGACTCCAAAAGAAAGATTATAATACTCTGATTTGCTGTAAGGATAAGAGTCATTTTCCCATTCAACAAGCATCCAATTTCTATGCATGAAATGATACAAGGGTGCCTAATTCAACAAATTCATCTAAAATACCCTTTGTTAGATATTCTAGAATAATTTTCATCTAGCACAAATGAATTACCATAATACCATAAATAAAAACAAATCCATTGTTTCCCAAGAAAAAAAGGAAACATAGAGACCATTTACTTCATCATACAAGTCCCATCTGGAAAAAAATAGAAGGAAAAGGAAATGGGATGCATAGAGACCACAAAAACTCAAAAGTCAATAATGAAAATCATTTGCGATCAAAAAATGCTTATCTAAACAAGTAGATTTTGAAAGCTTGGTCAAGCAAGCAATAATTCCACTGAAAAGAAGAAATTATACTAGATTTGCTTCGATTTGATAATATTCTTTAGATAACCAAAACTTAAAAAAAATTGAACTAAAAGACTAAATTGATCTAAACCATTGACGAAACCCTTTGCTTGAAAACTTCAAGCTCAAATGTCCTCAATATGCTCAAGTAAACATTTATAAACTAGCAATTCTCCGCAAAAAAGTACCTTCTCTCATACATTAACTAGAAACATTGTCCTTAGCCAACAATTTTTTTTAAAAGGGACAAGAAACTGAAGTTTAAGAGGGCATTGATAGCATAACAATCTAACCTGAGATGGAAATTGAGACTTGAACGCCTTGGGTTGAGTGTTACAACCACCACGTCCATACCATCTTCTTAGGTATAGTTATTCCAATAGCACATCCAACCTGCTTATCATCTATATTATATTTACTATCTCCCTGTTCTATGACAGTTTCTTCATTAGTACCCTCATCATTAACAATAGCATCTTCTGCTTTCTTATCAGCAGTATATGTTTTCCTCCAACTACTTCATTTTTTTTTATAATCTCTATTTATATTCATAACAGGTTCTCTCTCTAAAGTCTAAGGTTTTGATCCATTATTTTCTGCCTCTAAAGCTTCAGCTTCAGATCCATCATCTTTTCCTCCAATGTTTCAGCTTCCGCTTTATCATTTTCATCTTCTCCCTTGCTCAAGTTTTTTTGCTTCTCTCATCTAACAATTGAATTTCTGATTCCATCTTATGTTGACCACTTTTTCGTAAGGTCACCAAAGATTAATTATTCATAGCTGCAAACCAACATGACTCTTTTCTGGATTGCTATGACGATATTATTTATAGTGTTGTGGCCAGTTTCCTATGGATTAGGTGTACTATTTTGTCAGTTATTTTTATGATTAAAGAACATAATTAAATTAGCTAACTTTGTGCGTAATTGAGTAACCCTTCTCTAATCAATCTTCATATGTGCTTTTCCTTTGTTGTCTTTTAAGTTTGACAAGTGTTTACGCTTCAAGGAAGTCGTTATCTATTTAACAAGTTGAACACGAAAATATTAGGGCTCGTAAAACTAGATAGCAATGATGGATCATTACTAAACTAGATAGTAGTGATGCAGGTTAAACAAGATCCTGTTGTAGCAGAAGATGAAAATGATAGAGTAGAAGCTGAAAAATTGGAAGAAGAAAATGATGGATCCTAAGCTGAAGCTTTAGCCGAAGAAAATAATGGATCAAAAGCTGAAACTTTAGAAGGAGGATAGAGATTATAAAAGGAATGAAGTGGTTGTAGGAGATGAAACATATACTGCTGATAAGAAAGTAGAAGATACTATTGTTAATGATGAGGATACTAATGAAGAAACTGCCATAAAATAAGAAGGTGGTAAACAAAATGTAGATGAGAAGCAGGTTGGAGGTGCTATTCGAATAACCAAAGATAACTAAGAATATGGTATGGACATGGTGGTTTAACATTCAACCCAAGGCGTTCAAGTCTCAATTTCCATCTCAGGTTAGCTTGTTATGCTATCAATACTCTCTTAACCTTTAGTTGTTTGTCCCTTTTTAAAAATAATTATTGGCTAAGGACAATGTTTCTAGTTGACGTATGAGAGAAGTACCTTTTTTTGGAGAATTTCTAGTTTATAAATATTTTCTTGAGCACATTGAGGACATTTGAGCTTGAAGTTTCAAGTGGTTCTCGTCAATGATTTGGATCAATTTGGTCTTTTAGTCCAATCTTTTTATTTTTGGTTATCTAAAGCATATTATCAAATCAAAGCAAGTCTAGTTTGTTTAATTTCTTTTTTTTTTCGGTTCAATTATTGCTTGCTTGGCCAAACTTTCAAAATCTATTCGTTGAAGTAAGCATTTTTTGGTCGAAAGTGATTTACAATTTTGAGTTTTGTGTTTTCGTGGTCTCTATGCATCCCATTTCCTTTTCCTTCTATTTTTTCCGGTTGAGACTTGTGTGATGAACCTAAATTGTCTCTATGTTTCCTTTCTTTTTCGGGGGGGGGGGGGGGGAGGATTTATAGCATTTTGGTAATTCATTTATGATGGATGGAGATTATTCTAGGATATCTAACAAAGGATATTTTAGATGAATTTGTTGAATTTAAGTAATTGCAATAATAAGGTGCCCCTTTATAATACTCTGATTACTGTAAGGATAAGAGACATTTTCCCATTCAATAAGCATCCAACTTCTATGCAGGAAATGGTACAAGGGTGCCTTATCACAATTACTTAAATTCAACAAATTCATCTAAAATACCCTTTGTTAGACCTAGAATAATCTCTATCCAACATAATTGAATTACCAAAATACTATAAACAAAAACAAACCCATTGTCTCCCAAGAAAAAAAAGGAAACATAGAGACCATTCAATTCATCATACAAGTCCCAGCTGGAAAAAAAATAGAAGGAAAAGGAAATGGGATGCATAGAGACCATGAAAACTCAAAAGTCAATATTGAAAATCACGTTCGACCAAAAAATGTCTATCTGAACAAGTAGATTTTGAAAGCTTAGTCAAGCAAGCAATAATTCAACCGAAAAGAAGAAACTAAACAAACTAGATTTGCTTCGATTTGATAACATTCTTTAGATGACCAAAAATGAAATAAATTGAACTAAAATACCAAATTGATCCAAACCATTGATGAACACCCTTTACTTGAAAACTTCAAGCTCAAATGCCCTCAATATGCTCAAGCAAACATTTATAAATTAGCAATTTTCCACAAAAAGGTACTTCTCTCGATGTCAACTAGAAACATTGTCCTTAGCCAACTTTTTTTAAAAAGGGACAAGCAACATAAGGTTAAGAGGGCATTGATAGCATAAAAAGCTAACCTGAGATGGAAATTGAGACTTGAATGCCTTTGGTTTAATGTTACAACAACCACGCCCATACCATCTTCTTAGTTATCTTTGGTTATTCTAGTAGCACCTCCAACCTACTTATCATCTACATTTTGTTTACTATCTTCCTGTTTATGGCAGTTTCTTCGTTAGTACCCTCATCATTAACAATAACATCTTCTGCTTTCTTATCAGCAGTATATGTTGTCGTCCAACCACTTCATTTTCTTTATAATCTCTATCTACATTTAGACCTGTCAAAATGGGCCATCCCAACCCAACCCTAACGGGTTAGAGAGTCAAATGGGCTTAGATGGGCTGACCTTTTTACTAATGGCCTAGAAAATAACAGCCCAACCCACTACGTGAGTCACGAGTTGGGTCAGGCCTGCCCTTCAACT
This sequence comes from Solanum ossicruentum, assembly GCA_025774065.1. Lineage (NCBI taxonomy): Eukaryota > Viridiplantae > Streptophyta > Magnoliopsida > Solanales > Solanaceae > Solanum > Solanum ossicruentum. The sequence continues at coordinate 16,431,615 of JAOTQR010000079.1, forward strand.
ATAATATGGATAATATTAACCTCTTAGAAAGACTATGAAACATTAATCATTTTTTGTCACAAACAAGATAAATAATAATAAAAGAAGAAACAACAAATTAGACATAAGACACAATAGTAAAAGATTATAACTAGTTGGTTTAAAAGTTTTCAACAACACAACTACACAAGTCAGTCCAAAAACGTAACTAAATGCTAATAATGGGCTAATATTAGAAATCTAATGGGACAATAAATTGTAAAAGATGTCCATAATCTTAATAAATAGAATACTACTAAAAAATAACTAAATATATAATAAATATTTTTAAAATTTGCGGGCCATGGGCCGACCTGTGAGGCTCGCGGGTTGAACCTATAAGGCTAGCAGGCCAAATTAGGATGGGCTAAAAAGCCTCATTCATAAATGGGCTAAAAATTTTTAACCTAGCCTCATTTGATTCAAGGGTTGGATTGGGCCGGCCTCACGGGCCAAGCCCATTTTGACAGCTCTATCTACATTCATAACAGGTTCTCCCTCTAAAGTCTGAGGTTTTGATCCATTATTTTCTTCCTCTAAAGCTTCAGCTTCAGATCCATCATTTTTTCCTACCAATGTTTTAGCTTGTACTCTATCATTTTCATCTTCTTCTATAACAATGATCTTGTTTTACTCTAATTTGCTCAAGTTTATTGCTTCTCTCATCTAACAATTGAATTTTTGGTTCATTTTATTTTTAGTTACTTTTCCATAAGGTTACCAAAGATTAATTATTCATAGTTGCAAACCAACCTAGCTCCTTTCTGGATTGCTTCGATGGTACTAATTATAGTAATGTGGTTGGTTTCCAATGGATTAGGTGCACCAGTTTGTCAGTTATTTTTATAGTTAAAGAACATAGTTAAATTAGCTGACTTTGTGCATATTTGAGTAACCCTTCTCTAATCAATCTTCATATGTGTTTTTCCTTTGTTGTCTTTTAAGTTTGACAAGTGTTTAAGCTTCAAGGAAGTCATTGTCTATTTCAAAAGTTGAACACAACAATATCAAGGCTCGTAAAACTACATGGCAATGAAGGATCACTATTGAACTAGATAGCAGTGATGCAGGTTAAACAAGATCACTATTATAGCAGAAGATTAAAATGATAGAGCAAAAGCTGAAACATTAGAAGAAGAAAATGATGGATTCGAAGCTGAAGCTTTAGAGGAAGAAAATAATGGATCAAAATCGGAAACTTTAGAGGGAGAAGCTGTTATGAATGTAGATAAAGATTATAAAGAAAATGAAGTGGTAGTAGGAGATGAAATATATACTGCTAATAAGAAAGCAGAAGATATTATTGTTACTGATGAGGGTACTAACGAAGAAACTGCTATAGAACAAGAAGGTGGTAAACAAAATGTAGATAAGAAGTAGGTTGGAGGTGTTATTGGAATAACCAAAGATAACTAAGAAGATGGTATGGATGTGGTGGTTGTAACATTCAACCCAAGGCATTCAAGTCTCATTTTTTACCTCAGGTTAGCTTGTTATGCTATCAATACCCTCTTAACCTTCAGTTGCTTGTCCCTTCTTAAAAAAGTTTGTTGGCTAAGGATAATGTTTCTAGTTGACGTATGAGAGAAGTACCTTTTTGTGGAGAATTGCTCCTTTATAAATATTTTCTTGAGGACATTTGAGCTTGAAGTTTCAAGTAAAGGGTGTTGGTCAATGGTTTGGATCAATTTGGTCTTTTAGTTCAATTTTTTTTGGTTATCTAAAGAATATTATCAAATCGAAGCAAGTTTAGTTTTTTTTTTTTGGTTCAGTTATTGCTTGCTTGGCCAAGCTTTCAAAATCTACTTGTTCAATAAGCATTTTTTGGTCGAAAGTGATTTGCAATGTTGACTTTTGAGTTTTCGTGGTCTCTATGCATCCCATTTCCTTTTCCTTCTATTTTTTCCCACCGTACTTGTGTGATGAACCTAAATGGTCTCCATGTTTCCTTTTTTTGGAGGGGTGGGGTGGGGGTGGGGAGACAATATACTTTTTTTGTTTATAGCATTTTGGTAATTCATTTATGATGAATGGAGATTATTCTAGGGTATCTAACAAAGAGTAGTTTAGATGAATTTTATGAATTTAAGTAATTTCAACAAGGCGCCCTTGTATGCCAAAAGAAGTTAATGCCTCTTCATCAACACAGGTCTAGAGAAGGGCCTTCTATCGTAAACTTGCTTTCACTATGACTACTGCTTTTATATCCACAGTAAAAGTTTACAATTGCATCTCATCATTCCAATCTGCTGAAGCAAGTTCATCATTCCTTATTCATCTTCTTGATTCCTTTTAAATAATAACATATTACTTCAAACAAAGAAAAAGTCAAAAAGCTCTAAGTTGCTCACAGATAACACAGAAAGTAATTGCTTACTCAATTGATAGAAAAAACTGAGATTAGTTAAAATAACATCAACACTCTTTACATAAGGACTGTTCACACTCCTTTTTACTTGTCACGACCCTCTTCACATGTTTAGAGCCCATTTATCATTGTCATATTAGGTATGTTGTTATTAATCATTTTTCATCTCTTGATTCATATGGTACTATAATAGATTCCTAAAACCTCGGATCTACATATCTCAAACAAGAGATACACAGGATATAAGTGAACAGAGTCATAGGTCCTCAAAAGAGGCAAGATCTAACAAATGAATTTAGTGTTCCCTTAGCAAGAGACTCCAAAAGAAAGATTATAATACTCTGATTTGTTTTAAGGATAAGAGTCATTTCCCAATTCAATAAGCATCTAGCTTCTACACATGAAATGATACAAGGGTGCCTTAGTGCAATTACTTAAATTCATCTAAAATATTCGTTGTTAGATATCCTAGAATAATCTCTATTCAGCACAGATGAATTATAAAAATACTATAAACAAAAACAAAATCACTGTCTCCAAGAATAAAAGGAAACATAGAGACCATTTAGTTCATCATACAAGTCCCAGCTGGAAAAAAATAGAAGGAAAAGGAAATGGGATGAATAGAGACCACGAAAACTCAAAAGCAATATTGAAAATCACTTGTGACCAAAAACGCTTTTCTGAACAAGTAGATTTTAAAAGCTTGGCCAAGCAATAAATAATTCAACCAAAAAGAAGAAACTAAACAAACTGGATTTGCTTCAATTTGATAATATTCTTTAGATAACCAAAAATTTAAAAAAAATTGAATCAAAAGACCAAATTGATCCAAAACATTGACGAACACCCTTTACTTGAAAACTTCAAGCTCAAATGTCCTCAATATGCTCAAGCAAACATTTATAAACTAGCAATTCTCCACAAAAAGATACCTCTCTCATACGTCAACTAGAAACATTATCCTTAGCCATCAAAATTTTTTAAAAAGGGACAAGCAACTGAAGGTTAAGAGGGCATTGATAGCATAACAAGCTAAACTCAGATGGAAATTGAGATTTGAATGCCTTGGATTGGATGTTACAACCTCCACGTCCATATCGTGTTCTTAGTTATCTTTGTTATTCTAATAGCACCTCCAACCTGCTGATCATCTACGTTCTGTTTACTATCTTCCTATTTTATGGCAGTTTCTTCGTTAGCACCCTCATCATTAACAATAGAATCTTCTTCTTTCTTATCAATAATATATGTTTTCCTCCAACCACTTCATTTTCTTTATAATCTCTATCTACATACAGGTTCTCCCTCTAATGTCTCAGGTTTTGATCCATTATTTTCTTCCTCTAAAGCTTCAGATTTAGATCCATCATTCTCTTTCTCCAATGTTTCAACTTCTGATTTATCATTTTCATCCTCTGCTACAAAAATGATAATGTTTTACTCTAATTTGCTCAAGTTTTTTACTTCTCTCATCTAACAATTTGTTAGGAAATATCCCTCCTACATGAAGGGATTGTCCAATTTAATTTGGGCTCTTTAATTGGACTACTCTTTTTAAGCCCAAATGTGTGTTATTTTATCTTTGGCCCATTTCACATCTTTGGAAAACAAAAAGGAAAACAACAATCAGATTCAGTTGTCAAAAGATTAGAAAAACAGCAGCAAAAATAGAAAGCAACAGAAAAGAAAACTTCATTTTTATCACTGTGCTGGCAGCCTAGTTTTCCTTCCGGATCGAAGGCCAAACGGAGTCCGCTCGTCTTCAAATTTCAGTATGTTGTTCGTGAAACTTTCCTCTTTAAGTACACTGATCCGTTTCTCATTTTGAAGCCCAGAAGGTCATTTTCTTACTATATTTTTTAGACCTGCATTTTTTAGAACTTTTACTCTATTTTGGTGAAATTGTTGATTGCTGTTTTGCCAAGAATGTTCCTTGATGATTGTATTTACCTCTAGTATTTACTATAGAGGAGAAATTATTGTACCCACTTGGTTCTGGTGATTAGTGTAAGTTTTCGAATCGTTGTTGAACGGTCTCGTGGTTTTCTCCCCGATTTGGGGTTTCCACGTAAATTGTGTGGTCTCTACTTTATTTTCATTGTTTTAACTAATTTGTTGTTGCTAGTTAATTTGGATTTCATTGTGTTTTTGGTCATTCATCTTATTCATTAGGGGGAAAAGATTTTATTGCGCTTCCGATTGTGTTTCGTTGTTGCTTCCCCAACAAAGTGGTATCAAGAGCTTGGTTATTTTTGGTTGGCTTCTTGTGTTTTTTATAATGGATGACAAAGTAATTGTGCAACAGATTGTTAGTTTGGACTCCACAAATTATTCTATTTGAAAAATTTGTATTGAGGATTATTTGTGTTCTAAAGACTTGCTTGACCCAATTTTGTATAAAGATCGTCCAACAAGTGTTGTAGAG
>JAOTQR010000079.1:16436528-16457349 GCA_025774065.1 Solanum ossicruentum
AGCTTGGCGAAGACGCTCACACCACTGAGACTCGGATTTCGGACAGACTGACTTCGAAACTATTCTGCTTTCGAATTTTGATTTCGAATTCATTTTGATTTTTCGAATATTGCCAGGAACTTTTTGAATTTCAAGAATCCCTCCTCAGATTCTTCAATTCCCCCCGATTTTTGTGAACTCCATCCCCCCTTTTCTCGAAAAATCCCAGAGACTATATAGGATATTAGAGCAACGGTCGACCTCACATGGAGTATGGGTTTGGGAATATTTTAAGCACGCGTGAGGTAGACAAGGGTGGGTCGAGGGAGTGCGTCTGTCAGGTTGACAGAGGGTGTGAGTGCGATCTGATTTTTGGTCGGGTCGTGGGTGAACGTTGGTGCGATGTCGAGTTCAAGAAAGAGATGAGGGGAAACGATGAAGGGAGGGGTGTGGCCGCGATGGGTCGACGGCGGCGACTGGTTTCTGCGGTGAGGGACGACGACAAGGCTCCTTGGTTTTCCTTGGTTTTTCTGAGCCTCTCTGGTTTTTGGCTTTCTTGGTTTCTTTGGAGAAAGAACGAAGAGGGAGAGGGTTTTTGGGGAAATTGAGGGATTTGGGGGCGCGTGGGGTCACGCGCCCGGATTTTAATTATATTTATTTTTTTTATTTTTTATTTATTTTTTTTAAAATAATTGTTTAAAAATCGTTAAAAATAAATAAAATTCGATGACTAATTGGACACTAATTTATCAAAAGGGCCGGTCAAAATTGGGTGTCAACATACTCACACCATTTTTATACAACAAACACTAACATCAACCAATATTATTGTTGTTTCACCAATGAGTATTTTTTACAAAATCGATGCGAGGTTTAAACATATTGTATATTGTAAAGGTGCTATATCAATTTCATATAAAACGCTTTCACAAAAATATACTGGTGTCAAGTCAAACAATCTATATCCATACCAATTTATACAAAAGCTACACTAACAACAACCAATGTTGTTGTTGTTCTATCAATTTCATATAAAATGCATTCACAAAAATATACCAATTTCAAGTCAAACAACCTAGATTCATACCAATTCTATACAAGAAAAATACAGCAACAACTCCTCTATATGCATATCAAATTTATACCAAAGATACACTAAAAGGCATGTCACGCTCATACAAACTTCATTCCAAAAAAATATACCAAGCACAAGTCCAATGGTTTATATACACACCATTTTTATGCAACAAATACACTAACAACAACCAACTATTGTTTTTGCTGCACCAGTGTGTATTTTTTACAAAATTGATGCAAAGTTTAAATATATTGTAAGGTATTATACCAATTTCATATAAAATACATTCACAAAAAATATATCAGTATCAATTCAACTAGTCTCTATTCACACCAAGTTTATAAAAAAAAAAAAAAACACTAATAGCAATCAATACTATTGTTGTTATACCAATTTAATATAAAATGCATTCAGAAAAATATACTAGTGCAAGTCAAATAGTCTAGATTCATACCAAATTAATATAAAAAAAATACAGTAATAACAATATTATGACTGTTTTATATAAACCAAACTCATGTCAACCAATTCGGATTCATACCAGGTTTTACCAATGTTAAATAATTTATATATAGATAAAACAGAAACACTAAATTAAATAAAGTTTATGTTGATTTTGACTTTGATTCAAATCAAAATTGAAATCAGAGTTCAAAATATCATTCGAAGGAGATTCCACCTTCTTCTTCATTTTTTGCCCCTTTTAACATAAAGAAACTGGGATTTGATTTTTCTTTGATTGTATGACACTGTTCTTTATCAAAATTTGTGTAAAATTTTTAAAACTTGATGGTTTTACTTCAACACAATTTTCTTCATCAACAAACATAGGACTCTTACTAGGTATAAAAATAGCTTCTTGATTCTTGATCATGACATTTAGATTTTTTATTATAGAGAGAAGAGGCGAAATTGAATGAGTATTGTACGAGTTTTTTTTTCTTCCAAAATCTAAAGAAGAAAGATGTAGAAAGAGAAAAAATATTTCTGACTTTGATGATGTAGGAAGTTAGAGAGCGGTGTGAGATTAGATAACATATCCCTAAATTGTAGCAATTAATCACTACAAAAGGGAACTAACAATCATTTTTCTCTCTCATGGATATTATCTTACCATTTAATAATTACTTAAAAATAAAGTATAAATATTATTTAAAATAAAAAAGAACTGTTATAACCTGTAATCATTTTGGATTTCAAAAATTTCTTATAATTTAATCCATAACAATTTTCGCATTGAACCCCCAAACTGCAGATTTTGCTTGGGTTTAATCTTTCCCGTAGAACTTTAGCTCGGAAACACAAAAGTAATAAATACTTTATTAGTAGTCATTATTTAAAAGTAGATTTAAAAGTTATAATATTTACTCTTAAATAAATATGTGGGATGATTTTCTCTAAAAAGTGACATATAAAAAGGACTAGGGGAGCACCTTTTTAAATTGTAATTTCTTTGAGAAGAGTACAAAATCAATAATAATATTTTCTCTGTTTCAAAAAGAATATCTTATTTTCTAAATCTATTTTAACAAATAATATCTTATTTTTTAAATCTGTTTAAAAAAAGACCTCTTTTTTGATAATATTTTAAGGCAATAAAATTAAATTTTTTTAAATATATTTGACGTAACTTAAATTGCAATCACAAATTTCTTTTTATATTAATTTGGTACCAAATCAAAATGAAATATAGTTTTACTAAACAGAGAAAATAAATAAGTATTGTTGAAAGAAGAGACATAATTAATCCGAATATAACTATTCTATCCCAATCTTACTCGAAAATAGAAACAGAAATAGTTTTGGTATATTCAATCCCCATCCCTATGAGGTAAGAGTAACCAACTCCAAACAGTATTCTGACCGTTTGCTCCGGTCACCCATCGGCATTTTCTCCCAGATCTCTTTTGGTATATTCAAAATCATTCTCAATTATTCTTCGCTTTTTACGGACACTTTGTTCAATCGGCGACGACAACATGACATCAACGGCCGGTGAATTCTCTAAGCTTAACATTACTGCCGATTGGGCTTCCACTGCTCCCAATTTACACAAAAATCTCTCGCTTCTCTCCCCTCAACAGGTTCTTATATAAGTTTTTTTGGTGTAAAGGATTTTACTTTTGTACAATGTATGTTGTATTTTATTGTTACTGTGTGAAAGTTAAACGAATTGATGTTGTTTTTTTTCCTTTTTGGAATTGAATTGAGATTCATGTGTGTGTGTGTGTGTGTGATTTTAGGTAGAGTTGGCGAAGGTATTGATAGAGATGGGGCAAACTCACTTGTTTCAGCATTGGGCTGAGCCTGGAGTTGATGATGAGGAGAAGCGAGCCTTCTTTGATCAGGTTCTCTTTTTCGTTTTAGTGAATTGGATTCTATGGTGTATCATAAACTGGGTAGCTAGACTATGATCAACTTTTAGTTTTCAAGTTTCTTTTTTTTTTCCTTTGGAGAAAAAAAGTCAAATACTTAGACTCACACAATTATACTTCCCTGTTCAAGGCATTTACTTTCATGTTGTTGAATCTGTAATGTATCCCCAAAGGTAGAAAGAAATCAGAAAAAAGAATTTCATCCTCAATAGTTTCAGTGAGGATATTAATATGATGAATCCATAAACCCAAAGCGGAGTCTATGTTGGTGGTCAGTATTACTGGTGGATTTTGGATTACAGGCAACATGTCATATTGGCATCGCAAACGTGGTGCTCAGGCAACCCTCCACCTAGATGATCATTCGTCTTCCATTCGTGGCCCCGATATCTCCTATTATGTCAATGACTAGACCAGGATTGGGATATCATGATCTAGAGGTTGCTTTTACATGGAAATATAGCATGTCATGAAGTGAGCAATAGGTCTAAGACAGGACAGGAAACAGGCTCTGGATTGTGTTTGTTTTCCCTGTTAAATAATTCACTGACCAACTAGGCTTTGAATTTCAGCTGAACAGTGCAAGCAATTTCAAACTCCCATTAAGTAGTTTTGGTACGTACTTGGTGAATTTTGCCATTTCAGGATGATACAGTTTTAGTTTGCAGTTTTGCAAAAAAAAAAAAAAAAACGCAAAACTTAATCTTGTTTCTCTTTTGAAGTCTAATAGAGTATATGTCAATTTATGTGAAGTATTTATTTCTTGCTTAATTATTCAAGCGGTAAAGTAGCCAAAAAAGAGTATTGTGTTTGTTGAATATTGTACAGCTGTATTTCATGGCAGTCTTGTACTGCTGGAAATATTATCATTTCCTGTTGAGCTGCTCTCCAAATGTTCTATGCTTGTGTTCACTTCTAGTTCAATTTGGGCTTGTTTCCATGTTTTCTATGTTTGTGTTCACTTCTACTACAATTGGGGCTTGTTCCATGTTTTCTATGCTTGTATTCACTTCTAGTTCAATTTAATATTTATGAACAGTGAAGTGTTATTGTTTGTTTCAGATTGCTAAACTTAATTCAAGTTATCCTGGAGGGTTGGCAGCATACATTGACACTGCTAAAAAGCTTTTAGCTGATTCAAAGGCTGGAAAAAATCCATATGATGGTTTTACACCTTCAGTAAGTAACTAATCCTGTGTTACAGCTTCGGCAAAACTTATTTCGCTAATTATCATTCTATAGAAAGTAACTTACACTATAAATTTTGTCATCAAGTGACACACAACTCACGTTGTGTTTTTATCTTAGTTATTGGATTGGGTGCTTGTCTTAATGTTGCAGTCGGGTTTTTATTTCTGTTAGAAATTAGTGCTGTTTCTGCTTTTAAAAGATAATCCATCCTTCACAAATCTCATGTATATTTTTCATGCATCTACTTTTCTCCTGGTACTCTGCATGCTACAGTAATTTGTTCTTTAAGTGGAGTGTGAGAAAAATATGAAGCCACTTGAATGCTTCTAGGGTACAACTGCAGCAGATAGTAGTAGTGAATGTTACATAGTGAAAGATGCCAAAACTACATTATTCACTTTAGTTAGGTTGCCCTGCCTGTTGTTCCTGTGGACGTACTGGAATGCATGGTTTAGCAGATTTTGGCTATTTTTAGGTGCTTCAATCCTTTACTGAAGGTCAAACTAATGAGGTCGTGCTTTTTAAACCCAATCTGATTATTTCTCTTTCCTTTTCAGGATATTATGATATATCTTTCCAATTTCAAATTTGGAACTTTATATATCAAAATAATTTTTTGTTGTCAATAGTCTTTCGTGTAGCTTTGTGAAATTGAGATGATGTTATTTCATTTTTTATATAAAAATTGCTCGAGGCTTGCTACTGACTGTTCGTAGTTGAAGTGCTAACTCGGTTCCCTAAAGCAGAAATTTCCTTTCAGAATCAAAAGAAAGCATGTCCACAATTTCTAAATGGATAGAAGTGAGGGTGAATAGTGTAGCCTTCTTAGATTTGTGATTTGATATTATCAAGTCTTTTGGGCTTAATTTCCCTCTCAGCGTACTTGTTAGTAGCTTGCTATAAAGAATCTACAATATTTTGAGTAAAGAAGCAACAACAGTGGCTGGTAGAACCTTAAAGCAGTTGCTTGCCTAGTTTAAATGGCGCAAAAATTTCATTGAGTATGTTAGAGGGATGAGACCATATCTTGGCCATGGATTAGATGGGGGCTAAGAGAAATTTTTACAGTCATGTAGAGAAAAAACAATTTGTGACTCTTGAGATCATCTTGAACGAGGGAGTCATGAATGTCTATGACTACAACATACCGGTTTTTGAAATTCATGGAGTTTGTGTTGGAGTTGTTCCCAATTTTGTTGAGACAAAGTGGAATAATGAAACATTTATAGCAAAATTGCTCAATGAAGTTGGCATCTTAAGGGTTGAAAAGAGGACCTTCCCAGAAATGAGGCTGGTTCCACGTGCACATCTTGGTCACTTGCAGAAATTTCATTTTGAATCAAAAGAAAGTGTATCTGTAGTTTCTAAATGGATAGAAGGGTGAATAGTGTAGCCATCTTAGATTTGTGATTTGAGATTATCAAGTCTTGTGGACTCAATTTTCCTCTCAGCATACTCATTAGTAGCTTGTTGTAAAGAACCTTTTCCAATGATGTTTTCTTTGGACATCCTTGGGTTTTAATCAAAAACAATTTTGTTCTTTAGCATTCTGGATAAACTAGCAACACATTTTCTTGTTTTTCTTATGAAATATGATAGTTGATGCTCTCTATGGTCAGATTTTGACTATATTTTCTTGCTCACTCCTTTGATTTGGCTGTTTAATGTTATTTGAAGATTGCTAAAATGCTCGATGAATGGAGGTGAAGTACAATGATTTTAGCATACAAGAACTAGGGTGATATCCAAAATTGTAACAATTTCAGGGATATCAAATTGCTATGCTACACTATGAAGGTCTGGAAGAGAGTGGTGGAGATGAGGGTGAGGAGAAGAGGCTATGTCCGGAAGTAGGGAATCCCGCATTCTTTTTTGAGTTCTTGGCCTCTATTCACACTTAAACATCATATGCTTGTGTGGATAGCTACTGAAAGGGAGTGTCCATTTTAGAGAATCATTTCGGATTCATGCTGGGGCGATTGACTATCAAAGCAATCTATCTCGTGCAAAGACTGGTGGAGAAATATAGAGAAGGGAAAAGGGACCTCGACGGATGTCCTCTAGAGGTGTTTTGAGCGTAAAGGTGTCCTGGTGTTGTATATTAGGATGATAAATGATATGTATGATGGAGCCAAAACTCAGGTTAGAATGGTGGGAGGAGGCTCGGAGCATTTTCCTGTTGAGATTGACTATATTAAGGATCAATTGCTGAGTTCTTTTCTTTTTGCCTCGGTGATAGATGAGCTGGCACGGTCTGTTCAGCATGAGGTTCCATGGTGTATGTTATTTGCAGATGATATAGATGATTAATGAGACATGGAACGGAGTTAATGATAGATTAGAGGTTTAGAGACAAACTTTGGAGTCCAAAGGGTCAAATTGACCAGGACCAAAACAGAATAGTTGGTGCGCAGATCAGTATTCTGATGGATGATGTAGACATGGAGTTGAGACTTGCCACTTAACTTGTTCCCAAGAGAGAGCGCTTTAAATATCTTAGATTCGTCATCCAAAAAGTGGGAACATCAATGATGATGTCACGCATTGCATTGGAGCAACATGGATAAATGAAGGTTTGCCTTTCGAATATTATGCAATAAGAAGGTGCCATCTAAACTTAAAGGTAAATTCTACATAATGGTGGTTAGACCATCTTTGTTATATGGGGTGGAGCGTTGGTCAGTCAACACTCATATGTTCAGAAAATGCATGCATGTTGTGGAGATGAAGATGTTAAGATGGAGGTGTGAAAATACTAGGAGTTATAAGATTGGGAAGGAGGTTCTTTGATAGAAGTTAAGAATGACCTCTGTGGCAGGCAAGATGAGAGAAATGAGACTGAGATGATTTGGACATGTGTAGAGTAGGCGTGTCGACATCCCAATTAGGAGGTGCGAGAGATTGGATTCAGGGGTTACGGAAGGCTAGGAGTAGACTGAAAAAGTATTGAAGAGGTGATTAGATAGGATATGACACAGTTTCATATCACAGATGACATGATCTTAGATAGAAAAGAGTGAAGGTCGTGTATTAGAGTAGAAGGTTAGTAGCGATATAATATTGTCTTACTTTGTGATGGTTTTTAGGTTTGTCATAGGATTAATCATGCTATTATGGTTGTATTACTGCTCTTCAATTGTTCTGCTATTCGACTATTCTGCAACTTCTATTATTTTTTCTTGTAGAATTGACGTTGCTCTTCGTTTTGGCTATTATTCTACATCTGCTATTTTCTTCTTTTACTTTGGAGGGATACATTTGAGCCGAGAGTCTTTCGGAAACAGACTTTCTATCTCCGTGAGATAGTGGTAAGGTTTGTGTATACACTGCCTTCCCCGACCTACTTTGTGGGATTTCACTGTGTATGTTGTTGTTACTCACTCCTCTGATCACCTTGAACAATTCGAAAATAATGTAAATGCATTGATTCTCTTCTCTAGATTAGTGATGCATTCTAAGATGGATGTGAACTTCCGCAGGTTCCGTCTGGAGAGGTTCTGACATATGGTGACAATAATTTTGTTCAATTTGAGGAGGCTGGCATCAAAGAAGCACGGAAGGCTGCTTTTGTTCTTGTTGCTGGAGGCCTTGGAGAACGTCTTGGGTACAATGGAATCAAGGTAGAGCACCTAAAGCTTTCATGTGGTTGGTTTAGAAGTTTTGATTTTTGTCGTCAGTAGGTAAAATACACAGAATATTTTGCAACTTGATTGATAGTGTTAGTCTGTCATTTCACCTTGTAACAACTAATCTAAGGATGTGTGTCTGCATAGGATTGAGTTCTTCTGACCATTCATTCTAATTATTTGCAGGTGGCCCTTCCTAGAGAAACAACTACAGGGACATGCTTCTTACAACATTATATTGAATCTATTCTTGCTTTACAAGAAGCCAGTTGCAGCCTTGCCGGAGGTTGGTAGAAGTGCATACTATGATTTTGTAAATATCCATCAGGATGAAGATCACTATTAAACTGTCTTGTTTTATCTCAATTTTTCATCAAACCACTAGCCAATTAAAGCAACAAATTATAGGTGGCAATCCCAAGCTCCATGAGGTAGTCTTCCTCAACCCCTGTTATGTTAGGGGCCAATAAGGAGGTTGGGAGGGGTTGTTGACCGGGGATCCCATCGTAAGCTTAAGATTTATGAAGCTGCTTCCAAGATTTATTGGCCACTGTTTCTGTTTGTGAGTTGCTAAGATTTTGATTCTTTACAAACCTTTTAGAAAATTCACAGAACAATTTAACTCCGATGCACAAAGTTGTTGGATAGTGAGGGTTCATAGAGCCAACCCAAACTAGCTTGGGATTAAGGTGTTGTAGTAGTATCAGCAGTAGAAAAAAAAAATGCTTCTTATGGATAATTATTGTGCTAAGAATTGTTTTCCTTGGCTTAGCAAAGATAGTACAAGCTAAAAAGGATTGGCTGAAAAGAATTATGTTTTTGCATAGAGATGCCTGCTAAAATATCAGGTTTCGTGACACCTAGAAGTCTGATATATATCCTTAGTATACAGTAAATATGTACCCAGCAACTAAAAGCTTCATTGTATTAGGTGACTGCCAAGCGGAGATTCCTTTGGCTATTATGACGTCAGATGACACACATTTACGTACTCTAGAGCTCTTGGAGAAAAACTCTTATTTTGGAATGAAACCCACACAAGTGAAACTGCTTAAGCAGGTGAGCACCTGATCTCACTGAAGAATTAATTAATAGTATCAGAACTTATAAATTTCTTGATTTTCTGGCAGGAAAAAGTTGCTTGTTTAGATGATAATGAAGCACACCTGGCTCTGGACCCCCACAATAAATACAGAATTCAGGTGGATAATTCAATGCTTAGAAATCTATTCTTGTATTCAATTTATGTCAGTACTTTTTAGCTGATTTGATTTTCCCCCGTGCCTCTGCTTTATCAGACAAAACCTCATGGCCATGGTGATGTCCATTCACTTCTTTACTCAAGTGGCCTTCTTAAAGTTTGGTATGCTCACTCCTTCTCCCCCTTTTTGTTGCACCTTTTTCTTTATTTTTCTGTCATTCTCATCCACTTTGATGTGATTCTGGATGAACCCCTGAACTAGCACCTTTTAGCTTACATAAAAGTTATTTAGTTAGAGAAAGATGGATACCTTTATGGATCCTAAGCTTGTAGTGTATCCATCTTTGAAAATTCATACTTTCATGGCTTTATCCCATTGTTTTTGTGCAAATAAAAGCTGATGTTAAACCTTTTATGTAGCCTGTATCTGCATCACTAGTGCATCCAGTTTGCATTGATTTTTTAAGAGGTGCTTTCACTTTAAAAGAGAAAGACGGTTAATGTATTTCTGTGACTTGGTGGTCCAAATTTTGGGCAATCTAGGCATGATGCAGGCTTAAGATGGGTCCTTTTTTTCCAAGATACCAACGGTCTACTTTTCAAGGTTAGCTGGATTCCTCTTCTTTTGTTTGTTTTTGTTTTTTCCAATTGTTTTGTATTCTGCTCATATATGTTAGGCCAATTTTATCAATCTGTACATTTCATTGTGTGTCAGGCAATTCCAGCAGCACTAGGCGTCAGTACCACAAGACAATACCATGTCAATTCTCTTGCTGTTCCTCGGAAAGCAAAAGAACCCATTGGTGGCATTACCAAGCTTACTCATAAAGATGGTGGGTAGATAAGTAGCTTACATCTACCTTTGCATCTTGTAGTAGCCCAGGGGAAAGGTAAAAAAAGAAGTAATAAATGCTGAAAAGAAAATGATGCAGGATCATAGTTAGCAGAAGATTATACTAGGCAGGGGTCATGCAGTCATCACCACCTACTATACAGATGAGCAACTTCACTACAATTTTGAGTATTGAAATTCGTAAAAACTTGGATAATCTGCTGAATAATGCTAGAAATAAAGTGTTATGCAGGGGTAGGAAGTCCCTAAACCAACTATGGAAAGATAACAGTTGAACAATTAAATAATTATTAAAAAGCTGTAATTCATACTAGAAAGGACTAAATTACAATAATTGACCCCGTGACCTTAAGCTTTAGACTCAACTTTTTTGTTCTTACTCAACTCTTCAGGATGACCCAGTGGTTTGGGCTTGGGACTTCTATGTTGTAGGTCTCAAGTTTGAAACCTTGCCAGTGAAAGCAAGGGGTTTGCCTTCTGGGTCATGCTGTTCGCACTGGGCTTGCCGAGTGCCGGTTAGCTCTCCTGTGTGATTTGTGAGCAATTGCATTGGAGCGGGGGGGTTTACCCCGTGTGCACTCAAAGGGTAGCTATTGCGGGTTCCCTTGTCGTCAAAAAAAAAAAAAAAACTTTTCCTTGTGAGGCGTCTCTCTATATATACATGAAGAATCAATAAAGAGTTGACCTATCAAAGAAAATTAGACAGGTTGAAGTTTAGTTGTAAAACTGTGATAAAAGGGTTTTTGAAATTAAAAATTAAATAGGTTAAACGGATATATTAAAAGGTTTGACCCTTTTTGTTTTTCTTTACAATCCATCATCAGCTGTACCAAGAACAAATACTAAGCTGTTGGGAGCTTGAAGTCGCGTTTAGCCATTAGACTGTTATTTGACCATTGGTTGATCCACACCATCCTCTATTCTTGTAAGATGATACACACTAGCTAATAGCCCACTAGGCGCTTCAGACCTATTGTACTCTTCCACAGATTTGGACTAATCTTCCTGCTATGTTTTTAATTAAGTAAACTGGTATGGGCCTGTAATCAACCTACATCAAAGTGGGGCGGGTGGGGTCTCGAAATGATTTCCATCTTCTGAATCATCAAAATGTAAAAGCAGTACAATTAGTTGCTTATATGTCGTAAATTCAATTGAGCAATGCCAACTATATGCCATAGCATGCCCAAGTCATGATAAGTTGGGCTGTTTCTTCCCTATCAAGAATAACTCATTGAGCGCAGAAATTATGTTTTATAACAAGGTTAAAATTCTAGCTCTTCTAATGTGTATGTTAAAGTTTATTTTGGAGTCTTTTCTGTTTCATTTGTGATATTCTCCAGCAATAATTCTTTTGGATTTAGATTCTGATGTTCTGTTGTGCTTAGGTTAATCTAGGAGTACTATTTGAGAAAGCTGATGTGGCTTTTGTGCTTCTATCTGAGAATAACATCAATTGAAAAATCCTTTCCAGGGTATATAATATTGTTACCTTTCTCAAAAAAAGAAATTTCTTTCTAGGGCGAACGATGGTGATTAATGTGGAATATAACCAGCTCGATCCATTGCTAAGAGCTTCTGGATATCCTGATGGTGATGTCAATTCTGAAACAGGCTATTCACCTTTTCCTGGAAATATAAATCAAGTATGTGCTAGTCTTCATGCTGAACTATCTTTTTGTTTTCTTTCTTGCCATTCTTTTCCCTGTAATGACTTCAAGTTATTTGCTGTATTATTTTATCATTGTATATGTAGTGCAGACATTCCCCAAGTTCGTGGAAATTTTGGCCCATAATGCATAATCCCTGTGGTTACAGCTATCATGGAAACCTCCATTCTTTGAGTTTTGGGTGACAGAACTCCCTAAAAACCTATAAGTTGACCAATTGGCAGCTTGATCTACTTTCTTTCTCTTTGAACCTTCAGAATATGAAGGCATTTTATATTTGATTCTTTCTGTACTCCGTAGGTTACAGTTTTTATGCAAAACAAGAAGATTACATTAAAGTTGGGATCCGTATTCCTGTATGTAGGAAACAGACCAAAATAAAATGGGAAAGGTTCCACTAAGAACCAGATTAGTAGGCAGACTACTTCTTAGGAAAAAGGAATAAAATATCCTTCTTTGATCAGCTTCATACCTGGTTTGAAGTCTCACTATCATCTAAGGCAGTGGCTTGATTTGTCAATGTGGGATTGTGTCATTAATCTTCCAAACAATGTTTGTGATGAGACTCTCCTACGTCCTAGTTCAAAATATAAATTTACCAGAATAAATGAAGTTGGTTTTTAGATATCTTACAAAGACTTTTTAATACTAGAAGATGGTGAAGTCTCCTTTCTTGCCTACACTGAGCTTTTAGTAGGTTAATGTGTCTACTACTGCTGGGCGACATAGGAAGACTTGATTTTAACGTGCAGACTGATTTCAGTAAAAGAACTAAGGACAACATTCCAATATGTTACTAGATTATGTGAATGTTATTTTAAAGAGAAAGGGCGTTTTATTCCTAGAGGATATGCAAGGAAACACATGAAAAATTGTAGATGGCAATGCAATTAAGAAAGATGGATATCTTCTTTAAATGTACTCAGCTATTTGGGGAATTTCATATAAATAGTTATTTGGGCAGAGATAACCCTTCTGTTTGACAGCGGTATATAAATTTTTTATCATGTATTTACAATTTGCTTTGGAGGATGTATCATGCAAATTATGTTGTAACAGCCAAAGTTCCTTTGTTGGATAACTTTCCTATTTTTGTTACTTTCAGTAGAAAAAGTGATTTATTGCTTATGTATGGGTGTCTACATTGCAATGCAGTTGATCTTTGAAATTGGCCCATACCTTGAAGAGCTCAGGAAAACAGGAGGTGCAATCGCCGAGTTTGTTAACCCTAAGTATAAACCTACTCTTATGTCTCTACATTTAACACCCCCATATGCTGGATTTTCCTCTTAATGGAGCATTGACTCTTTGTAGTAACTCCAGGAAATTTTTCCATTAGAACAATATATAGGGAAATAAACCACTGAATTTGATATGTTGCTAGGAATGAAAAACAAATTGCAAATGAGCTAACTTCATTGTCATAATCAGAAATACCGATCCACTTCAGATGCTTTATATCCAAGATGTTCTGTCACTTTTAAGACATTATATATAGAAAACTGGAGTTCATTCTGAACTATCACCTAGGAGTTATTCCCAGTCCAATTTAAACCTCTGTTTTGAGAACAAATATTATATGGGTTAGTTAAGATCATATGAAAGAGAAGACAGCGATGACAAAGTCGAAGAGAGTATAATTAGAGTGATGTCATGTCGCAATTCCTAGTTTGAGCGACTGAGTGGAGGTGGTGGAGACTGGATTTTCTGAAAGAAAAGACACTGGTTATGGCACATTTGGATGCTTTGGCCTTTTTGATTATCAGTCTTTGGCTTCTAGCTGTAGTATCTAGCTTAAATAAGCCTCTCTACCTCTATGATGTAGTGGTAAGGTCTGCGTACATTCTACCCTCTCCCTTGTGGGATTCCAGTGTGTATGTTGTTGTTGTTATTGTTATGCATTGTTAAAAATCCCATCTTTCCGTTTTCAGAAGCTGCTTAACCTCTTTTTGACCAATTTTTGCATCTCTTTGTAGGTACAAAGATGCTACAAAAACTGCTTTTAAGTCCTCAACTCGACTTGAATGCATGATGCAAGATTATCCTAAAACACTACCTCCTTCAGCTAGAGTTGGATTCACTGTAAGTGGAAGATATCAGTACTGCTTTTGGCTTCTGATTGTGTTACAATGTTGTGAGTCATCTACTGTCAAGTCATCCAAGTGAGGGGATCACGATTCTTCTTACAATGATTCAGGTGATGGATGCTTGGCTTGCTTATGCACCTGTGAAAAACAACCCAGAAGATGCTGCTAAGGTATGATGAGCAGTTTTTTGCATTGAAATAATTCTGCTTATCATATGTCGGAAAAATACTTTCAGTAAATGGGGCAGATGTATTTAATTTGGGGCTGGCATAACATTTTGATTGTCCGACAAAATCCATCATCCCCTGCCTTCTAGTTCTTGCTTCTCACTGACATCTGATGATTTGGTGCTGACTATATATAACCAATATATTTGTCCTATTTGTTACTGTGGACCCCAACGTGGCTCCATTACAGGCCATTGCGATGAAGATTGTTCCTTCTGGCTTTTTCTCTTAGAACTCAGCAGTTAATTTCTTGTCAAAGAATTAGCAGAAAATTTTCCAATTTTGATCGTGATCATGTGTTTTCTCGAATGATTTGGGCTTCAAGCTCTTCTGCTGAGTTATTTAGATCTTGTGCATACTTGTCAGATACTGTAATTTAGTTGTGTAGGTATTAGTATCAGAACAAAAGTATGTTTGCGGGGGCAATCATTAAGCTTATAATTAATTGGTAAGCGTTGCTAGAACTTGCACTAGAAGTGAAAAATGCAGTGGGATATTTCTTCTGCTTTACCTTTTCCTCCTCCATTTATAGCCACCATCCTAACCCTCTTTCACCGACTAAGATAGTTGAAACTGCTTACTGACATTGTTACTCGAATTTTTTACCAGCATTTCTTGGGCTTGATATTTTTTAACGTCTCTCTGGACGGTTGTTGCTAAAAATAACTTTTAGATTGTTTTGCTCTTGATGTGATTTCACTTCTTAACTGTTTTTCAATTGTCTCCCTTTCAACGAAGGTGCCAAAAGGAAATCCCTACCACAGTGCCACGTCAGGAGAAATGGCAATATATCGCTCTCACAGCCTCATTCTAAGAAAGGTATTTATTTTCTTTTGTAATTTCAAGTGGAAAATTGAACTTCTTCGAAGTATTTCTTTCTTGAATATGGGTATTGATGCATTATGCACCCAATTGTAGTGCCAACCTCTACAAGAGGCAGCATTAAGGAAAAGATTGCTGGACTTTGAAAGAAGCCTTTTTGGCTTCTTTCATAAATCAACATAAAAGACAGTAGAGAAAAAAAAAAAAGGCAAACCAAAAATAAGAAGGAAGAGTTGCAGCTCAGCACTGGTTAGAGAAAAGTAAATCAGAACATTATATTTAGTCACATTCGTGAATGAGTGGTGAGCAAGCCCAAACACTAGGTTACAATTATGACTTATGTCCTTTAAGATCATTTTGTTTTGCCCCATAATAAAATAATTGTGTGTCCTGCAAGCTATTGCTTCAAGATTACGATCTTTTTGTTTTGCCCGTAATAAAATAATTATGTTTCCTGCAAGTTATTGCTTCAAGACGGGGGCAGATCTAGGGGGTTGGGAGGTTGTTCACCTGAAGCCCCTCGGCAACAACTTCCGTTGCATGTATGAGGTCTTTTTGAAATTATTTTTTATGTATATGTGTTGATATAGAGATTTTGAATCCCTTGAAAACAGTGGTTTAGGGGATTCATAATTTCTTTAAGGTTCCAAGTTCAAAGCCTAGGCACTTCATTTTTATATTTCGAATTTCCTTAATGAAAATCCTAGATCCACCACTGCTTTTAGACCACTTTGGGGCTTGTTCCATGGCAAAAAAGATGGGAAGAGTCTTGATACTGTAACTTCTAATTTTATAGTACTAAAGGCAACTCTCCACTCTTGAAAGACTTCCCTAACGTTTCCCTTCATAATAATTGCTGCGACAGTTTCATATGAGTTCAGTTGGTAAACCTGTGCCTATCTAGTCTCTGCATCAATTACAGCACATTTCTTTTTATTACAGGCTGGTGTTAAGGTAGATGATCCAATTATCCAAGTATTTAACGGGCAGGAGGTAGAGGTATGGTCTCGAGTTGTATGGAAGCCGAAATGGGCGCTTACTTTCTCAGATGTAAAAAGTAAAGTGAGTGGAAACTGCTCCATTTCACAAAGGTCTACAATGGCTATCAAGGGGAGTAATATTGCCCTTGAGGACCTTTCTCTGGATGGAGCTCTCATTATAGGGGCTGTTGATGGTGCCGAGGTACGCTCAAGTCCTTGATCCATTTATTATCCAGATGACAATATAAGGGCGTATCAACACCAAAGGATGTCTTTTAATTGAGAGATCATGCCTGTATGGTTGTAATTAGTCCACCCTGAACTCAAATTTTCTGATGAAAATTTTAGGTTGATATTTGATACACTTGCTGATAATTATGAGTGTTTTAACAGGTCAAAGTTGGAGGTCCCGTGCAGAACAAGGGTTGGACAATTGAAAATGTCGACTACAAGGATACTTCAATACCAGAAGAAATAAGAATCAGGGGTTTCAGATTCGACAAGGTTGAGCAGTTGGAGAAAACATATACCGAGCCCGGGAAATATTCTTTGAAGCCATAAGGTTGACACATTCTGTACTCTTTTGAGCTCCATAATTCTGTAGGAAAGCTTTGGCTGAACTGTTGATATTTATAGGAGATTTTGTTGGTTCGTTTATGTTTCCAAGTTTCTTGTAACCTTGTGAAATAGGTGATGACTGTTGTTTTCCCTCCAATCATTTGTAACTTAGTTAACGAAACAGAATAAGGTCATTGGTTGGTATTTATTTAGTAACAAGTCCTTTTCAAAATCGTGGCGATTGCCTTAGAATAAGTTTTACGCTATTACAAGTACTCTGGAGTAAAGGCTATACTAGTACACAAAATTTGACTTGCAGAATGGACTGTTCATTGTTCAATCTCTGCATTTGCAGTGAGAGTATTTTTCCTGCATGTAATTGTTGATATTTTGGTTGCAGTCGCTGGGCAGTGTGTAGCTGCAGGAAAGTCATTTTATTAAAAAGTGCAGTAACAATTACAGCAGCTTTTTAGCTTCAGCATTTCTTCCAGTTCCAAATGAGTGTCAAACATTTACCCTTCTAACTGACTCTACTTATGGTATAGTTGGCTGCAGTTACCTTCTGTGGTTTTGTTAGGGAATTTTCATAAATATTCTAGGATTGAAATTTAATATGGTCAAATCGCTATATTTTACATAATTACATAATATAATCTCATATATGATCTGGAGTGGAGGAGAGAGGCGAACGAGATCGAGAGAGGGAGAGAGGCGAATTGTGTGTGTGTGTGTGTGTGTATATATATATATATATCAAATTATATGTGTGTATCTATCAAATAATTGTATATGTGTAATCAATCTACATATATATTTGTATATCTGGCAAACGAGATTGGGAAAGGGAGTAGAGAGGCATGCGAGATCGAGAGAGGGAGCAGAGAGAGGAGCGAGTGTGAAGAGAGGCGAATTGTATATGTATATTTGCGAATTGACTATATATATTTTTAAAATAATTGTATATATGTAGCTGGTATATGTTTGTAATTGTATATCTAATTGCAGAGAGAGATAGAGCGAGAGAGAGAGAGAGAGAGAGAGAGGGGAGAAAAAATAGCACTAAAACCTTAACTACAACAACAAAATCTTAACTATAGCTATAACTTGTATTTTTTTTTAAATTATAGTTGTATAATGTAAATTCATATCATATGTTTGTCTAATTATGTTATTTCTCCTTTTTTTAAATACCACAAATATATTCACAAAGAATTTCAGAAATAAAGATTCATAAATAAATGAAAAGAAAGAACGTGTGAAAATAATATCATTCCTATATCATAAAATTGATTATGGGTGTTACGAAATCCAACATGAATGAAATTATACATTCTACATTTCTGGAAATATTCTCTACTCCTTGCCTCACTGTATAAATCTCATGGCATGCATCACTTCCCAAGTCCTATATAGGCTCAAAACCTATCAAATGAACATGCATTTAGGAAAAAAATCCAAGTGGAAACTTTATGGAGAACTACACAAATTGGACCGTTAGGAAACGTATTTACGCAAATTGGACCGTTCTAATATATTTACCTTTAGGGTGAACAAAATCAAATCGAAAATCACATCAAATCACAAATCAAAAAAAAAATATCTGGGCTGATATTATGTTAATTTTAAGAAGTCAATCCATTACCAAACCAACGGGACATTTTGTATATAACTAGTATACATTAATACGTATCCGTAGTCCATATTAAAGAAATTATCAAAGAATTATTTTATTATGGCACTATCATCTTTACTAAACCTGAAATCACTCTAAAATCAAACCGATACTGAGAATCAAATGTAGGAAACTTAGAAGAAATGGTCCAATGAATTAAGCTGCCACAGTGCGATACTTCTTGTCATCCTTAGTTGCAGTGGAAAAATTACTTGGTTGAGTCTTTTTTAAAAAATAATTACTAATTTTAGTAATATTTTTTATTTATTGATATTATAGTAATATTATGATAAATCTACACTAGTATTAATATGCAATATAAATATATAATAAGTATTTAAAAATATTTTATGCTTGTTTGAGAAGAAATTGGCAGAATATGTATTAAAGTGTATGATAAATGTATGACTTTAATTTTAGTGCACTGTTAGTGTACAAAATTTTTACACCATCAAGTAATACTGATCTGCTATTGCAGATTACCAAGTGGTATTTCTTTACAATATTCATTTATTTATATTTTTAAAAAATACACAATTATTATTTTTTTCCTATTCTTCTCTAGTTCATCTTTGTTTCATCCTCTCTCTTCCTTTTTTAAAATAAATATTTGGGCTTGGAGCCCTTATTATTAAATCATCAACCAACAATTACAAAGCTCTAACCCGGAGGCCAACCCATCCGGCGTAGAAAAAAGACCCTACATAGTAGGGTGTTCTAGTGTGTTCCATACTCCACTTTACTAATCCCGTCTTTCCACTTCCTCATGTGTCCCCTCCTTTCTCAAGTAGACCCTCTGAAGGTTTTGTAGATGGTGATGGTGATGTTCATCGTGTTGCTGATGTTGTGGTAAGGAATCTCTTCCGGCTTCTTGTTGCTTCTTCCTCTTCCATGGATGACCTATTTTTGAATCCACTAGCGGAGGTTGTGATGCTCCACCTTGGTCGCCCCTCCTCATGTGGAACATAGGATCCAAATCAGTATCAGGATTAATTTGTAAGTTCTTTCAAGCTTCCAATTCAGTATCCTTCTCTCTCACTATACTCAATCCTTCTATGCCTTTATGCAACAAGTGGTGTTCGATCCGTCACACTATTGGCGTGATTATCCCTTTTTTTCATACAAGGATGCCCCTCCACATTATTTTGCTCCAACATGCTGTATGTAAATCTCTTGTCTGTGCTAGGTAGAAATTCCCAGATGTAATCTGTAATTGGGATATTTATTTTTTTTACATGCATCCTTTGTCCAGCTGCTACTTCTACTGTAACTGACTCTAAGATCATCTGAATATGTTTTGCACTGATATTCTCAAATTAGGCAGCTGGGACTTATCCATATTGAGTATTCTTTTTGCTAAGCTTGGTAGCTGTGAAAAAGAACTATACTGCTGTAGTCCATCTGTTATGTGTATGTTTGCCATATAGTCTGTCGCTGTTAGCTTCCATATATATATATATATATGATGTATTGCATGTCCCCAGTTTTGCTGAACTTTCTCTAAAATATGTACGATCTCTCAAAGGACTCTCCATTCTCTCCGCAGAACTTTCGTTAGGCATAAGAAATCCATTTCTAGGATGATGTTCCCAAATCCTTGCATCTTACAGTAAGTCATTGCCTTTAAAATGGCAATGGCTTCTGTAAGAATACTAGTCCCAATCCCAACGAACCTAGATCAGCATGTATTAGATCTCTATTTTCATTCCTTAGACAGAAACCATAGGAAACGAGCCCTGGGTTACCTTTGCAAGTACCATCTATGTTGCACTTCACCCAACCTATACCTGGTGGTTTCCATCTAACTAGCCTAAATTGTAGAACTGATCTCTGACTTTGTAAAAAGTCAAAGCAAGCTCCCAACCCCTAGGCACACCTATAAAATTTTATTATAGTTTTGAATAAGCTTGTCTAAAGAAGAAGGTTTTCCATGTCTGATATTGTTCCTATTTTTCCATAATTCTCAGACAATAATGGCAGGAACATGTAAAACTCTCTTATCCCTTAGTCCATCCACCATTCTCCACCACCTGAATATGTTGTTGAGCAAAGAGTGACTTTCAATTGCGAAACCTGCACAATAAGCAAAAAACCTCCACAATTTTTCAACTGTGGGCACTGTTAGAAATAAGTGATCCAAGGTCTCCTCCATCCTACATTCACAACATTAACAATGGGAATGCCCATCCTTTTGAATACATCATCAGTAAGAACTCCTTTCTTGAGTAATCTCCATAGGAAGGAGCTATTTGTGTGGTATATGTGTTTCACACATATTTGTGCCAAAATACCTTCTCTTTTTTATGTCTTAACAGCTGATAGATAGATTTTTGTCACGACCCAACCCAGGGCCGTAACTAGTGCCAATTGGGCACCCAAACAGACACTTCAAAAACCAAACATAACCGCTAGGAAATCTACCGAGATTTTGGCAGAGTTTCCTCTGTTTTACTGACTAGCCTCACCTGCAAGAAAAACCCAACAGCTTCCCAGACAACAATA
>JAOTQR010000079.1:16457449-16476081 GCA_025774065.1 Solanum ossicruentum
TGGGAGCTGCTGCAGGTGTGGTTAGTCAATAAAACAGAGGAAACTCTGCCGAAATTTCGGTAGAATTCCAGGCTATGTTTATAATGGAATTCGGCTTAGTATATGTTTACGTGCCCCTATCGGGCACTGGTCACGACCCTAGGGAGGGGTGTGACAATTATGTATATGCAACTAGTATACATTTGTAGTTGTATATCTGTAGGAAATTGCAAAGAGGGAGGAGAGAGGCGAGAGAGTGGAAGAGAGTAGAGAGAAATAGCAACAAAACCCTAACTATAGCAACAAAACTCTAACTATAGCAATAAATTGTAATTTTTTCAAACTATAGTTGTATAATGTAAATACATATCATATGTTTACCTAAGTATGTTATTTTTCCTTCTTTTTAAACAGACAAAAAGAAAAGTAGGTTATTCTTTATGAAATAGTGTCGTAAGACAAAGTTTTTTTGTTCTTTTTTTTTAATCTTCTTTCTTTACAAGTTACAAGAATGTGTTAACTCTACGGGTCTATAACAATCCATTTGGAGATGATAAGTCTCACATCGACAAAACACAAGAGAGATGTTGGATATATAAGTAAAGGACTAGTCTATATACTGTGAGACGTCTTTTACGGTGAGCTCAAAGGAACAAATCCATGATGGGCTAGACCCAAAAGCAGACAAAATTTCAATGTGTTTGGCCAGGTTGTTACAAGTAGTATGGGCTAGGCCCAAGAGTAAACAATACTTCACAGTGTTGGGTCACAGTTATAAATATTTTTTGGGAAAACTTACATAGATATACTAGATTAAGAAAATATTTACTATTTATAGCAATAAAATATTATTTTTCACTAAATAGTTGTATATATTTACATTAAATGCCTGATGCACTTTTAATACAAGTGCAGATTTGTCATAGTATTGTTATATATTGTTATAAATGGTAATAAATAAAAAGTATTATTAAAATTAATAATTATATATTCAAACGAATCTATTTAAGTAATTTTTTCATGTTTTGTGGCTATAAATCATCTCATTATAGATAAAATGAATATGTTAAAGTTAAATTATTATTAAATATAAAATGTATCAATCTTTTTTTTTTGCACTACCGAAAAAGAAAAATATGTCACACAATTAGGATAAAGGAGGTAATATTTTTTTTTACCTACCACGAACATAAGAACATTAGTAATAAACCTACTTACTTTCCTATGAATATTTTCAATAGAAAATATCTCCCATCATGCCAAACACATTTTTATTTTTCAAATTTTGTTTTCATGTTTAGTTGATCAAATATTTTTAAAAATATTTTTTTTAAAGAAAATAATTTTTGTGAAAAATGTCTTCTTTTGTGGAGGTCGGAAAAATAAGATCCAAAAGTAATATTGTGTCTTCTTCATCTTCCAATACACTTCAAAATTGTTTGGTATGGGATATTTTTTTTAAAAAAAAAAAAAAAAAAAGAGGTATAGGATATATTAGAAAAACAAATTAATGCATTAGCTTTATGAATTACTAATATCTTAGTATATTCTTTTTAACCTATATATAATTAATGCATATCTACACTTTATTATGTATTGCGTTACATATAATTAATACATAGCAAACAATGGTATTAACAATGCAAAGATTTTTGGCATAAACATTGTTAAAGACATAATTGTCCTTCAAATTTTTTTTCACATTTTTTTCATCTTATTTGTAGAAGATATTTGTAATTATTTTTTTTATAAAAAATTATTCAATGAATATTATTTTTAATACATCAAACTAAGGCTGGCAATGGACCCGACCGAAATCCATCTGATCGATTTTATTGAAACTAAAACTGATAGTGATTTTGTCAACTTATTTAATTTTTCGAAAGCAAATTCACCAGAATCGATTCTACCAAATTTTTATTGGAATTCCGGCCTATTCCTATAGATATCGAGTTAGTACCGGATTGATCGACACCGAAACCAGTTCTTTACCCATTTTTTTATATTAAGGTATTAACTTATTAAATATTATTATAAAAAAAGTTATAACTTTTTATAATTTTATTATTATCATTAAAAAAATATAATTTTTTATAAAAATTATAAAATAATAAGAACTTTCAACTTCAACTTTGAATTTGAAACTTGTAGCCGGTAGGTTGTAATATGTAAGTTGTAATTTACTACTTAAATTTATATAATTTGTAAGTTGTAATTCATACTCTTCACAATTTAAATAAAAAGCTTTTAAAAGAAAAACAAGGTAAATAGCCATACATTTATTCAAATAAATAAAATTGTACAATTACAAATACTAAAAAAAGTATTTCATATTTGAATTTTTTTTTTCATGTTTAGTTGATCAAATATTTTTTAAAAATATTTCTTTAAGGAAAACAACTTCCTTAAAAAATAAGAATAATATCTCTCCCGTGAAGATTGAAAAAATAAGATCTACAAGTAGTATTGCATATCGATTGTGTCACACAAGTAGCATTAAATTATATATAACTGTTTTTCGAATGATTTTTTTAAAATTAATTACACTAAGAAAATAATAATCTAACTTACAAAATGTTCAGCATTTAACTTTCTTTATAACAAAAGAAGACAGAGATTTCTTGTTAATGGTTGAGATGCTTAATACAACAAGAGAGGAAGGAATATACTTAAGAAATTAAACCACTCTAAGAATGTCCCAAAGAGCTATACATATCTTAATTAATTAGTAATTAGAGTATCTCTTCTTCATTATTGCCCCCTCTACTTTCTTCCACACAAAAAGTTGGCCATCATTTTTTTTTTAAGCTTATAGAAAAATTACATCTCAACTCCCTGAGTACAAGAGAAGAAGAATCATGGCTATTTTCCACCACATAATGCTTAACCTTTCTTTGGGAAATGGAGGTGCTGCAGACTTCAGGTTCTCAATCCTTTGGACCAAAACAAAGAAAGATGAGACCAGTTAATAGAGACTCTTTTACACAATTTCATATGTATGTTACGTTGCTCATATGCTTCAAAAATATTGTAATATCAATGTTGAATCTAACATGTCAGGTGATATTTTTAAAGGATTCGAGCAACATCATGTTTTATGAAGAGAGAAGTTACAATCAACAATAGTCGACGTTACCTGGGACCGGATGTAGCATAAATACATTTTTCATGACCTAAAACATAAAACAATGGGAATATTAACATAGCATTTATATATTCCAGCCTTCAAAACAAAAACAATCACTTCTCGTGCATTTTGTCCTTAAGATGAAATGATCTTTTAATTTTTACTCCCTTTGCCCATTTTTATGTGGCACCTTTCTTTTTTGATCCGTCCCCAAAAAGAATGTCACCTTACTCTAATTGGAAATAATTTACTTTTAAAGTCTTCCTTTTTTTCTTAAATACCGTGCCAAGATATAAAATGGGATTTAGGGAGTACAATTTTAGCAATCAAACTTAAGATGCTTACTTGGGTTGATTTTAGTCAACATAGCAGTCCCTCCAAAATTGCAAGCAATATCAGAATTTCCATTCTGTTGGTAGTAGTTATTGAAAGCAAATGAAGCATGAGATAAAAGCGTATTGGGCTCAAAGCACGGACCACCGGCTTGGATGTGCCTGCAATCCGCCATTCCCAGTCCACAAGCCCAGTCCAATGCATTCTGCAAATCAATCTGCGGAGCCCCAGGCCGTGCCACACACCATGTTGTGCCACCAAGGAATGTTGTGTTGCCTTCAGGAGGTGACAAAGTTGTAACTGGAATAGTTGCATCCTCCTTCTCTTGCACCATGCCCTCTACTTTTAGCACTATATGTTTTATAGTTGACTTTAATGAATAAGAAACACATTTTATGCCAATTTCAAGAATAGAAAATCGTCTATTACATCAAGGATTTTAAGTTGGTATGATAGTATCACACGTTAATACTTTCTTTTTCAAAGTTACCATATTAGACTTACTATAAAATGTGTCCTATTGTAGGACATTTTGATAAGGTAAAATATTCCACCCACCTTGAACTCTTGGATTAGTTAGAAAAGAATGACAAAACAACCAACCTCCTCCTCCATTTTTGTATTTTAGGACTCTTAGCTTATGGTGTCGGACTCTTCAAAGTTATTGTCGCACCCATGTCAGATCCTCTATGAAATGCACTATTTTTAGAGGACATGACATGGATTCTAACAACATTTTTTAATAGTCCGAGCGATGTAGCTCCTTAAGACCTTGACCATCAAGGAGCTCTGTTTTTAGATTAGGAATTAACTTCTTGTCAAACTCGTCTTTTTTTTATCTTATTTGACTACTATTTTGGGAAGATCTAGAATTGAATCTCATGTCAGAAACAAAGAGTATTGGTGGTTTTTATCACCAAATATTTCTTTGAAATAACTTCTCTTCCTATAATCCACCAAAAGTTAAAATACCACAGTATTAACCAGAAAGAAACCATTTTATTATTGTATATAAACAATTCTTATTTTTTTGTTTTTGACCTTTTCCCTTATTCTTTTCCTCCCTTGTAGAGCTAGCGTTCATACAGAACTATTCCATTCAACAGTACATTTACATTCCCCACTTAATAGTTCTATACCAAGATCATTAACATTGTTCATTAAACAACAATCTGTTTTTCATGGAGCTAAGGGTCTATTAGAAACAACTTCTTAAACCTCACTTTGTGGGATTATACTAGATATGTTGTCGTATATTGTGTAACACCACATATGGGGCCTTAAAAAGATAGCATGTACGGAGACATTACCCCTAACTTTGAGACATTACCCCTAACTTGGGACATTACCTCTAACATTGAAACACGGAGAGACTGAGTAAATACTCAACTATAATGAATAATGTTCCTTAAACAAGGCAAGCAATCCTCATAGTAATGAGTATGAACTTCACAAACACAAACAATAAAGCTTAAAACTTTCTCCTAGACATAACTACAATAGAATAGAAGAAAACAAGTCTATGGGATAACCTTGAAATTAAACTAGACATTTCTTTACTAAACACTAAGTAGAAAACATCACACATAACAGAAAATCGAGAAAGTAGTAGTGTTAGTCTCTTAGAAACTAGAACATGAAAGATAGCAAGGGTTGAAGGAAAGAAGAAACATTACCAACAAAACATTTCATGACCAAAAAGCTCAGAAAGATCCAATCTTCAAGTGCCATGGTGTTTTAAGAAAAAAGGGAAGAACTTCTTCTCTCTGTGTTTTACTTATGAAAGAAAGGTAAGTGTTGTAATGTCCACTTTTAAATGCAGAGTAGCATAAGAATCAAACCATTTCTTGAAGAGAAATTTTCTTTCTTTTTTCTTTTTACCTCTTTTGATGTGAGTAATGAACACTGAAGAAGCTAAGCACTTGTGCTGACAAGAAGCTACTTTAAGCTAAGCCTCTTGGTGGACTTCCTATTTAATGTACAACATTTTTTTGTTTTTATTGTGTGGGTCCTATACTAAGCTCCTCGGAAGATCTTACTTGATCGTGACTTGCCGATGAAAAAAAAAAAATAGTCCGCTTTCATAAGTGAATATACATAGTTATTTTTATGGCGTGCAAAAAAGTATTTTTAGTAAACATTCGACTTATAAATATACTTTCATATTTAATAATAATTTCACTTTAAAATCTTTATTAAAATAATTTATAACCACACATTTAATTGTCCTACAACGGAAGGATATGGTATAAAGTCACTCACTTCTGATGATCAACATCGAATATGATGGAAATCATTTCCTGAACTCCATGCAAAACTATTTCAAAATTTCTACTTTTCTACATCCTCATCATGGCTAACAGATGTAACTAATGACATCTTTGAAGAGTCTATGCATTGGTTGTTAGACGACAACAATCCGTTAACACGATCAATAAGAGAGGCTCCTACATTTCAAACTCTTAATCCAATGTAGGAGAAAGGCTCTCATCACTTGAGTGGACGGAGACATGCTGATATTGATATTCTCTGATGACCACCTGCATAGTTTTCAGCTATAGCTTACTCCGTCACCCTTTACAACCTCACCAATCCGGTATGCAATGCCCGTCTTCTCTATTTCCCCAAGTATCCTATCAGCTGCTTCTGGACTTACTACAAGGACCATCCCGATGCCCATATTGAAAGTCCGCATCATCTCAGCATCTTCTATTCTTCCAGCCTTCATTTCAATGACCATATTGCAGAAATTAGACACAAACAAAATGGAAAAGCTTGCAGGTTAATTGATTTCTCAACAATATGGCATATTCAATACAAGTGTAACCTATTTGTATCCCATGTGCAAGTAATTAATCGAACAACTTTCAAGCAAGTGTCAAAAACTACTCACCTCTTGAATCCATTTAAAAACAGGAGGAATCTTCCAAGAGCCCTCATAAATAAGGGCTCCAAGGCCTTTAGGAAATACTCGAGGGATATTGTCAGTGAAGCCACCTCCTGTAATGTGCGCGATTCCTTTAACCCCTCCTTTGTTAATAATATCAAGAACCTACATTTTCCAAATCCGTAAAACACACCTCATATTAAAAAAAGAAATTTTATTAATACAAGTAAAAGGAAAGGAAACCAAAGGTGAAACCTGTTTAACATATATAACAGTCGGGGCAATCAAAGCTTCACCAAGTGTAATAGATTCACCAGGAAGCCGGTCTTTCAAAGAAAGGCCACTTTGCTTCAGAACCCTACACAGGTAGAATATTATCAATCATTCAACGGAGGGAAAGAAAAGCATGTAGGTCAAAAGGAAATGAAATTACCAAATTATTTTTAAAAGCTTAAATGCATAATTTCTCTCAAAGTAGACAAACCTTCTAACAAGAGAAAACCCATTTGAATGAACTCCACTAGATGGTAAACCAATAAGAACATCCCCAACCTTGATACTTTTCCCGTCAATAACTGAATCCTTTTTCACAATGCCCACAGCAAAGCCACTGAGGTCATACTCGCCTTCGGCATAGAAATCTGGCATCTCTGCAGTCTGAAATGCACATCAAATCAACCAAGTGCAACAAAAGAAGATTGTTTCTAATTCCAGAACCATGGTTTACCAAACATATAATAATTAAAACGGATGTCATTATTCACACTCCCAACAAATATAATACATCATATCAACCAATTCTACATAAAAGAACAAATCTCTATGTCATGAAACAAAACCAAGAAGCTATATGCAGTAGTATACTAATCCATAATAGCACAAGAAAAAGGGTGTGACGAAACAGGAAAATGGCATGCTACAAAATTTAATAAGTGATCCAGAACTTATCAATGACTCTATGCACACAACAATTAAAAAAAATCAGCAATCGACTTTATGCTGAAATCCTTTTGTTAGAAACAGCTGCTCATATTAGTCATTCATATATTATGTTTTTGCTGCCGAATATGAGTCACAAATAATTTTACTAGAAGTTATTTTTAGAGGAAAAATGGAGTCATAGGTACCTCTCCCCCTAGAAGAGCACAGTCAGATTGCTGGCAACCATCCACAATACCTTTTATGACCTGCATACATGTAAGAAATCAGCTCTGTTTTACTGGATAAGGAGACAACATGCCAGTTTGAATAAGGCTCTAGACATGCCAAGTAAGATAGATATATGTGGCCAGACGTACCTTCTCTGCAAGGTCCACATCAAGGCGGCTGGTTGCAAAATAATCAAGGAAAAATAAAGGTTTTGCTCCAGAAGTGACAATGTCATTAACACTCATCGCAACCTGGGAAAAAAGACACCATTAGTTCTTGCATATCTGCAAAAAACACAAAAAGATGAATAGAACTTACCAGATCAATCCCAATGGTATCATGCATTCCTGTTTCAAATGCCAACTTAAGTTTTGTCCCCACACCATCAGTGCCAGCCACAAGATATGAATCCCCTGCTCAGCCCAAGAGAAAACACAAAAAGAACAATTTATAAAATAAGAACAGCAACAACATAAATAAGACCAAAAGAACAACAAACAAACAAAAAAGAAAAAGATATGTTTTGACTGTTGGTATGCAGACCACATTAGGAAAGATGGAGCAGAAATATATAAAGGGGAATATTGAGCAGGAACAAGCTAAGGATTAGTGGAATTAAGGTGTTTAGAACTCCATAAGACCATAACCTACAAGTCTTAACAACTATAGTGTTGCATTAATTTCAGTTGGACACACCTGTTTGCAATCAGTTGCATTGTGACTCCATCGTTTAATGATACTCAACATCAGTAACAAAAAAAAAAGAAAAAAGGGTTTGGAACTGATATAACTTGCACGTTGGACTGGCTAATTTAGTTTCAGATTTCCGGACCAATATTGAACTCTGAGAAGAAACTGGTTTTTCCAACTTCTGCTTAAGAGTTCAAATTAAATAAGAGATGTGGTGATAGGAAAAGGACTGGTCCACTTAGCTGGTAGAAAAGCAAAAATTAAAAATCATATGGTGCTCCCATTTGGCAGGTTCTACCACTACAACAGTGAGTAGTTGCAAGCACCAGGGAAGTGATAAGATTGCATAGTGAAAAACTGAATGCTTAGACGATGCATGACCTTACAAAGGAGAAAGTAGCCTAATTTCAAGAACTACTACTTGTTGTGCATGACAACCCTACTTTCATGATAATTGTGGACACAAGTAGGCCAAGTTACAGGCTTACAGACCTGAACTTATGCCATTTTGGTAAAACTACACAACATATCTGACTCTAATGTGTAAAGAACCCATATGAGTGAGATTTGGTACCAGCTCATCAGTAAACCAGCAACGTAATGCAAAATAAACCTATGAAAAGACTTTATTTTGGTCCTGAGAACAGAAGTAGCCATGCCATTATATAGTTGTGAGCCCAAGCATGATGCCTAGAGGTCAATTAAGTGGGTAGAGAACCATGAGGTCTCAAGTTCAAATACATTTGGGCGCAAAAACACTAGGATATCTTCATATGTGTGTAACCCTAGGTGGACACAGTCAACCGGTACTTACAGGCGGAAGGGACAGGTCATAGGTATCCAATGGAATTAATTGAGGTGTACACAAGTTGGCCTAGACGCCACAATTATAAAATAATAGTAATTGTAAATGAGCATAAATACTTCTTTTTGATAAAATTAATTAGCATTACTGTTTCTTAATACTTGGGTTTTTCATTTCAAACTTTTGTTTACATTAACTGTTTAAAATGCAACATGCTGCTAGGACAAAATAGAGATTGTCATGCGTTGCAGGTTGTGACACTAACATAGTGTGTGCCAATTTACTCCAGCTTAGATATGAAGGATTACTCCTCAACTATGCTTTTACTGTAGCAAGTTGCACGGTGGTTTAGTCAATATGCATGCAGCATTACCCAAAGACAAGTGTCATCACAAATATTTTAAGAATAAAAAGACACAACTCTGGTATCAATCCTCGGTAATAAACCTTACATTTGTCACTGAAAAGAAGAACACAAGCTTGATTTAAAGAGCTAAAAGTCAATGTCCAGCATAACATACGAAACCAAATCAGAATAAGCTTAAGAACATTTTTCCTAGAGTATTTCCTTTAGTCATGGCATAATCTTGATTACATCTTCACCAAACAAATTAATCAAGATTTCCAATTGAAGATGCCACGTAAAAGGATTAACCAACAAAAAGAAGGCTAAAGGCAAATAATACCTAATGGAAAGAGACCTCCAAATCCCCCAATTCCAGGTGCCATTTTGGCTATTCTCCTCACAAGCTCTGATCCTGCATCAATGTCCACGCCAGCATCCTTATATGTTAGACCGCTGGGCTCATTTGCAGTAGTGTCAACCTGACTGGCACTACAAGTACTGGGGAATATAATGCTTCTCTGCTTGTTACTTCTAACACTTATATCTTTGCATAAAGGCAATAGCTTCTTCGAGTAGCCTTGGAGCTTGGGTACACATGATCTAGGCTCAATGATAGAGGATTTTAAACGACAAACTGGGGATGCAGCAATGCAACTCGATAGTTCCAAATTTGCTCGACAAGACATGTTCATGGCAACCCAACGAAAAAGCTAATTCAAGCTCAACAAACTAAAACAACCAAACAAAAGAGAACATAGTTAGAAGCGTATCAATAATTTAAATTTGATAGGGTTCTTATTATTACTTTTGAATTATGGGTTGCAAACTTAATTTACAATGCTAGCGAATTTTACATACATATATATCTGTATCATCTGACACCAAAAATAGTTATGTCGAAAAGAAATTTTACAATAATAGTAAGCTCTTCAAACAAATAATTTCACAAATTAATACATGGACTTGCTTTTGCTCCGAGTAGATGGAAGTCTAAATAATAGACTTGACACAAGAAACAACACTTACTAAGAAAAATGAAAGCTAATATAAATTAATCAATTTCAAAACTCAAACATTAACAACTAGTAACTAGTAAGAGAAGAAAAATAAAACCGGATAATAGATGCAGAGCAGGAAAAAAAGATCATAAAAAGAAAAGAGAATATCAAAAAAGTATAATGAACTATACATGCAGCTACCATATCTTTTTTTTTTATGACACCGGAAACCCCCCTCGGCTACCCTCTGGGTCCGGGGCCCACACGGGATAAAACCCCGCTCCAATATAACAGCTCTCAAACCAACATACAACCACCCTTTCTCCAACAATGCAAACAGTAATTAGGAACAGTACAAAGACTAGAAGAAGTTTTACGCAATATGCAGCCACCATACTTGCAGTGAATCATTGAAGACCACAATTAGCAATCAATCCAAAAGAACTCTGTACAAGTTCATTGACACCCAAATAGTCCACACGAGATGCTAAAAAAATTTGAAAATCAACTCTCCATTCCATTGCCTAAACCCCATAAATTTAACAGATTATAGCTGAAAGGTTAGAATCAAATCCCAAAGATTGCAAAATAGCCCACCAAAGATAAATCCAAATTCAACCCTCTTTTTAATCGTCTATTATCATACATCAGAGTCGGCTATTTGCTCCAATTAGACAGAGCTAAGTAATAACAACTAAATTTTCAGTGAAAAAAACACTACTTTTTGAACCAGATGATTATTTTCATCAAAATAAAAGCAGAGCAAAACTCCTAAATTACCGAAATCACGAAATTCGTAGATTATCCCAAAAAAAAATAGAGTCCAAATATTCTATCAAAAAAATCAAATAAGTCAGAAGTTATTACCTTTTCAGAAAGGCCAATAACGGATGCAGAGCAGAAAAAAAAAAAGAGATTATAAATTGGAGAACTCGAGACTACAAGCGGCAGGAGAGTGCGGCAGGAGAAATAGCAATGGTGGTGGCAAGGGAACTGAGGGACTCTTTTTAGTAGAGTGAGGGTTGTAACTTCTGCCCTAAATCCTTTGGAATTTGATGAATTATTATATGAGTTTACACTGTTCACAACCTAATATTTCTTTATAATATTTATTTACTTATATTTTAAAAATTAATTATTATTTTTTCTCTTTCTCTACGTCTCTCCATTTCATCATTTTTTTTTGGCATATAATATAATTTTTTTATTGACTTCTCTACTGTAATCTAATTATTTTTTTAAAAAATAATTATTCTGCAAACATATATATTCATTTCGTTCTCCTTCACTATGTAATGTTTTTATACATTTTTTTTCAATACATAACAATTACATTTTTTATAGCTACAATCAAAGCTAACCTTTTTAGATATATTTTAATTTTGTTTATTAGTTTTTAAGATTTATTGGTATTTTTTCACAAAATTAAGTATTTTTTTAAGTATCGTTTCATTTTTCTATTGTTTTATTTTTCATAGAAGACGAAAAATCTTTTGAACATCTTCCATCTTTTCCAAACCTTATTTTTAATTACATATTTTATTAGAATTATTATTATCATAAATATGAATGTGATAAATTAAGTTTTTTTTGAAATAAAATAAAAGATAAATAAAATAATTTAAGAAAAAAGAAAGAAATAAAAATGAAAAGAAACGACAAGAATCACAACATCGTTATTTTGCCATTGTCATATAATATATCTATGAGAAAGAGAGAGAGTGTGTGTAATTTGGATTCAAATTAAGAAAGGAAAAAATCTAAAAATTAAGAAGGAATTCGAATTACAGTATAATTACGATTCAAATTATCTTTAATGTTTTTTTAAATCAAATTCTTTTCAAAAAGTAAAAATAATACTAGAAAAAATTATAGTAATTATCTTTAAAATTACCTGATAGTGTAAAAAATTTTCTACACTGATGGTGCATATAATTTAAACTCTAATTATATTCACTTTTCCTTTATTTTAGTATATTTAATATTCTTTCTAATTCAGAACATTAGTTATATATTTACAATATAAAATATATCTTTTAGGCTAATATTGAGGTTTAATGCCTTACTAATCTCACTAATACAATAAATACTCGATGAAGTTTTATTCTTTCTCTACAATTGTGGAGTACTATTTTTTACATTAATAAGACAACCTCAATATTTTTTTCTTTTAAATAACAAAACTTAGAGATTTATTAATGATATTTATGGTCGAATTTTATCATTTATCGTGTAAAAAAAAGTATCATACTCTACTGATTGGGCTATTATTTTATTGAGTTATTTTTCATTTATTATTTACCGCACTATTATACAAAATCCATTTTAATTAGTGTAATTTTTTTTCTTCTTTCTACAAGTAATTTTAATAAATTATTTCTAAAAATCTTATATATAGAGATTTTATCACTAATTAGAACTTTTGATAAACTAGGATTATCCTTAGCGACTATAGAATATTTTTTTGATTCATATAAAAAAGAAGTAAAAGTCTAATAAATAAGGAAAATATAAGAGTAGGCTAAAAGTCCTTATTTATCACTTTTTTCCATATATTTGAAAGGTCAATATTACAAATATAAGTAAATAAGAATTTAAAGAAAAATGGTGAAAAAACGATTTTGTCTAAACAAGACTCTTTTTTAATAAAAGACAAAAAGTTCAAACAATATTTCAAATGATTTTCACGCTTTTAATATAGATACATATATTAACATATCTATATTATAAGTAATTAAATTGATTTTTTCATCTATGCCGATATATAATAGATTAGATTGTTGCACTAAGCTAATAATATTTATTTAAATTTATTTACATAAATATTGTATTAATTTAGAAAAAACTGTTTATATATAATTTTTAAATTGACATGACATATATATGCAAAACACGTACACCTAACTAATATAATTAAACAAGAAATCGAACCAATAAAATCAAAGTGTTGTTGTTTCCACCATTCCTCTACCTATGGTGCTTTACTTATTTTTTTTCACTTGAGGGTGAGCCCGGGTTATGTCTTGATCCCCGACCTATCTTATGATTAGAGGCATTGTTGGACATCTTGTAAACTCTTTTACGTCTATATGCTAAGTGTTTTGGTTGAAGGTTATGTTATGGATTGGTTATCTATTGAACATTGTTATGTGATTTGGTTATGAGCTTTATGTTATGCCTTTGTGATATGATGTGAAAGATCCCAAGTCTTGAATTGCCCCCATATAGTGAGTCCTACTTATCCGCCCCTTAGTATTTATGTGCTACATGCGTGGTGAATTCATGTTCCTCCCATTCCCTATGACGTCCCCATAGCGTGAGTCCTATTCTTCCGTCCCTTAGAAGTTATGTGTTTACCTTTCAATTGCGCTTCCGAACTGATGATATGAATATGGATACTTTGAGCTTGTGTGGAAACTCTCGTGTTCCCATTCGCCATGTCATTTCTATTTTTTGCAGATTGTAGTGCAAGTCTCCATTGTTGGCTTCCTTTTGTGCAGAGCAGGCTGAGAATTTCAAAGATTATGGTGAGTTCCTGGCATTCGAATTTGCTGATTTCCATCTCATTGTATTTGGACTTATCTTTATTTTATATTCAGAAATAGTTTGTACTGTTATTAGTATTATGAAGGAAAAAGCCTTGTACCCTTGTTTTATGTATTATAAGCTTGAATACTGACTGATGTCAAGTTTGGGGTGAGTTTCGGTATGTTATTTTCTTCGGTATTTTGTATGTCTTATCCTTTTTGTGGCAGGTTTTACTTATTATAGTTGTCTTTCCTTGAATAATCCATTGTCTATGGTTCTATGCTATGAGATAGGCTTACCTAATGTTTGGTTGGATAGGAGTCATCACATCCTGAGATATTGGGTTGTGACATTTCTTTCTCATTTTTCTTTCTTAAATAGATAGGTGAAGAATGTGGTGTGTTTGTATTTGAAAAAGATTAAGAAGTTTTGATAATGTTACCTTGGTCCCAATATCGTCTCAAAATCATATACATAAGCATGATTGGGTTTAACCCACTTCATAATTTTCATTAAATCCCATGAACATGAACACATATGCTATGAATAGTGTAAGAATGACATCAGTAATTGAGATTTAATCTAAAACTAACAAACATTATAAAATCTAAGTAAACACTTATATGAGATTCACATTTAAAACATAATATAAACCACCCATATATAAATCAAGCTTTAAAAAGGGACATGCACCTTCATAACTTCATAATCTTAATGTAATCTATCATATTATAACTTAAAAGCAACTTAAAGGCAGTAAGTAATCATAGCCCATACATTACTTGAATTTAAGGAATCACAATATTTAAAACCCCAATTTAAAGTAAGCTAAAAATTCATGAAAAATTTACTTGAATGTGTTTGGGTCTCCTTGATTAAAAGGAACCAAGGATTAAACCCCCTATACCGACACTAAATGAAGAATTTTCAAGAGCAATTTGAAGAAGGAATGAGCTTTCCTTGATTCCCAAATCTTCAATCCACAATTGTTCTTTAAAAGAGGCTTGAGAGAGTTTTTCAAATGTGAGGAATGAATCTGAATATTAGGAATAGAATTTAGATCATTAGGGAGTCCTTACATAGCATAGGAAGCCCTAAAAGACCATTAGAATAAACCATATGTACGAAAATGCCATTAATGAAACTAGTTGAAAAATTGCACGTTACCACTTCAAGGGAGGGTTCACGGCATGTGATTCATTGCACGAACTCTATAACCGTCCGTGAGACAACACTTAGAAAAATATTTGCTTGATGGAAGTCCAAAACGATAATCCCATACTTAGAAAAATTTGGTGAAACCAACCACACAGAGGGCTTCACCGGCCATGTGAGGTCACACGATTCGTATGACTGCCCGTAACCCCACACTTGGAAAAATCTCACAACAAGTTATGAGATAGTGATTTATACTTAAAAACATTTCATTCCAAAAGCTATACGGAGGGCCTCACAGCCTGCGAGACACCACATGGTCCGTGTGGGTGGCCGTGTCCCTCAACTTAGCTCCAAAAAGTGGAATTCGAAGCTCAAGGCCGCCATATGGCCCTCAATACAATCCGTGAAGTGTCACATGACCTTTGTTGGGGTCCAACTGTGGTATGCCTTAGCTCGAAATTCCACACTAAGGGCCAAACACTCAAAATGAGGCCAAGGGTCACTTCATTGGAGGCCACACGGGTCAGGTGACCTCACACGGACCGTGAGGTCTCCTTTGTAGGGTCCAAGTGTGGTGTGCCTTAGATCAAAATTCCACACCAAGGGACAAACACTCAAAATAAGGCCAAGGGTCACTTCATTGGAGGCCACACGGGTCGTGTGACCTCACACGGATCGTGAGGTCTCCCTTGAAGTATCACCTTGGTCCAAATCTTCCCGACATTGACATTTCAAGCTCCAACAAAGTTGTACAACGTTCAGTAATTGTGGATTCTCCTAAGGGTCTTTTATGACTTTCTATTCTATCTTAAGACCTCCAAATAACCCAAACTCTATTCTTCCCATTCAAATTTCATCCTTACACTTAGAAATTGGTCAAGACACTCTTAAGAACTCTCTTAAAGGACTCTTGTGAAATTAAGTTTGGGAATCAAGAAAAGGCTCATTATTCTTCAAAATTCTTCTTGAATCTTTTTTAATAGCTAAGGTATGTGGGTTTGATTCTTGTTCCTTTTCAACCAAGAAGACCCAAACTCTTTTACACTCAATTTCATGAAATTTTAGTTACTTTAAGTATGGGTTTTCAACATTATAATTTATTAAATTCAATTGATGTATGGATTATGCTTTATTGATGATTTTAAGTTGATTTAAGTCCTATATGATGAAATGCATTGAAGTTATGAAAGTACATGTCCCCTTTAAAGCTTGATTTGTACATGGGTAACCTATGTTATATTTTAAATGTGAATTTTACTTATGTCTTTACTTAAATTTCATAATGTATTATTGATTTTGAGTTTGAACCTCTATTATCCATGTTATTCTCATGTCATTTATAGCATATACATTCATGAGCATTGAATTTATGAAATTACCGGTGGGTTAAGCTCACATATGTTTTTATGTAATGATTTTAGTAAGTTAAGCTCACATATTTGTTATGACAAGAATGTGATCACTTAAACATCTATTGTTATTGGCTCTTTGAGCATATTAGGTGCTTGCACCATATTGTCATATGCATGAGCTATTCCTATACATGAGAAACATGATATTGAACTATGATTTGACTTTTTAGCCCATGAATGAATGATTATAAGTAATGTTTGGCTTTTAAGCCCAATTGTATGTTGAAATGATTTGAGATGACTATTGCCTCTTTTGAAAGCACGTATATATATAAGTATTCTCGTGGGATGTTTTGACTTAGTATCAATGGATTGGGGCCATCAGGGCTATTCCCAACGGTCCTTTCCCTTTCCTCGAACTATGTACCAGCGTAGAAATGGAAGCCATTACCCAAAAAATTGAGTCATAAGGAATGGCTATTTATTGATATGATATGATATTAAAAATCCTTCTGAAAAGACTGGGTCGTAGGAAAGGTGTCCATCCATCGAAAATACTGGGTCATAAGGTGTGATGTGGATTACCCTTGACAACTAATCTTCTCCTACTGATAGGAGGTCTTCATCGAACTGATTCATGTTATAGCTCACATAAGTTTGATTTGTCGATTATAGTCCATCCTCACTATATATGAACATTATTACATTTCATGCATCATGAATTTCATTGCATATTGTTATACTACTCTTCTTTGGATATATACTTCTTTCTATATTTATATGTCTTTGTCATCTAATATTGAATATAGGTTTGATAAGTCATATGAATTGCATGCCCGCATACTTAGTACATTCAAACATACTAACACATACTTTTTGCCTACATGATCTAACCATGTAAGGATCAGATATTTCCTTCATCCACCATTTGACGGCTAGATTAGATTTGAGATATTTCTTGTGGTGAGTCCTATCTTCCAAGGACAAGCCACCATTCCTCTACCTGTGAAGTCTTGTTTATGTTATTTATTTTGAGGGTGAGCACGGGACATGTCCTGGCTCCCGTCGCATCTTACGTCTAGAGGCATTGTTGGATATCTTGTAGACTCTTGTTGAATCTATATGTTATGTGTTGTATTTAGAGATTATGATTATTGTTATCTATTGGATATGGCTATTATAGATTGATTATGAGAATTATGATAAGTATGTATACTTTGAAGTGGAAATGTGGAAGATCCTAACTCCCGAATTTCCCCCATAGAGTGAGTCATACTTACCCGCCCATTAGTCTTTATGTGCTATGTTCTATGTGAATCCTTGCTAATCCTTTCCCTACGATATCCCAATAGCGTGAGAATAAATTTCCCTTCCCTTAGAACTATGTATTCACTATTTGTATATGCTTCCAAACCGATGATGTGAATTTGGATACTTTGAGGCTTGTTTGGGAACTCTTGAGTTTCTACTCGCCATGTTACTCCTAGACCCTAGGTCCGCATTGTGACACCCCCCTCCCAAAAAAAAACTTGCAACAAAAGTTAGTTTAGCACCTAAACTACAAGGGCATTCATTCTCCCCCCTCCCCCAACAATTTACAAGTGAATTTAATTCCATTCAAACACTATATGACCAGTCTCACAATGGATAATGCACTGCACATGCACCTCGTCAGTGCCATGTCAGCACCACGTTAGTGCCATGTCAGCACAACATAAGAATACATTTAAATTTATTTTTTAGTTTTTATTTTGTTTATTATTGGAAGATCTCTTTTTGTTATATTTTTTTGTATATTAATCTTCTTCTCCATTTCTTTTAGCTAAACTAAAGATAATAAAATCATTGATAAAAATTGGATAAAATCAATGATCAAAAGAAATTGATAAAATATTATTGAAAGAAATTAAGGTTGAAAATATAGAGATTATTAGTGAAGATTTATGATAGTCAAAAAGTAAGAAGACATTAATGGAGGTGGAGGGTGGTGTGTCCATGGAAGAAGAAAGAAGGGAAGAAAAAAATTAAAATTTGCCATTGTTGAAGAAAATTAACTTCAATTTTGGGACAATAATGATAAGTTCAATATTATGATATTTTTTACTATATTCAATTTGTATAAGAAAAAAGAAAAAAAAAGAAGAGACAGATAAGGACGATGGAAGGAGGGGTGGTGAAAGAAGGAGAAATGACATTAGAGTGGTGCTGGATGTATTGTAGGGGTGTGTGTGTTTGGGGGGGGGGGGACGGGGGTTAGGGGCAAAGAAGGAGAAGGGGGGT
>JAOTQR010000079.1:16487561-16501654 GCA_025774065.1 Solanum ossicruentum
CTTGATTCTTCTTTTTCAAGAATGTAGGGTTCTTCATCAAGAACTCTAAAGATTCTAAGTCAATAACTCAAGAATCAGAGAGATTTCCTTCAACCAACGATTTCTCTCTCAATTTTGATCGAATTTGAGTGATTTAAAGGCTAAATTGTATATTTTTCCGAGGAGAACACCATAGGAGTTTCAAAAATTGATTTTGGTGCATTGTTTGAGGTAAAATTTGTGATCTTGCTGCTGTGTTTTAATATATTTTGAAAAAATTTAGTATGGATTTCTTCCTCATATTAGTTCCCTTTTTGAATTGGTTTTCGCTATTGAGTTCCTTATCACTTGGGGAACATTTTCATTTATAAATTTCCAGATTCCAACGGTAATTTTCTGGCGATGAAAGTTTTGGACCATTTCATTTCACCCGAATTAATTGATTTTAGTGTCGTTAGATTCATTATATAATTATGATGACATATTTGAATAGATTTTGCTGAATTGGAGTATCATAGAAAGGAAAAAGCTTCGGAATTAATGTGATTCGAGATTTTATATAAGGCAAGTGAATTTCTTAACCTTTGTTAAGTATATAGAA
This sequence comes from Solanum ossicruentum, assembly GCA_025774065.1. Lineage (NCBI taxonomy): Eukaryota > Viridiplantae > Streptophyta > Magnoliopsida > Solanales > Solanaceae > Solanum > Solanum ossicruentum. The sequence goes on from JAOTQR010000079.1 coordinate 16,488,142, forward strand.
TCTTGTGCTTCTTGTGTGAGGTATTGAGAATGATTTTGAAGTATTGAGTTAGTGTTGATGTTGTACCGAACTATGTTGTTGTGAACTGTGCATTGTATTAAATGAGGCATTTTCTCATTATTGTATAAACATGCCTATTTGCATTGACTTTTGTGACAAGTACTCTGTGGACTGAAAAAGAATGATAATTAAAGAGGATGCACCATATTCGAGAGATGTGTCGCATACCACGGCGGATACTATGATTCAAGGATCGTGTCGCATATCGTGATGGATACTATGATTCGAGGGTCATGTCACAAGCCGCGATGAATAGTATGATTCGAAGGGCGTTTCATACGCTGCGATGGATACTATGATTCAAGGGTCGTGTCGCACGCCGTGACAGATACATGGACTAGAAGTCCCCCATGGTTCTCGGACTGTGAGATAGTGGGTGTGTATCACTAGGACAGACATGCATCATTTTATTTAACATTTCATTGCATTGCATTACACCTCATTATCATTTATAAACATGTGAGTGCTTTTTGTGAAACTTGTAATAAATGCATTTGATCCCTGGTGTTGTTGATATATAATAGTTGGTGTGATTATTGAGCTATATACTATGTACATTGTGAACTGTTACGCTGGGTTGATTTTATGCAGGTTGTAGTTGTGGGGGTTTGGTTGGAGTGTTGGGGGTACCTGTATTCTATATTGCTTAATCTTGTGTTTAGTAGTTCACTTGCTGAGTACCGTGTGTTTGGTACTCACCTCTTGCTATAATAATTTTGTAGGTTGCGAGCCCAGATTGTCGTGATATACTCTACTTTCCTTGTCTAAGTCTTCTTATGGAGATTGTGAGAGGTAGCTATTTGCCATCCCAGCTGATTTCTTACTACTATTTTATGATTTTGTTCTATTCTAGAGACAATATCATTTGAAGCTTGTGTTTCCTTTCGAATCTATTGTAATACATTAGAAACTTGTGCACGTGACAACCAAGTTTTTGGAGATTTTCATTAAGTTGAGTCATTATACATAATTGAACTTTCATTTTTATTATAATTCTGCATTTTTAATGTTATAGTTTAGTTTTAGGCTGACTTGTCTCGGTAGGATAAGATGAGTGCCATCACACCCATTTTGGGTCGTGACAATAAGAAAGCCATCCTTGGGGCCCTAGCTTGGCGACTAAGTCAAAAAAGCAATAGAATCTGGGCCACCATGCTCTTGAGGAAATACATAAATGATCCCACAAATGCTGCCACATGGAAAACTATCTCTCGAACTTGGAGAAACATCTAAGAAGGATGGAGAGATATTTCAGGGGCCAAAAGATGAATTCTATACAAGGGTACAAAAATTAATTTTTCAACGATAATTGGATACCCTCTTTCTAACCCCTCAGAAAGTGCATTCAAGGCCCTCTGAACAAAAGGGAGGAAAACCTCACGGTTGTTGATATGTGAAAAAATCAGAACGGGGACCTCAATGACCTCTCCTTTACCCTCCCGCCATATATCCATAACATCATTCATGAGAATTTCATACCATTAGGTCAACCAAGTGAAGACCGACAAGTTTGGGGTCTTAAAAATAGTGGTGTTTTCTCCATGTCCTTTTCCTATGCTTTCATCTCTAAGAAACCCCCCACTACTAGTGAAATCCACTATAGTATGGAATTTAGAAGTATTTGGTGTGCAAACATCCCAAACAAGATTAAAATTTTTTTATGGATTCTCCAGCATAAGCGATCAAAAATAAATCTTAGACTGAGTTCTATTAGATTATCTATTTCCCCAAACTGCTCTATCTGTGGACACCCAACAGAGGACATAACCCACCTTCTCTTCTAATGCACCATAGCGAAGAAATTTTGAGACAACTTACTGCAGAAATAGTACATCATGAATGCACCCCAAGGAATCAGCCTCAATGAAGATTTATGGATGCACTGGTGGAAAAAAAATAAAAATAAGTCGGCCAGCCAGCATGTCAAATAGGGACATTCTCTTTCCTTATTATTTGCTGAATATTTAGAACAATAGAAACACTAACATCTTTGAAAATAAGAAGGAAAATCTGAATGTAGACTTAGTGTTTGGAATGGCAGTCGAATATACTGTCATTTGCCCCAACAAACATGGGCGAAGTAGCTCACATGATATTTGTCATGTTAAACGGGACCCGCCAAAATTTGGTTTCACCAAGCTAAACACCGATGGTGCAAATAAAATTTGTCCGGGACCGGGTGGGATTGACATCTTCAGAGATAGCTCTGGAAAATGGGTAATGGGCTTCTACAACGCCTTTGCCCATACAACCCCACTTGAAGCGGAACTAAAAGCCATCTGGAAAGGAATCCAACTTGCAATCCAACATAACTTTCAAAAATTGCAAATAGAAACTAATGCACTATACGCTATGGAATGTCTCATAAAAGGTACATCCCTTTTTGATAACCTTATTGTTGAATGAAGGTCATTACTAAGTCGTATGGAAGCATGGGAATTTCTTCACGTATTCAAGGAGCAGAATCATATTGCTGACTTGATGGCTAAGGAGGGCTTAAAGTATAACCACTATGATTATACAAGAATTTTTGTTGATCCACCTTCTCTTGTCCAAGAAATTCTATTGGTAGATGAAATGGGTACTAGTTATTTTAGGAGAAAAACAATTCCATATATCTATTCGGACCAGAATGTAACCTTAAATACTCCTATTTTGGTTTATTTGAATTATGACATGATGTACTCCCATGGTGAAAACCAGGGCAGTCTGCCAACTTAACAGCAATGCTAGTGATATTATAAATCTTCATTACAAAAAAAAAAAGCTATGCATAATCCTTGTAGATTAAAGAATCATGATATAGCATAACATAATTAAACACTTACAATGATAAAGTTAAGGACAAGAAATCTCAAAGTAATATTTTTTAATGTAAGAATCACAAAGTGTATGGAGTCACAAAGTTGTTTCTCAAGTATATCCTACTTCTCCTTTTCAAAGAGACCTAAAAATCTATATATGATAAGTAAAATACAAGTTCAAAACAAAATAGGAAAATTGGATTCAACGGGCTTTATGTTCAGGGTTACGGGTCATACAAAGTTCTACGACCTGTACCTAGGCTTCATATTCTTCGTTCTTTAAAAACTAGCTTCACTTCTACAAGACCTTTCTATGGGTCGTATTCAGACTTACGACCCATATAGGATTTCTCTAGACAACTTTCTAGAACTTCTCTAATTCTGATCCTCAAGGTACGAAACTTAATCCACGACTCATACAATATTCTATGGCTCGTCTAACAGTTTGTGGATGGAACTTTAGAAAATATGCCATTCATTGGATCTAAACTACGACATCCCTCTACAACTCATGGAAGTATCCATGGCCTGTAGAGTGCTTCGTACTTCCTTAAAAACTCCGTGTCTTCAACACTTTTGCCCAAACTCATGCCAAATCCTGTAATCTTGAAAAACAAACATAAAAACACATCAAACCTACTAACATCACTTTGATAACACACAAAATTCCAAGCCTTGAGAATCAAAAGTATTGTATTTTGATAGCACATCAAGACCCTCAACTTAAAATTGTTGCAAAGACATGTCTTGTTGTGGAGGAAGTTGTGGCTATGGATCTGGCTGCAAGTGCAGCAGTGGTTGTGGAGGGTAAAATCGACTTTGGACTTTCAAATTTGCAAATAATATATGTCCATCTAAAATTGTTTTAAAATTTCGATAACTAGTTTCTACAAAGTGACATATACCATTCAAAAATGATAATAAATATCATCATGGTAGTGAACAACAGATCATACTTAGGGCTTAAAAGATAGAACATTGCTTTACATACATCCAAGAAATTCAACCAATACAACCCAATTTTTTTTTAAAAAATAATTGATTTATAAAAAAAATTGAAAAACTACCATTTCTTTCTTCTAAAATCATATCTCACTCGTTTTACATATGATTTCCTATTATAATATGCTTTAGAAAGTTGAAAACAAGTAGATTATCTATATATGAAAATTAGGCTCAAAAAGTTATTAAACGTGAGTCAAAACAGACTTAAACAAAATTCATCTTTTCGAAAAATTCATCAAAATCACCGATTATTAAAAAAATTCATCTTAAAATTATAACTCGATGAATATCAAGGTATTTAAACATGAAATCAACAATTAATTCAACCATACTCTGATACCATTTGTAAGAAAAATAAATAGGGAAAGAACAATGGATCGAACCTTTATCTTGTTGATACCATAGTCATTGTTGTTGCCACCAATAGATTTTGCCCCATATGTCGTTTGGTGATCACTACGAACACAGATCGTTGTCCACAAACCAAGTGACTCATGTGAATTGATGAATGAAGGATCCTAAATCCTTTTCTGGTTTCTCATAATTTTGTTTACACTAATACAGTAGTTTTCAGAAGTCAGATAACTTCCTACTACTTCCACAGTTTCACTCTTTAGTTTTCCACCACTTTCTCGAGGAGTCAACCACTCACCTTTAAATAGGGGAGTGGCTAAGCAGTTACAACTGCGTTCCTTAGTGGACAATAACTGTCCATCCTAATATTTTTACGATAAGGTTGGACAGTTGTCATTTAACTGCACTATCTTATTATTAAACCAGATTCACCAGTCAAATTAAGATTGGATTGGACTGCCACATGGGTGACCCACAATCCCAAAAAATCTTACAATTTATTACAAAAACATCTATACTGAAAAAGCTCTCCTGAATTATTTTATATGCATTGAAAAGGACCAAAATAATGTAATACTTATTATTGTAATAAATTTTTTTTAAAAGATTATAGATAACCAAAAGATTAGTGCATCCGTGTTGTGGACCAAGTGGGATCAATTTTAAGTCTATACTTGTATGTTTCAAAAGACAAATAAAATATATCTACATACACTATAAACTTTTTTCCAAATGGGTTCATATGAACCCTCTTGACATTATATAGATTTATTTTGTGTATAAGAATAATATTGAATAGGATATAACTATAATGGTAAAATTAATAATATTATAATTGTGAGATTAGTTATAATGATATATTTTTCTGTATTTTTATTATTTGATTTGGTGTATTAATAATAGTTATGTATTTACTTGCTTATCATTTATATTTTGTATTTAATACGTACCTTACGAGGTCGTTTGGTTTGAAGGATAGAAACATTTAATCTCGGGATAAAAATATAGTGACCCTTAAATTGGCATTTGGTTGGCAAATCTGGGATGAATTATCCCGAGATTAATAAATAGTACCGGAATAAGTTATCCCTCTTCTTGGGGGATATACTAATCCCAGGATAACTTCTCTCGGGATAACAAGTATAAATGAAAAATATGTCCTTTTAAACATTTTTTATATCTCATTTTAAATATATATGTATATTTACATTATTTTTTAATACAATATATTATAACATTCACAACCTTCACTCCTTATTTTTTAGGATATTTCTTCATATTTTTCTATTAAAAATTTACCCTATATAATATAATTTTTATTGACTAATTCTTATTTTTTTTAATATTTTGATTTTTCATAATGTTTTTTTACTTTAACAAGCGTGAAAACAGAAGTTATATTTTTAAATTAAATAAGAAGAAAGTTTTATTTTTAAATACATACCATGCACACATAAAAATATTTAAGATGAAACGTTTATTTTTAAAATGAATGTTAAATAAATAAAGCTAGCAAAGAAAATGTATAAAAAAACTAATAAAGTGAAGGATATTTTTGTAAACAAATAACATATTCTTCATATATGCAACAAACCAAACACCAATAAGAAGTAATTTCAGCATAACTTATATCATCATTCTTAATCTCAATATAACTTATATCATCATAAATGGTATTCAAATCAAACGACCCCTAATTTGTTATTAAATAATGCAATGACTAACACATGTTTAAATTTTAAAATACGATCCCTTGATAAATAGTTGGGTCAAACACTAAAGATCATCACATTTAAGGACAAAAATTAAAAAAAAAAATTGACTAACGTTTAAACAAATGAATTAATAACTCATTTATTTATTAATTTAATTTGTTTTTATTGATAGAAAAGAAAATAGAAGAATTGTTCCATTCCCTTGGATAGCCGCAAACTCTTTGATCAACATTGACTTGACTTATTCACCCTTTGCACGTCTTTCCCCTCTACCAACATTTTTTTCTTTTATTTTGTGCCTAAATTAAACAAAGTGTGTAGTGCACCAATTAAAATTAGAAATAATTCTAGTTAGTGTGTACCCACCAATTACTAGAAGAGGAAGATTTGGTCCATGGGAATAGGGTTTGGTTCTATTCTATATAAAATTCTTGGTTGCATAGTTTGTCGATAAACGTTTATGTTTTTTTAATTAGAATGTCTAAGTTGAACGAAAGTCACATCAAGAGGATTTTCGACAAGCTTGATGAAGATGGTGATGGATTAGTGAGCTTAGATGAGCTCAAAGACCTTCTTGATAAGATTGGAGCTTGCACGGGCCTTGATGAGCTTCAATCTTTGGTAGGTAAAACGAGCCTTAACTTCATCGACTTCTTATTCTTTTACGAGGCTGTGGTGAAGAAAAATAATGCAGGGAAAAAAGGGGACAACAATATTGATAGTGATAATAATTTGGAAGATGATCTTGTTGAAGCATTCAAGATGTTTGATTTGAATGGAGATGGTTTTATTTCATGTGAGGAGCTTCAAAAAGTGTTGTCAAGATTAGGATTGTGGGATGAGAAAGAAGGAAGTGATTGTAAGATCATGATCCACATGTATGATACTAACCTTGATGGAGTTCTTGATTTTGAGGAGTTCAAGAACATGATGTTGGTTTCTAATTCTTGATTTTAGGTATTCCTAATTTGTAATATAATATGAGAAAGTATTTAAAATACTCCTAAACTTGATGAGGATTATTGGTTTCATCCTCAAACTAAAACAGTCTTAAAAACATATATACCTCTAAGTTTGCAATATGAACGAAAAATATCCCTAAATTTTTAAGAGTTTGAAACTACTTATTATGTCATTTGGCAGATTGGGGTAGATAGAGAGTTGCAATTAATCAAGTAGAAAGATATTTTTAAGACTTTCAATAATTTGAGGATGAAACTAATAATTAATTTATGACAAGTTCAAGGTTTTAAATACGCTTCTCATTAATTGACTTTTTCATGTTCTTGAAATTTCTTGTGAACATTGTTATGATGACTTTTATGGTTTATTGACTTCTTATTGTATTATGCTTGCTTAATATATACCATGATGATACGCAAGACTTGTAAGTTTGTTGGAGACCTTAACATTAAATCTATTTCAAATAATTAAACCATGAGTAGGGAATGTTTACACTTCTTAAAATATTGGTTGACCAAATATTTATGAAATATTGAATAACTTTTACATCCTTAATTAGTAAATATTTAATAGTTATAACTTTAATCAATTTCAATGTCCTACATATTTGCATTGTAATTATTTAATAAAAATAGCAAATGACAATTTTGTAATAGTGATTGGTAATTTTATTTATTATAGAGTTCTTCAATATAGGGCAAAATGTTCAATCATCAATTTAATGAGATACGACCTCCTGTCATTAATCTTCTTCTTTTTTCCCTAAATTCAAGATGATTTGAGACCCAACTCCTTGATCCTTAGTCAGATCAAGGTCAAATATCATTTTTAGTATCAAATCCTAAGCTAAAAGTTAAGGTAAGATCCAAGTGTGATGTCAAGGTTGGGTCCCAAGTTAAATGTCAGAGTGGGGTCTTCTGTAGGGTGTTGGAGTCGAGTTTCAGATCGAGACTCAAGATCGGGTCTCAAGTCAAGCATCAGAGTTTTAATCGATCGTCAAGATCGAGTGTTAGAATTGAATTCCAATTCAAAAGTCAGATCTTGTTGTCGGGTCCTAATTCAAACTTGAATCTCGAATCAAGTGTTGGAGTCGAGTACTAAGTTGAAATTTGGGATTAGATCCTAGGTCGAGAGTCGGGAGTTGGGAGTCAAGTTCGAGTGACGGGGTTAAATCCTTGTCTGCAAGTAAGGTCTGTCGTCTGATGTTGGAGTTGGTCTCGATTCGAAAGTCAGGCTAGATCAGCAACCAAAAGTGGTGGTCGGGTTTCATGTCAAATGTCAGGATTGGGTAGGATCATATTTTGATTTGGAAGTTAGAGTGTAGGGTCGAGTCTTAAATCAAAAACTAGGTCCAAATTTGAGATTCAAATTGGGTCCTAAGTCAGAAATTGGTGTCAAAAGTTGGGTTATGAATAAGTATCGGGTGTCAATTATTGAGATCGAATATTTGGGTTGAGTTTTGAGTCGAGTTTAGGATCGAATGTTGAGATTGGATCTTGGGTCAGAAGTCAGATCTTGGGTCGAGTCTTGGTATGAGTGTTGGATCTGATCCTGGGTCAGGAGTCAAGATCGAGTCTTGGTTAAGAAGTTAAGTCTCAATTTAGGTGTCAAATGTTGAGGTTTGATGTTGTGATTGAGTCTCGAGTCAAGTGTCGAGATGGGACTCCAGATTAGTCATCAAAATTTCTTTGTATGATAATTGATGGGGAATAACTTGTCATGATCGAGAATTCGAAGTGATGATGCATGACACACATCCCAAACCAACCAACCTGTTGTTTGAGCCAAAAAATAAATCCACTCGAGACTCCCAAGAGAGAAGTCGAGTCACAAATGCAAGAAATGAAATATAATAAATTACAAGCCCAAAATCTAGTGTCACAAGTATAAAAAACATCTAATATAATAGCCAGAATAGTACAATTCGTGCATTATCTAAAATAAAGTAAATACTACAAAGTAATGATAGAATCTAGTAGTAGACCAAAATCACTAGGTCTTACCACCAACTCTAGTATAAGATCTCTACTAGAATCATCGATTGTCGCGAGGGTAATCCTGTCTAAAATCTGCATCCAAAGGGGATGCAGAAGTAAGGGTGAATATAAATAATATGTAACCAGTAGATTTAACCGAATGTATATTAAGAATTGAATAAACTATGAAATAAACTAGGAATGTTTCCACCTGCACTAAGAAAATTAGTTCATTAAAATGCTCCCAATACACACAAGCATGCACACATCATATGGTACAAAAATAAGTAAAAACAAATCGCGATATAATATTTCACTCAAATACAATAGTGCAATGATGATAATGATAATGCAAGTATGCAATACAAGATGCAAGTAAGACTGTCGCACAACCTATTGTATATATCCCCGTCGAACTAAGGCTCCATAGACTAAGGAGACCCATGGAGTCTTGCAAACCATATACCTCAATAATCAAAATTTGAATGGTTGGATAATTGGTTTATATGGATCCTTCCTGTGTGAAAGTACATAGAAAAATGATATTGCCATAGTATCTTATATCTCCTTACTACCTCCTCTGGTCAAGAATTTTGAATGGTGTCACATTTTGTTACAAAAATATCATTTCAATATGCAATATGAAGATAAATGTATGTCAATACATAAATAGGAAGAACTATTAACACAATACAAATCTCAAGTAATATAGTACTCAAGTTCAAAGTTTACAATCACACTCTCTTAAAAGAAATGGAAATAAGTTTCTTTCAAAGCAATAATAGTTCCCAGAAGAGTCTTTTTTAGTTCCCAAATATATCAGAGATCACAATATTTCACAAATATATTATCTCTCAAATCATTTCATGCCTCAACGCAGTTCATTTCATAATATATCACATTTTTCAATTCACTTTATGCTTCAATATGTGGTGGCTTACCTATCCAATTGGTTGTCTGTATCTATGCATTTGGTGTGCTTTGACTCTACCATTTTAAGTGTAGGGAAGTGCCGTTGGCTCTTGTGGCAGCATGCACGTTGGAGTGCATTTGTTATCCCCCTTCTGATTCATTCTTTATTCTTCCATTATACTACTTCTCCATTATGATCCTATTCATTGCATGGAAGACTTCCACAACTATAAATAGAGGGTTGTTTTCATTTGCATGGGGTATACAACATAAGAGAAAAATATAGAGTACATAAAGTTTGTCAAAAAGAGAATTTTGGTTAGTTGAAGGGAGGTGTTCTTTTTGTGCAGCTTGAGATTCAACTCTTGTCCAGAGTTTATTGAGTTATATTTTTGTGATTACGTTCTTGTATCCTGGAGGTTAATTAAGTTGTTTTTGATATAACAAGGAGAAGAAGGTATAGTTAAAGAAGCTGTCGACTCTGGTATTGGGCTATCTAGCTGGATTCCTTGTTTAATATTGTAATTTGCTTTTTGTCTTGTTTGGCTTTTAACTTGTAACTACCTAAAAATAATGATTATCACTGAGAGGGTGCTTCATTTAGCTGAAAATTTCTATGAAATGCCTTGTGTTTTCTCCTGACTGGTATATGTGCTTCGTTGGGTCTAGAATTAAGAGTTTTTATTTGCAATTTATTCTCAGTTTGAAAATGTAGGCTGTTGAGATGTGAGAAGCATTTGCACGTCCCTACGCATGGAAAATCACCTGAGATAGAAAGGATTAGAGGTCGTGTATTAGGATACAAGGCTAGTACGGTAAAATGTTATCTTGCCTTGTCAGATTTTAGGACTAGTCGTGTTAGGATTTATCATAGAACTAGTCATTTCATTATAGTTGTGTTGTTATTGCTTTTCGATTATCGCATTATTGTGTTGCCGTCGTCGTTTTTTTCTTGTAGATATACATTGATCCTTGATTTAGTTGCTATGCTATATCTATTTTTTTTTCTTTTAGTTAGAGCAGATAAATTTGAGTCGGGGTTCTCTCGGAAACAACATTTCTATCTCCATAAGATAGCGATAAATTCTACGTACACTTTACCCTCCCTAGTTTCTATTTTGTTGAATTTCACTAGATATTTTCTTGTTGTTAGCCTCCTTTCTATGTCAATCTTTCCGTTTTGATTATGGTTAGAGGTGAAAAAATCATTCTTTTAATTAGTAATTTGTTTGACTCACTTAAGTTTAAATACGTTGAGTCATGATTTATTTGTCAATTTGTCCTAACGAGTCAAACTCGAAATGATCGATTGAACTATTGGGTTAGAACAATATAATCAAAAGAAAATGCAAACTCAAATTCAAGCATATAAATCATATTGAAATTTAATTTTTCTATAAATTTGAAAAGAAGGAAACATGAGTCACTTTTTTTAGGTGCCGTTGGCCCCAAAAATTTTTGGAAAGACGTGAGAAGTGATGTTTGGCCATAAAATTTGACAAATATCTTTTTAAAAAAATTCAAATTAAATTCTCAAATACTAAAAAAAAAAACTAACTAAAAAACATAATAAATGTAACAAGGATGCGGTCATATTGAGCAGTTAATAATGTGTCGGGTCCTAATTAATAAAAGGATATTTAATAATTTTGCTTGTTGGTTAAAAAAATAACTAGCTTTAAATTTTCAATTTCAAATAACCAAACATGATGGCGTTCTAATTTACCTGAAAAGGAGCTATAACGCTCCTTTTTAATGTAAATATCAGTTACTTGTAAATCTTTAATGTGACATTAAAATCGAAGAATGTTTAATTATTTAAGAAATAATAGAATGAATCATATTGTGATTAAATAATGAATATCTATTACTTATCGTATATAGAAAAAAATTTGTCTAACAGAAAAATTGTAATAATCAAAATAGGAATGTCATAGAATTATCCAAATCAAAGTGTTAAATCTTTTTATCAGAAGGAATCCAATTTGATGAGATTCATAAAGGAGGGTGCATTACAATAACTAAATTGATTAATTGAAGAATCAAGTTTTATATTTTCTTTTGCCATAAAAGTTTTGATAGGAATTGACCTATCTAAAATCACATATAAACTGCATTGTGAATATTTTTCTTAAAAGTCCAGCAAGGTATAGTAAACATAAATTAAAAAATAATACAGAATGATAAATGAAACTTTTATTTTGATCATAAAAACTTATTTCTTATAATTCTATTTTTACTTTTATAAACAATGTGATTTTTTCTTATTGCTTGAATAGTAACTATTCAATAAGAATGCAATATTATAACTATAACAAGTGATTTGGTTTTCAAACTTAAATTCATTCAAACAAAGGAGGTCGATTGAGTATTGACCAAACTAAGCCTAAGAGGTTTTCTTTATTTTTGTGATATTCTTAATTCTTCTAAACTCTTCTAAGCTCTTTCATTAAAAGAAGACTCCACATCTCCAAGTTTAACTTAAACATGTATAGCTCCCTTCTCTTACGGGGGTTGGGTTTGGGGTTGGGAGGTGTGAACAGTGTCAAATCAAAATAGTGAATAAGCATTGACTTTTCCTAAAAAAGAGATGATCTTCTCACACTTTTCAATATGATTATCTTGTTACAACTTCACTCTAATTAGTAACCATATATTTGGCATCTCCCTCCTTGCATTAAGGTTAACGACTTCAGACATGGTCATCTTCACAGTTTGACCTATATGTATAAGACTTGGGAACAAGTTCACCATTGCCGAGTGATTCCAGCTTCTTACAAGTGAGTTGCAAACGAAGGACATGTTTTTGGGGGTAGTTCATCCTCACAAGATAGCAACTCTTGAGTATCCCTTAGGTATAAGGGGCATGATGACTTAAGGTGATCTCACCTTCCTCCATTTCTTATCGATAGTTTGTTTAGGGTTTTAAACTTGATAATGGAAACTAACATGAGAGTTTTTCTACTTAACCCAACGTCTTATGGGATGAGTTAATGACAATCATGCACCAATTGTGTTCACATTCTCAAAGTCCCCCCTCCCCCTCCTCCGAGAGTATTCGCGGCATGTCAAGCCCTAGTAAGGTTTTTCATTTTGTATCAAATTTAAATGAAATGTACCACCATTTGTCCTTTGACTTTCATTCTTGCAAACTAAGCCTGGCAACGAAACCGGTAGGTGCCGGTACCCGTCCGGTTCTGTCCCGATCCAGTGCTGGTCTAGTAGCCTATCGATAGATTCCGGAGGTTAGGGGTATCGGAGGGGGAATCGGGACTGGAGGGGTATTTTTTTCCTATTAAATTCGGTACCGATATATCAAAATCGGTCGCGGTACTGGTCCGATTTACCAGTTCAAAAGTAAAAAAATAAAAAATAAAAAAAATTGATTGGACCATTGGGGTAGTGGGGCCCATCCCAACGGTCAACAATCCGTTGCACTGCCAAAAATGAGCCATTTGGAACGGCTCTTTACTTCTTCTTTTTGTTAAACTAATTTCTTGTAATTTCTTAAATCCTATATATACCCCCTATATTCCAAATATTTTTTCATATAAATTATCTCAATCTTTCCCTCAAATCTCAATGCTCAATTATATTCTTCATCTCTAATTCTATTCTCTATTATTATAATTATAGAAATATTTATTATTTACTTTCTCAAATTTTAATTAGTAAATTTCTATTATCAATTAGTTAATTAGTCTATAAAATTTGCTTGGCTATT
>JAOTQR010000079.1:16507358-16518918 GCA_025774065.1 Solanum ossicruentum
TAATATTTAATTTTATATATATATGAAATTTGCAAATAAAGTACAACATAAAGTTTTGCATATATAATACAGTATGATTAATATTTAATTAATTATATATTTTATAATATTTTAATTTAATGCATAATTAATTAAACTTAATATTTAATAAGTAATGGCATAATGGTAAATAAGTAATGACATCAAAATTTGCAAATTAAAGAATAACATAAAGTTTTGCATATATAATACAATATAATTAATATTTAATTAATATATATTTTCTAATATTTTAATTTAATGCATAATTAATTAAATTTTAATATTTAATAAGTAATGGCATAAGGGTAAATAAGTAATGACATAAGGGCAAAAGGGTAATCCAACTTTGAACCTAGCACCTTCCTACTTTTAGTTATATATATATATATATGAAATTTGCAAATTAAAGAATAACATAAAGTTTTGCATATATAATACAATATGATTAATATTTAATTAATTATATATTTTATAATATTTTAATTTAATGCATAATTAATTAAATTTAATATTTAATAAGTAATGACATAAAGGTAAATAAGTGATAACATAAGGGCAAAAGGGTAATCCAACTTTGAGCCTAGCACCTTCCTACTTTTAGTTATATATGATGATATGATATAGATTAATATCATGAGTCTTTTACCCTCTCTTATATTATATAGGAAGTGTTAGACAACCACGTCATATGGACTTTGGAATAACCTAGGACTCCTATATAACTCAAGCTATGTAAATATGTTGAGTCAAATGAAGTTTTGATGATGACTTCTAGATCATGAAACATATTGCTTAATTTGGTTCTTCAGTACACTTTCTCTGAGATGTGAAACAAGATGTCATGATGTGCGAAATGAATAAAGCAATAGAAGATAAGGATGCACCATCAAAATACGAAGTCAGTTCCTAAATTACTTCTACGGAAGAAGTTACTGGAAAAGAGAGTTTCAAGCGAATTCGAATTCAAATAAAAGCTTGAAACGAAAAACAAGGAGGTTGACCAAGTGAGGACTTCTTTAGCAAAGAGATTAAAAGGAGCAAGAATACTTAGTCTTTCTCATCGAGACAAATAGCAAGAAAGTGAGTCAGTCAGGTTCATTAGTCTTTAGTCATTTGCTTAAATTGTTTCTTCGTTTTAGTTTGATTATTGGAAAACTACTTTCATTGTTTTTATTGAGTCATGTTGTTCTACTTAGCTCAATGATTTATAAACTGGGAGTAGGTAGTGTCTTCAAGTTGTGGGCAACTCGAAGACATGGGAAACATAAGCCTGGGAAGGTTTATGCGTAGTGTAGATTGTTTTGAAATTGTTGCGTCGTAGATTACTAGGTCTTTGTAATATTTTGTTTGAGGCTCATGTTGATTTAGTGAAGTTGGGGAAAATTCCTGTAGGGGTACAAGTCGTAATTTTTCACCTTTTGTGAGCCGAGTGTCTTCACGTAAAAATACTATGTTCTTCTGTCTTTTTACTTTTGGAAAACACGTCTACAAACTTGATTACTCGATTAGGCAAATCCATAGGCTGTGCAAATCTAACAAAATATAGTAAATATGTACAATTACTAGGAGGTAGAGATAACTTAGCTAACATTAGCTACAATTGACTCTCTTTACAACTCCAAACATAAAATTCGCAATCATATTCCTTATGATCCTACTATGGAATACACAGCCATGACGGGGCATGAAAACAAACAAACTAAGCCAATAAAAGAGTTTGCCAAATGGACTAGACCGCTGAAAGGCTACAAACTCAACTACGATGGGTTGTCAAAAGAAAATAGCCGGCTTTGAGGCATAGGGGGTGGGGTCATCAGGGACGAAAACAGAGACTGGATTTTAGGGTACATGGACAACCTTAAGGAAGCGTGCAATATCAAACCAGAACTACTGTCTCTCTTACAGGGCCTCAAATTAGCAAAGCTTCATAATTTGACATCACTTGAGATAGAGGTGGATTGTAACGATATTATACCATTTATGCTAAATAATAACTTTAAATTTTTTAATATCATTGTTGATTGCAGGGATCTTCTCTAGCAAATCCGCCACAACTATCATGAAGCAAATAGAGTGGCAGATGAACTAGCAAAGGAGGGAGCTAATATGCATATATCAATATCTACTATGGCAGTTCTGCCTGTGTTTGTTCGTGACAAACTAGAAGCAGAGAAAGCTGGAACGTTTTTATTAGGACGAAGATCCAGTGAGCCTATAGTACTTATGCTACGGTAGAAACATCTAATTCTTGTGTACTTACTGAATGTACCCCTCCCCCAAATTACCCAAGCAGAAGCATTGCATCTGCTCATACTTTGTATTGACTCATATTAGTTATCTAATATAATATTTCATTTTGCCCCCCCCCCCCCCCCACCCCCCCCCCTCCCCCCCCCCCAAGAAAAAGGAGAATATGTAGCATTGAGTAAGAATTAAAGAACATCTCTTTTACCTTATAATTTCTTCAGGGTATCAAAGTCGATGTTCAATTAAGATCATCCTGAAGATATTCCACTCTAAATATTAGACATGACCTCATCCTTAATACTCCCTCTATTTCATTTTATGTGTCACCAGTTGACTTGACATGATGTTTAATAAAGAAAGAAAGATAGATAGAAGGAGAATTTTAAAATTAAATTGTTTTTAATTATAACAAGGTAACATTTGACTAAAACAGGAAAGAATGCCACGTAAAATGGGACATAGGGCATACTAGCTTAACCTTCTCACCATCTTCACTTCAAGAACTTAATGTTCCTTATCATTGGATGCACTATGGGCAAACAAATATGGGCTTGTCTTGAAGATACTTATTTACAAGCAAGCAAGGATAAGGAGTTCCAATTGAAGCAAAAGCTTCGCATTGTGAAACTGGGAACAAAATCTATAGATGAATACCTAAAGGAATGTGTGATAACCTCATGGACATACACAAACCTTTAGATGAATATAGCAATGTTACTACTTTTGCTAGAGGTCTTCAAAGCAAATATAAGACCCTTCGAACTGTAATGCTAAATAAGTCCCCTTATCCCACATTTTGTCAATTTGTTAATGCTCTTAGGGGACTCGAAGATGGAGACGAGGAAGAAGAACTGCCTTTGCTTGATCCATCCATGGCCTTTGTGACTCAAAAGTGGAAAGGAGGAGGGCTTGGTAGTTATTATTGCGTACTAGAAGGACAATGAGGCAGAGGTCGATCATACAATCAAAAACAATATAATACGTAGGAATTTAGTAAGAAGAGAGTTTTAAATCCAACCCATGTCAGATTTGTGGTAGGATCCATCATATAACACTCTTTAGTTTACAGATGGGACAACTCATATCAAGCACAACAAGAAGTACCTCAGGTGTTAGCATCAATGTCGTTTAGTGATCAAATTGACAACAATCTCTCTATGGATTCCGGTGCTAGCAATCACATGGTAAAGTACCCTCTTAAATGCAATTCCCTTGAAAGGACATGATAATGCAAATGGCGATAAACTCCATATTACACATGTGGGAGATAAACACATTGGAAGGAACTTACATCTAAAAGATGTATTTGTTGTACCTATTCTCAAGAAGCGTCTGATTTCTATTAGTAAATTTCTTGTCCTCGTACACCTGAACATACATATAAATGAAACAGGCTTGTTACTACTCTTCAATGCAAACTTGCCATTGTTTCTTTGGGTTGAAGCTCTTATGACAATTTAACACAAGGCCTACTTTAACCTTGCATATGCTATCTCCCTTTGCTAAATTATACGGAGAGATTTCTGATTACAACACCTTGAAAGTCTTTGGCTGCAAATGTCTTCCTTATCTCAAGGGCTGTAACAAAGATAAATTTTAACCAAAGACATTTCCATGTGTGTTTATTGGTTACAGTCCGCTTCATAAAGGTTATAGGCGTTAGCCTTCTAAGTCTAGAAAAGTTTTCATCTCAAGACACGTACGTTGGAATTTGAAAAAGGAGCTTCAGTCGAATTCTTTTCATTCATTTTTCATATCTCAAAAGGCATACACACATATAGCTATATAAGCTTTTCAAAGAGTAAGTAAAGGACCATACCTATACGTTCTTACAAAGCATATTCTATAAAATAAAGACTATCATTCCTTTCAAACTAAACAAAATATTCAAAAGAAAGCTATTAAACTAAAGACTAACTAGAAGAATCTCATTTTCTATCATTCCTCCTAAAAAATTTTCTTAGATACTCCCATCTTAGCCCTTACAACTTCAAATTTCCTTTTAGGAAGAGCCTTGGTCGTGAAGTCTGCAATCTGCTGATTTGTGCTGCAATGAACAAGCTTAACTTCGCCATCCTTCTCTGCTTGCCTGATAGCGTGAAACTTCACATTTATATGCTTACTATGGATTTCGGCCATAGATATTGCTCACTTGTTGTCAACCTTAATGACAGTAACTTCAATGTCATTTTGCTCCAAATCACGTAAAATCTTTCTTAACCATAGAGCCTGATTAATTGCACCAGCAGCAACTATGTATTCTGCTTCTGCAGAAGATTGAGCTACCACCTCTTGCTTCTTTGAATTCCAAGAAAAATGCCTGAACCAAGTGTAAAAGCATATCAAGAAGTGCTTTTCATGTCATCAATGCTTCCTGCCGCATATCAAGAAGTGCTTTTCATGTCATCAATGCTTCCTGCCGCATATCAAGAAGTGCTTTTCATGTCATCAATGCTTCCTGCCCAATCACTGTTTGAATAATCCATAAATTTCCCTTGCTCTTCCTTTCTAAGCCAAATACCATAATCAGCAGTTCCCTCGATATATCTCAATGTTCACTAAGCGACACCAAGATGAACTTGACTTGGAGCATGCATAAACCTGGACAGAAGACTTGCCGCGAACATGGATCAAGTCTTGTTGTCAAATACAGCAAACTACCTATTAGACTTCTATAAACTACAGGATCATCCCTACCACCTTCTTCAAACTTCGAAATCTTTTCATTGTGAACTAGTGGGGTCAATCCAGGCCTGCACCTCTCCATCTTGAACCTTTTAAGAATATTCCCTGCATATTTTCTCTGTGCAATGAAGATTCCATCAGTAGCTTGATGAATCTCCATTCCCAGGAAGTAATTCATTTCACCTAGATACCAAACGTGGTATTACTTATGCAAACTTTAATATTGGCATAACTTGCCTTCAAAGTGTAGATAATTTTTACACAATCAAGTCACTGTTTAGCTATTGTAGCATATTACTTATTTAAAACTTGTACTGAAATTCAAATACATATATAAAAATAAAAAGATTAGATAGAGGATGAGGAGAATAGCAATTAAAATTAAATGTCAGGCTCTTGAAATCTCTGTGTTAGAGTAAAAAAAGAGTAGTTGTAAAGTTAGAAATCAATACAAATTAAATTTTAATAAAATTGCTCAAGTATTTACAATATTAATAATTAAATGTACAAAGCAAAAATATTTCCCAGGATGCTTTTTTTTATTATAGACGCTTTTCGCCAATCAAAAGCTTCCAATTGGAATGAGGTCCCTCGCTGCTATCAAATTTAAATGGCACCCATCCTAAGGCCTGTGCAATTTCTACGAGCTCCTCGATAACAAGTGTGGTGTCACGAATATAAACTCGTCCCCCGGGTCGAAGAATTCTGTCTATTTCTAGCATGATAGTTGTCACATTGCATCTGCATAAATGACATGTGAGTAAATATAGTCAATCAACTCCACATAATGATTTGATGAATCACATTGGTCGATAAGTTAAGGCAACGTGAACAAGTAGTATACCTGGTTTTTTCGACTGAGAAAAGAGCAGCTGCATGCACTAAATCATACGTTCTTGGGTAAGTATCAAATGGCTCACACCTGGAGTTCCATTGAAACAGGTCAAGCTTTTCATGTGCACCTTCTAATTTGTTGGTAAGAAGTTTAGTTCAAATCACTGAAACTAATTTTTCGTGTAAGCCAGCACCATTTTTCGTTTGATACATGATAAACTATAGAGCAAGCTACGCTGTTCAAATCCACAGCGAGCCTTTATTAAAATCTACTAACGAATAAAGGAGAGTATTCTATGATCTACAGTACAAGACACATCGTGGTTTGTATTAATCATTGGCCATACATGAATATCATCTACTTGTTTGCTTTGGTATATGATCCATCGCCAACTCTGATTATTTGACTCCAGAAAAAGCTTATAAACATTTTATGTAAATATTATCCACAGAAAGAGAAGAGTCTTTTACCAGTCATGCATCACTCCAATGAAACCCCGGTCATATAGAACAGGCAATGTATTAGGACCACTAACGGGAACAACATTCATAACCCAGCAATCGAAGTTGAAATCATGCAATGCAGCAGCGAACCTACCAAAACATCTCAACAGTTAGGAGCACTGCAGCTTCACACTTTTTTCGAACAGAAAAAGCTTTAGATGTCGGGGCACAGCATAAATGGAATGAATAGATGATAGATTCAATTCTTTTAAATAAAACATACCCCCCATATACAGCTCTCATGTCCAGCACATTTCGTAGGTTTAACGTTTCCCAACGGAAAGCACCAATGTATCCTTTTATTATGGAAGACCAAAATTTTGACTCTGCTCTATAAATTTCCCTCCTAGATAATTCAGCATCCATTTTTATACTAAACAGCCTGTCCGGGGGAGAGTGAAGGCGTGCAGGCCAAGCAGTCACGTTAGCTCCATAGCCATTCTCAGGTAATTGTGTAATACATTTAGTTATGTTCACATTCCTGCCACAAAGAATCAGCAAAACGAGCATCAGCCGCATACTTAGGGATTCAATTATGACCTTGTCTATATGCATTCAGCTTTCTAAAGACCCCTACCATCAGTTACCCCACCCACTAAAACTTTTGCAAGGAAACAATATGTATACACACACACAGACTTAATCCCTAAAGATAAATTTATGCAGAAAACAAACAACAAATAGGACCGGTAGATATGAGTAATGACTACACAGGAGCCAAGAAAAATGTTAGGCAAGCATCGATATTGGTGAAATGCATGCTATATTATGAAATTGGCAAAGTGAAGGAAATACCAGACATTATCTGGGTCATCACCAGCATCACATAGAGAAGGTTGAACTGCTGGAGCACAACTGAGATAGCAACTGTTATTTAATGGCTTCCTCCAAATAAAAATGTCACCCTCCTCCTTTAATAATTCCCAACATAGGCGTTGAGTAAGATCCTTCATTTCTGTAAAACAGTAAGGAACATGAAGCATAAGCAATGTTTCATCTTAACACAGTGAAAAGAACTCACATTAATGATACAAACTGCAAGGAAAAATGACCAAAATGCACATAGCATTTATATTTACAAGAAGATTTCAAACTCATTAAAATCTCGGACTCTCCTTGTGCTCCACAAAGAGAAAGTTAAATATAGACAATTTGCACAACTTACTAACAAAAACAAGACCTGATGATTCGCGTCTACATTTTAAACTCACATCAGGCTCTTTTCGATGGTGCTCTATTGCTAGATAATGATAAAGCAGTTACCTTTAACCGGTGCAAACAAGTTTTCTTCATGCTTGTGAACAGGTTCTGCTGTCCAGATAAAATATCGTCCTGCCCTAAGCATTCTGTTTACCTCTAGAAGCAAAATGCCATCTTCCCCGGAAAATCAAAGAGCAATAGATGAGAAGCGAGAGATTAGGTTGGCAATAAGATCCACCCCTTAAACAATGTATATAATGTTGCAAAGGAAGAGAAGAAACCCCAAAAGGTACTAACATTGAGATGCAAAAATAATTTACTTATTAAAGAAGAGTACCTGTAAAACTCACTAGATGTTTTTTCTCTTTTATGTTCCTTTCTATTTCCTATATTGTGTTGCTTGCCCAGATTCTACAATTTTTCTTCTTTTTATGAGGAATTAAGTGACTTTCGAGGTAGGGGAGAAAAAAATTTCTTGGACAAACACTCGATGATGAATAGCAATTAGTGAAACAAACAAGATATTTACCATCACGGGTCCAATTTATGCTACATCTGGAACAATGTATCAAGTCAAATGCCTGGCTAGGGTACAATAGACGGTGAGTGGTAAATGCAGAAAATATAGCAGGCACTCCACGTTCCAATGCAAATTGAATTTGATTGTTATGCACATCTTTTGTTGCAATGGACAATGTGCTGACATTGTGGTCCATCAGATATGCCCCAAAACTCCCTATTCCACAACTAATATCCATGACAACTCTTGTTCGTTGGCCAAAAGCAATTTCTGGAACCATCTGTGGTTGCACAAAAATAGTAGCATAGTCAAGTAATATTGATGAAACATAAACCAAGTAATGAGTGGAGAAAGCAGAGTACCTTAGAAATCTGATCCAAGTATTGATTTACACCCTGGGGAAATTGTGTCCCATCTCCTGGAAATATGTACTTGTCACCCTTCCTTACTACCCACTTATTGCCTTTGGCAAAGGATGGTGGGGGCACATTGGATAACCATATCTGTTTAAAGTGAAAGCTTTAGAAGTAATGACTTGAATCTTCAAATAAAGAAAAAAGCACCACACTCTTTTTCGGTTTCTAATATCAACAATAATGGTTTACTCGTGCCGACGGCCTTCCGGGAACAACCTCTCAACCCCCACAATGTAAGGGTAAATCCTACGTAAACTCTACCCACCCCTGAGCCCACATTGTGGGATTCATCGAATATGCTGTTGTTGTAATATCAATAATAATGGCGGATAAGACTAAATTTTAATATTGTTCTCGACATCATTTTAAAACATAGAGATGCTCATTCATCCAGACAGACTGTGTTCCGAATAGTGAAGAAAAAGATTGTGGATTAAGGAGTGTCATCACAGCTCACTCCAAAGCATAAATGATCACATATTGAACCCAAAAGAGGAACAGATGTGGCAGTTTCCCTCTAACAGGAAAATGAAAGAGAAGAAAACAGAAGATGGTTACCAACAATGGTTAGAGAAATATCACAATCTTAGGAAATAATTTGGTCATTTTCTAATTAATTTGGATGACTAACATATGTGGTGAGTTCACTGGCGATAATATTGATCAGAGAATCAATAATGATAATTATCCAAGAATAGCTACTGTGAGAATCAACAAGGATATTTTTCCTAGAATAGCAAGTTCAAACACAAGATCAATTTACGTAGCACATGGTTTGAAGACAGGCAAATTAGGTGACAAAAGCATGGGGTGTGCACCTAACAACTAGTAGATGCCACATTCTTGATACTAAATAGTTATTGAGAGCATTCAGTCACCATGATGACACAGTAAAGAAAAGTTTAATACCTAACCTACACCACCTCAAAGAGTTAGGTAGGATCAAATTTACCCATAACTTACAACTCCATCACACATGTCTTATGCAAGTATGTAGCGTGGAAGAAACCATAACCTAGTCAAGCACCAAAAGTCCTAGACAAGCCATTTGCAACTATTCCCTAATTCTAAACTATAAGATCAACCATATTCTGTTCCTGCAAATGAGCATCTCCGAAAATAATAACTTGTAATTCAATTGATCAAATTCACCAACACCATTAATTAAAGATGTAGTAAAACCAAATAAGAAACCTAAATAACTAAAAGTATGTTAGTAATATATTCACCATCACAATTAATTAAAGATGGAGCAAAACCAAACAGGAAACTTAATTCAATTGACCGAATTCACCATCACCATTAATTAAAGCTGGAAAAAAAAATAATAGAAACATGAACGACGTCCTGACTAAACAAGAGTTTCTTCAATTTGGTTGAAAGTCATAAAGAAGGCACCGAACAAGAAGCTAACATAAACTAGTACTGTACAACACATCCCATGGGTGGCCTTCAAAGGCTATCACTCTCTAGCCCCTGTAGAGGTCCGAATAGACTAGACTATAAGGACCAGCACATAAGGACCTGCCAGACTGCTGATCTCACTTAAGCACTCGATGTCACAACTAGCAACAAGAAGGGGCAGGGTTAAGGATCACTTGCGTCAGGGGCTGAAGATCCGACGAGCTCAAAATTAACTAAAAGTATCTTAGTAATTCAGTTAAGTCAAATTCATCTTCACCATTAATTAAAGACTGAGAAAAAACCAAACAGGAAACTAATTAACTAGAAGTACAACAATAATAATGAATAAAACCTAAATCTAATACCTCATCCCTGCTGTTTGGCCATGGTATTCTTAGTTTGTAATCTTCAGGCCATGGCACCAAACAATCCCATCCTTTTCCTTTTGGAGGGCAATGCCGTTCGAAACTTCCCCCATTTTTCGACGAATTCGACCTGGAAATTCCCTCCATATAATCCAAACAAGGAATATAATCCCTCATACTCTCATCACAAACTTTAAATTTCCCAATTTTACCCCTCAAAACTCCTCGATTCTCATCACTCTTCAATCCCTCATCACTCCCATTCTTCCCATCCACCACTGTGTCTATAACCTCCTCATCAAACTCCCCTACCACAAAATCATTCGTCATTACCCCGTTCTCATCAATAATCCCCGTCCGCTCCACCTCCATCCCAGCCGGCGGAGATGGGGTGGGTGTGGAAGCAAACGACATTGGAAATTTTTGAGAAGGAATTGTAGGGTTGGGACCAGACACCCCATCTGATGAGAAACTTCTGATAATGATGAAAAGAGAAAGGGAAAGAAACGAAAAGGCAATGATTTTAACGAAAGCTGGAGTCTTTGTGAGTGAAAAAAGATTATTTTCTGAACCTGAAAAGCTACTACTCATCCCCTTCATTGCTTCTCCCAGAAAATTCAAGAACTGAACTTGGAATTCACAGAGGGGTTTGTGGGGTTACTGAAGAGATTATTCTTTGCTGGTTTTACATGACATTGAAACAGTGGACTTTTCGGGGTAGGCGTAAACGTGACGATAGGATAATTGCTAACATACAAAGTAGAGAATAAATTATTTTCACTAATTTCAAGGAAAAATCGTAAAGTTCGACAATGGCAGAAAATTAGAAGAATGAAATCAAGAATCAGCTGAACTGAACATGGAGTCTCTGTATATATACTTGTGGGTCCCACTTTTTCCTATTCTGGATAGTGATAATTTAGCAAGTGGGTCAGGTATGGTCCACGCCCGACCCGTACGTTTCGGGGGAAAAGGGAAATTGGTACAACTATGCAAGCTGGATATTGGCAAAAAAATCACGTTAATAAATACAATAAATTATAATATAGAGATACATTTGTCTAAGATATAATACACAAATATAATCTCAAATTTGATATAACATTTTAAGTTGGAACTCAAATTTTCATAGTGTACAAATATGACCCTCAACTTGGCAATTCCTAAACAAGTAGACACAGGGTAGTTGCTAACATGGCGCGTGAGGTACAATCACTCTGATGTGTTTTTTTCAGCCAATACTGTGATGCCACGTTCATCCACGTAAGCACAACCTGTACAAGTCACACTCATTATTTTACACGTGGCATTCCTAAAAAAAATAAAATAATAAAATAATTTATACAAAAAAAATTACAAAATTT